>OX371223.1:119587947-119936324 GCA_947310385.1 Nephrotoma appendiculata
ATATATATATATATATATATATATATATATATATATATATATATATATATATATATATATATATATATAGTTTTATCCAATTCGAGGTTGATAAAGTAGAAATCTGTATACCGACATCTGTCAAAGATAAACGTCAATTACGCTGTCATTTATTTAGTTGACATTCTGCCATTTAAGAATATGCAGCATTTAACAATCGACCAACGCGTTAAAATTATTAAATCTTATTATAAAAATAGTGATTTTGTCGTATCCACATTTCGTGCTTTACGAGCAGATTATGGTCGTCATAATCGTCCTACAAAGCAAACCATATTGAATACAGTGAATAAATTTGAACAAACTGGATCTGTTACTGATATTGTAAGGTCTGTGCATCATCAAAACATTCGCAATGCTGAAAATATCGCTTCTGTAGCTGAAAGTGTGGAAGAAGATCCAAATTTGTCAATTCCTCGTCGAGCTCAACATTTAGGCCTAGCTTATGGCTCATTATGGCGCATTTTGCATCTGGATTTGCATCTTCATCCGTATAAAGTCCATTTGACACAAGAGCTAAAGCCTGCTGACCATGGACAACGAAGAACATACGCAAATTGGGTGTTGGAAAAACAGGCCGTCGATGCTGATTTTTCGAACAAAATTTTCTTCAGTGATGAAGCTCATTTTTCGCTTGGTGGATACGTTAATAAGCAAAACTGTAGAATTTGGGGCTCAGAAAATCCACAATTGATTGTAGAGAAGCCATTACACCCGGAAAAAGTCACTGTTTGGTGCGCATTGTGGTCTGGTGGTGTGATTGGGCCGTATTTTTTTGAGAACAACCATGGACGAACCGTTACCGTCAATTCTGAGCGCTATGGCCGCATGTTAACCGATTATTTTTTTACGAAAATCGAAGATTATGATCTTGACGATATGTGGTTCCAGCAGGATGGAGCAACCAGTCACGTAACACGAGCAAATCGAGATCTTTTGCAAGAGAAATTTCCTGGACGTTTGATTTCGCGATTGGCTGATGTCAATTGGCCTCCAAGATCCTGTGATTTAACGCCTTTGGATTTCTTTTTGTGGGGCTACGCGAAAGATCGTGTTTACGCAAACAATCCTCAAACTCTTGACGAATTGAAAACTAATATTCGTAAGGTAATGGCCGAGATACCACCCGAAATGTGCCGAGAAGTCATTGAAAATTACCTCAAAAGAATCAAGGCCTGTAAGAAGTCCCGTGGAGGACATTTGAATGATATCTTGTTTAAAATGGCAAGGATCAATCTGTAAAATGAAATAAAAATTACAATACATTCCGAATATTTTGTGTGTTTTTTTTAAGTTTACTTTATCAACCTCGAATTGGATAACCCTGTATATATATATATATATATACAGTAAAACTCGCTTATAACGTACAGTCAAGGGACTGATTGGTACGTACGCTTTAGCCGAGGTGTACGTTAAATCAATAGTGACTTGTAAAAATGCAAAAATATGTTTATAAGTTTTATTCTTAAATAAATTCATTGAACAAACAAAACAACAATAAAAATAATAAGCGTAATTCATTAACATAATATCGAACTATTATTGTTTCATCACAAATTAATTTGACTTAAAATAATCGGTAATTTTTTGCTGTTTAAAAGATGATTGAAAAAATCTTTCTGCTTTAACTTCAATTTGATATAGTTTTTTTAATTCGTCGCCGGTTCCTCCAGAGTAGCTTAAAAAAGTTTCTAAACTCATAAAAGCGTTGGAAATTTCTATGATAGAAGGCATTGGTTTCACAATTTCAAAATTATGCTCATCCGAATCTACTTCCTCAATATTTGGCACGCTCAACAACTCGTCTAATATGGAAGCTTCTGTTAGAGCGTCCGTTAAAGCGTCCGTTTCAATTAGCTCATCAACGTTGAGGAAGCCTTGAAGTACTACGTTTGCAGGTGAAATAGATTCCTGAATTCGCGAGTTCTGCCACAAGTTGTTAAGCATTGAATCATCAATTGTTTCAGTTTCTGGTAACGTTGACGTAGATAAATTAATCCCGGCCGTTTTGAAACAATTATTTATTGTAGCTTCTGTCACCTTTTCCCACGCTTTAGAAATAAATCTTGCAGCATTCAAAAGATTTATTGTAACATCCTTACATGTTAATTCCGGTGTCTTTTCCAAATCATTTATTATTTTTTTAAGTAAAAATCCTCTGTAAACGTGTTTTAAATTTTTTATCGTCCCTTGGTCCATTGGCTGGCAAATCGAGGTTATATTGGGTGGCATAAATACTAATTTAATTGCACGTAAATTCGCAACATTTGAATTCGAAGGGCAATTATCAACCATGAAAATGGCTTCTTTTCGCATTGAAAAATTGTCCGTCCATTGCTAGGACATAATCTTCCCAAATAGTTGAGGTCATCAGGATTTTGATTTTCCGATCATAAGCAATGACAGTTTCTCGGATCCGTCTGAGTTTGCTCCAACAAGTATAGTTATCCGTTGTTTGCTATAATGTCACTAGCACAGGGATCATTTTTAAAGGCCAACGTTTTATTCATTTGCATTTGCATCGCATTTTGTAAAACAACCCCGTTTCGTCAAGATTAAAAATATTTTTACTTTCGTAGTCCTTAGTTATAATTGGTAACCGATTTTTGGTCCAATCTTCGCAAATTTCAAGAGTGGCATCCGCTTTTTCTCCAACGATATTTTTGAACAGTATGTCGTGTCGAATTTTGAACCGATCCATCCAACCATTTGAAGGATTAAATTCTGCAACTTTGAGAGAAGTCGCAAATTCCTTTGCTTTCTCTTTTACTAGCGGACCATTGACGGAAATGTTTTATGACCTCATGTATTTGAGCCATTTTAATACGGCCTCTTCAACCTTTTCATATTTTCCAGATTTAAGTTTTTTCCGTTTCGAAGAACAGATTGCTTGTTCAATTTTTGTTCGATTTTGAACAATTGATGAAACTGTAGTTTTACATATTCCGAATGTCTCGCGAATTTCAGCGTACGTTTTAGTATTTTTATCAACTTCCGCTAAAATTTCCAATTTTTTTTGTATTGTAATGGATTTTCTTTTTTTGACGTCATATTAAACAATTCTGCGAAATAATTTGTATCTGACGTGATAAACATCTACAAACAAATACGATTTAAATTGTCTACTAACCTTATACAGTGAAAACTTAATGTGTATGTAGGTTAAATAACCAATTAAAAAATCGGGGGTTCACCAAAATTGTTACAAAGGTCAATCACATTAACCTGCTCACGTTTAGATTGAAAGGAAAACTAAATCTAAAATGCATAAAAAAGAGAAGCAACATATGATATGCAACACATATATGCATATACTTACACATTACTTTAAAAAACATAAATACATGTATGAGTGTGTATTACCAATGCCTCCTAAACTAGGTAGTTTAGGAGGCATTGGTATTACCCTTTCATTAAATTTAGAATTCAATGAGTATATGCTAAGTACACACATACACATACATATGTAGCTAGATCGAAATAAAAACGAATGAAATGAATAACCGAGATGAGATGAAAAAAACATAAAGACGGATGCGAAGAACTTTATAAAAAAAAGTAGCCGTACGCTATATCCGAAGTTAATTATATTGAAAATATCTTCAGGAGACTTCGCGACGTACTTTAAAACCGTATAAACGAGGTACGTTAAATCCAATCAAAAATACACCGAAATATGGTTATAAAACAATTGGATAACATAATCGTACCTAATTTACCCAGTGTACGTTATAAACGGAGTACGTTATAAGCAAGTTTTACTGTATATATATATATATATATATATATATATATATATATATATATATATATATATATATATATATATATATATATATATATATATATATATATATATATATATATATATATATTATGCACTTTATTTGAAATTCCCTGAAACATTTATTACATCTGATTGCAATGTTATCAAACTCAGCAATTTGAGTTTTTGAAAAAGCATAAGTGCAATTATAGCACATTGAGCCCTTAGCAAGTTTGTTTTCTCCAATATTGGGGTCATGTGGAATGTCAATTTCTTCTTCTCCATTTTTTACAGGAATCTCGACATGAGTAGTAACTAAAATTTAAAAGGAAAAATAAATTAAATAATTTAAATAAAGTACTCATTATTACCTAAATTGGTTGTTAAATCGACATACGCCGATATATCTTGAGGAATTTGTGTCTTCAATACTATTAATATTACGATCTTCGATTAAACTCTATGCAATCAATTGAAATTTTCATTTGAAATAAAAAATGTGATTTATTTTATTTATTTATTTGTTTTATTTATTATTATTATTCATTCTCTACAAGAGCAACGGCGGATTATCCAGTGAATTTAATGCTTCTTTAAGGATAATCCAAGTTTTTATGCATAATTTTTCAAAGTTACCTTTGCCATTATTAAGCCAAGAGAGATAACATTACAAACTTCAGCAGGTGTAATTACAGCATACAACATCAATGGCGTAGAAATTCAGAGGGTATACGAGATTACAGATTTGAGAGTCACCTTCGTTGAAAATATTACTTTTAACAGGCACATCGATAACAGTATTGCTAAAGCAAACTCCATGTTTGGCTTTGTCGAGAGAGAGAAAGAAAATCGAAAGCATACAAAATAAATTTATGTTATTCCTGTTAAAAAAATCTGGTTGGGACAACGACCTTAGAGAACTATTCCATGTTAATGTGGCTCGATTATCACCATATTCAATAAGGTGCAAAGAATAAAATATTTGCACCCTTCGAAATAGACGCCTTCTTCTAGATGCCACAACATCTCTAATAATGTTCCAAGTAGATCATTTCGTAATTATCGATTATTGGCACCAGAACACTATTCCACCTAGTACGGAGATAACAACCCAATCAATAGATCATTGAAAACAGTTAATACAATAGAGGATCACTTCGATTTCAATTTATCTAAAAATACTTTCAAAACTAACTTGAAAAAATATTTTTTAATTTATAATTACTTTTAACTGTTTCAAATTTGAAGAACTACGAGTACCTTTACAATTTTTAATTTTTAAAATTCAACTTGAATTAGACTTTTTAATATTTAATCTATTTGTATATTCTTCCGTAATTGTAAGTTTGAAATCATAACTGTATTATATTACTAAATCGATTTCTTGAAATAAATAAATAAACAAAATGTTGTAACTTGCCATACATCTCATGACACAATTAATTTATTGAGGAAAAAGTTTAATGACCGTTTAATCTCCAAAAATTCAAATATGAAGTGGCAACCAAGTTCTTGCGATATAGTAACTCCATTGGACTTTTTCTTTGGGGTAATGGGAAAACATTGTTGGTTACATTAATAAACCACAAGCACTCAATGACCTTAAAAACAACATTATTCGTGTTATTGGTGAAACAAGTACAGATTTATATAAAAATTGGCCAAAAATTGGTGTTCCAGACTCGAATTTAAAACAAAACCAAAGGCGGTCATTTAGATTAAATCATTTTTAAATAAAAATGTCATGAAACAATACCAAAATAAAAAAAAAATAATAATTATAGAATCTTATACCGGTTTATCTTTATTTCAAATTAAATATTTTTAGCTTATTTGATCACCCTTTCAAAAGAGATTAATCTGATATCAGTAGCAAATCTTACGGAGTATACAAGGTGGCGCAAAACTATTCTATAGTGTGAATGTTTAAGAATATCTTTATTATTTTATTTCCAGAATTTCGTAAAGAAGACTAAGAAAATTAATAATGGAACAATACACAACAGAACAACAAACTAAAATTATTGAATGTTATTATAAAAACCAATTCGTGGATCCTTCGAGCCGGATCTGAAGCCTAAGCGCATTAATACTGTAAAGTTAAAAACGAAAGCGAATGCAATTCTAAAACAGCATCTACGCCATTACTAACCAGCTGATAGAAAAAAACCGCAGTGATATTTTCGATACAAGCCGATACTGCAGCCGCCAGTCACCTTATGGTATTTAATTAGATTCCAGTTGGCAGTGGAGTACAAGATTAAAAACTACCCGTCATTCACCGCGTGCCAATATTCCAGCAGCCTGCGTATGGTTTTTTTGTTAGTCTCCAGTTGATAGTTGAGTAAGGGAATTAAACCAGGTGAGCCATTTTCATATAATTTAAGTTAATTGAAGCCAAAACTCAATTTATATTAAAAATAAGTATTCGAATTTAATAATTATATTTCGAGTGGTTCTTTTATATTTTCTGAGTGTAAGATAACTCTTGACTAACAAAACCGATTCATCGCCATGATTTCGATGCATCTTTCAATATCACCCAGATTAATTTCGATCCGATTTCAAATTACCTTTACTGAATCTTCCAATCTTCAACGGCAATCTGAAACAGCGGCAATCATTGTATGATACTTACCTATACGGTCCACGAAAACATAAATCTATCATCCGACCACAAGTTAAAATAATATCTACTTCAACTACGTGGTGCGACATATACAACTGTTTGCTATTTTCAGGTAGACGATGCAGCTTGTTTTGAAGCGGTTAAACGATTGGTCAAAAAATACGATAGAAAGAAGGCTGTAGTGGAAAGTTACATCCGCGAATTCCTTTTGTCACCAAAGTTTAGTAAACCGTCAACCGTGACTCTCACTAAACATCATACATTAGATGAAACCATTTGCACCATGACCCGTAATTAACCCTATTAACGCTCTTCAGAAAAATTGGACGATGATACAAGACGGCTATGGAAGTATGAGTCAGCTGAAACCGTTTATCCAACGATTGATGAATTCTTAGAAATTCTTTGAAAAAGAATAAATTCACTAGCTGAGCCTTCATCCGACATTAGAATTGCATCGCGTTTTTAATTAAAATAAATTATAATTTGTTAACTTTAAAACGAAAGTTTAAGTATTTTATTTTCAAATATATACATTCGATCAATATTATTATTTATACATTTGCCTTACAAATTTACAGAAATAAGGTGGCAAAAGTAACCTCTAAGCAGAAAATTTTGGTAACATTAAAATTGTTCCAAAATAAAATTCAACTTGAACAAGAATTAAGAGATCCGAAATGAAACCATGGCCTTACGTTTTCAGAAAAATTATGGAAAGCGTTAGAAAAAGCACGAAAACATCCAGGAGTGCGCAGAAAACAGCCAGGAAGAACCAAAACTAATTGCAATGTTATTATTACCTCATAATATGTTTGACGGCAATCATGTTTGTGGAAGAAGTCATAAACACCAGTAAGAATAAAAGTACAGAAATTAAATTATATTCATTTAAAGTGGTTTATAAATTCCACCCACATTTCACTCTGAATAAAACAATAACAAATTTTCAATTGAATTTAATAAACTACATACGAGAATATGTTATCATGAAAATTAAGATCGTATTCATAAAACCGATGTATGTTTTTCATCACCCCCAAAACAGCACTTTGATGTTAATAATTATCCATAAATTTAATAATGAAATGCAATATTTATAATAAACTAAATATTTTTTTTTAAATATTAACGCCTTTGAACTTCAGCAAAAAAATCCAGAGACAAGTCAAAGAAAAATATTTAGTTTTTATTTAACTTCTGGCACCATATATAATTTAGGGGTTATACAAAAGAAAAAAAAATATTTTAAATGGTTTTTGGTATGGAGTAATCAGACTCTATACACGAGATACCCGCAGTATGAACAAAAATAAACAAATAAAAATATAATTCGAAACGAGAAAAAAATCCGCTGAGCACCGAGAAAATATGTTCTCGTTACAATGTACTTGCTAGATATACACACACACAAATATGTATATAATGTGTGTATTTTTCACATAAAGAAGCAAACGAATATTTAATTCAAACACTCCAAGGAAATTTATCTAAATATTTTGGTCTGTTGTTTGTTTTCTTAAGCTGCTTTTCCACCGCATTTTCAAACATCTTCCCCGTGTTTTATTATACATACGCCATACAAACGAGCATATAAACCAAATACAATTTTAAACATCATCATATGTATATATATGTTGTATGTATGAAAATGTGAAGAAGAAATAAATAAAATGATGAAAATAATAAGAAAATAATAAAATAAAATTTGTTTAAGGTTTTTAACAAGAAAACAATATAAATTTATGACGGACATAAATAAGCTAACCGACATTTGTTTGGTTGTTATAAATTTTATTTTCATTTCTGCATTTTTATATTACTTATATGCCATTGCATATATGAATTTTATCCTGAATTGTTGTTTAGTTGTTACAGATTAATGAAAACATGTTTTCCCCAAGGTCCATGGTTATTCCGGTAAATGATTTATTTTGGCCAACTTATGGTTATGGTGAGGTTTCTCATCACACTTTTGAATACTTTTATTAAAAAAATCGATCACCTTACTAAATTTTATTAAAAAAAAATACAAATCTTTGGTAGACATTTTGCGTTTATTGCTAGGCAAAATAACAAATACAGGGGTGTATAATATGTTGTGCCCGACATATACCTGCAAAAAATTAAACTAGCGGAAATAGCGGAAATTTTTAGGGACAGCAGATATCGAGATGCGGTTTTCTGCATTGTGTTAAGGAAGGTCACAGGAAAAAATGTATATCGTCTGGTTTAGACATTTTTTGAAAAATGCCTTCTGGGCCCCAATTGCATCGTTACTTGCACCATTATAGGAACGACTGGAAACTCGGAAAAATCACTCGGAAATCGTTATACGGGGGTTTTCGGGTCTGCCGAACTCGACTCTGGCCTTAGAATTACCCGGGGGTGCACGTGGTGGCTCTGTGGGGGTGCGCGTGGGGGTGAATTGGGGGAGAAATGGCAGCGTGCATGAAAATCGCTCCAAACCCGTTACTCGGGAGTTTTTGGGGATGCCGAATTCAATTCTGGCATTAGATTTACCCGGAGGAGCTCAGAAGCGGCTCTGCGGGGGTATCCGGGGGTCTTTCTGAGGATGAAGCGGAAATTGCATAGTCTATGTGAAGCGCTCCAAACTCGTTACTCAGGGGTTGTCGGGGATGCCGAATTCAATTCTAACATTAGATTTCCCCGAGGGCACTCGATGGTGGCTCTACACTCAAAAATCGTTATTTGGGGGTTTTCGGGGATGTCGAATTCAATTCTGGCACTAGATCTCTAAGGGGGTGCCCGGGGGTCTCTCTGAAGGGTTATCTGGAGATGACTGGGGGGGGCATGGTTGCCTCCATGAAAATTACTCCAAAATCATTACTCGGAAACTCGGAAAAATAGCTCGGATATCGTTACTCGGGAGAATTACCCGGGGTGCACGGGGGTGGTTCTGTGGTGGTGAATTTGGGGAGAAATGGCAGCGTCCATCAAAATCACTCAAAAATCGTTATTTGGGGGTTTTCGGGGATGTCGAATTCAATTCTGGTATTAGACCTCCAAGGGGGCGCTCAGGGGTCTCTCTGTAGGGTTATATGGAGATGACTGGGGGGAGGGAATGGCAGCGTTCATGAAAACCACTCCAAAATCGATACTCTGGGGTTTTCTGGGATGCCAAATTCAATTCTGGCATAACACTTCTCGGGGGTCGCTTGATGGGAAATGCTAAAGGAGAAAGTGAAAAATCACAAATTACGAAAATAATACATAAGAGTTTTTATTAAGGTTGAATTATTCATTATAAATTTAAATTTTTAACTTAAATACTAAACATCTTCTTTAAACACTTGTTCTTCTTCCTCTTCTTCATATCGTTCTCCTTCTTCATTTTCTTCCTCGTCACTATTCTCAGCCCCGTTGGAAATGCCTTTTTGGTTTGAGCAATTGCCATCGCAAAGCTTGCATGCACTCCAACCTACTTCGGCGGCACACGCACCTCGTGCCAGAGTCGGTTTCACAAGAACAAGAAAGCTTAAAATATCCTCCGGGCCGGCTTCCTGGGTCATGGTGATAGGACTGAGCTCTCCATTCACCAATTTCCACCCCCATTCCAACGGATTTAAGGTCTAGTCTTGACCAAACCCGTACTTGGAAATAGACACGCTTGATATGCTCGGTTAATGCATTGGCAGTCGGGATTATGCGTGCAAGATCAATTTTTTGTAGAATTGGTGGCTTCAGCATACATTTTTGCTCGATAGCTTTGGACGAGCTCAATCGCAGGTTTATCGCTCGTGCACACATCTTTGAGTGCCCCGTTAAGAGCAAAAGCTAGACGAAGCCCATCTATTAAATTATCCATTGATACAAGTGTTTGCTTAAATAATTCTGCAAAATGCTGAAGTTGTGCCGCATCTCGTGAAAGCATGTAGAAATAATATATGAATGATTCACGCGCTTCTGGATGCTAAGCTCTCGAAAGAATACACAACTTTTAGATTCGGTTGAGTCCGAGCAGTAAGCATTTTTACGACGTCAATGTCTTCCGAAACAATAACCACTTTATTGTTGCGGCTTCCAGAAGCAGTTTCAATAGCCTTGAGCACAATATCAACATCCGCATCAGCTAAACTGTGCTTAGACATTATATTAGCCCGTTTCAATTCCTCCTGTAGAAATTTAATGAGGTGGGACTTTTAATTGATATTCCCTAGAAACTTGTCCTGAGTTAAACTTGCGGGCAACGTCATGACCGTCCAGGAATCTGGAGCAATGCGTACTGTGGCGGAATTTGTATGCATACATCGCCGGTTTCTTTAAGTCGATTTAGTGCAAATTTGGTCGTATCCATCGAAAACAACAAAAACTCTGATCCCAAATGCTCTCTTTATGTATAAAACATACCCGTTGCATATCTTTAACATGTGCTGGCCCTTTTTCCATTTAACTTTATGTAGAACCATGCCGCCATCAATAACATATTGTGTGTCTTCACTTCTTACACTTACAGATCTTTGTTTAAAAAATTGATACAATTTTGATTTTTCATTTTTCCTCATTCCGTTTTTTGTCAAACATAGCCGGGGGATAAGCTGCCAATTGCAATGTTAAATAAAATTCCATACTTTCCGGCTTATTGAGTGCGAGAATTCTGTGAAATTATATTAGAGGGTTTTCGTAAGAAAGCTTTACTTACTTTAACAGTACACTTCTCAGTACTTTAACAGTACACTTCTCAGACCCGATACAAGTAATTTTTTGGGACAAAGAGAGTTTCAATTCATGAAGTTGCTCCCGACGATTTCCCCAATAGTTTCAAGTCCTTTTTCAAAAGCTTTTTAACATATAACTTTGGCATTATCCTTACTTATTTCATTGGCAATATTAGTTATATTGTCCACATCTGGAAAAGGGCAGAAATGTGTAAAAAAATCCTCTAATTTCTGCAGATCTTTCTTGTCTTGCATCAGCATAGAACCGCGGGAGTCTTTATGCTGATAGTTCGTATCCATCGTGATTTTGGTAAATTTTTCCAATGCCATCAAGCAGTCACTTGTGGCGGTGCTGCCCTTGATTCACTGATAAGAGACGTTGGGCGTCACTCTTCTTTCGAACAATCCTCCCTTCAGTTTACTTCTTTTCATTTGTGTCTGTTCGATGATCTGCTCTGTGAAGATTCCGGAAAATAATTTTTTCACTTGTCGGTATATTCGCAGTACCCCTGTTTCGTGAATAATTTATACTCATCCAGAGTCATGTATTTTAACAAATCCTTACAATCTTGGACATAAATTTGGACTGATTTGGCATAATTGTCTTGGCCCGTTGAGTGGAAAAAGGGAATCATTTTTTCTAAGGTACTGACATGCAAATCCCAGTGTCCACTTTTTTTCTGCGAATTTGAAATCTTTAAGAAGAAATACCACCCGACAATAGGTTATCCACAATTTACAAGTACTATTATTATTTTCAATTTTTTCAAAAAAAATTTCAATTGCGTTTACCGAGTTTTTAAATTTGTCAGATTTCACTACATCATCCATATGCTTCTTGGCATTTCATAAAATTCACTTCTCTGGTTGAAGACCTGAGAACCGATTTGAAATCGTCATTTACCTTGGCAACATTAAATATTTGTTTAACAATTGCAGCTAAAGCTAGAGTATGAGACCGTATTGCCCGAGAGTATTGCTTACCAACTAATATTTTCTTGACAATAGTATCTTTATAAATCTGTATTGAATAATCAAAAATCACTCTTCCTGCTCAAATTTCAGAAAACCAACTCGGTCAAACCTTGTTGAAAATGAAATAAATAAATTTATATGAAACTATTATTATTTTGAGGTTTTTTGTAAATGCTAAACCTAATTAAATATCTAACGAAATTAAATCGATTAGTGTATCAAATTTTAACAGAAATTATCAGAATAATTTGTTTGATCACTGGATATTTTCTTTTTAAATGGACTGTGTAATTTAATTAGATTATATTTATTTTTTATTTTATTTTAATTTATATGTTTACATGTCGGTTGTCGTATACTTAACAATTTCACTACCAACCAATAATAACCGAATCCATATTGTTTTGTACGCCAACTTTAATGAACAATTTAATTATTATTTTTATTATTCGTTATTGGTTGTTAGTGTTTCTTATAAGAATTTAGACCGCCGGCCTTCTTGAAACACTAGTTTTTTCAATGACATATAATAATAATACTAATTAGATTGTTAACAAATGCGTAGATGGAAGATTGTCCTCTGAGACAAGCACTAAATCATTTGTTTTTAAATTTGGCTTACTCTTCTTCCATTTATAACGTTGCTGAAACATATGTAAATATGTAGTGCTGAATCGCTTCCAAAAGCTTTGAACCAGCCGCGTAACTCGCTCCCAATTTGACAATCTATTATTTGGACTTTCTACAAAAGAAGATTTGGTAGGTGGGCACGAATCAAGAATTCCTTCGATTTGTTCGACTAAGGTGTAATTCTTCAAAAGTCAGGATAATACGTAATGCAATTTTTCGAAGGTGTAATTTGAACGATTTTAGCGATGATTCTGATGAGTTCGGATAGAATTTCTAGGTGTAACTCTTTTTTTACAAAACAAACAAATACTGCAATGTACACTTTCTGACATATATATACTATTTCTTATGTATTTGTTTTTTATTTGGAAAGAACCACAAAGATCAACACCAGTAGTATTAAAAGGTTTACTCTAGGTGATTCTTTTCAACGATAAGTTACCCATGATTTGATTTGTTAGTATTGGCCTTGTTTTGAAACAACTGATGCAGTTTCTAACGATTCTTTTGGGTGTATTTTTAGCGTTAATTGACTAATAAGTTTGACGGATAATGAAAATCAGAAGTTGAGGGCCATAGCATGAACATGTTTGCAATGCTCATAACGAAATAAGATTGCAGTAAAGTGATGATTAGCGGAAAGTAAAAACTGATGTTTCGAATCATAATTTGCTTATTTAACTCTTTATTGTCAGAAATTCGAGCCATATTAGATGAAAATTCTTGCTGTTGTACAATTTTAACCAATGGCAAGGTTGTATTTTTGGACTCTACTACTGAAAACGGACCGGTTGTTTTATTAATTTTATTTTTGTGTACAAACCGAAGTACGAAACACATAGATCGAATTAAACTTGAAAATAAACTGAATCTTTCTATAAATAAAGTAAATATATTTTTTGACATGGCGAAAAAAAATTAAAGATACATTTTCCTTCAATTCTAATATTTAAATTAAGTGTAGCATCCTGAGGTGGATGTTCAGATTCATCGCTGTCTGGAAAATATAAAAATTTAGGCCCATTCCATTGTCACATGCAGCCTCGCGAAATTAAATCGGAAGGATTGTTTTTTGAATTGGCATGGCGCCAATTGATGTTGCAAGTTAATTCTTGAATTTCGTTTACACGATTAGCGACGAATGTTTTTAGAACAGAACTGTAGAACTTATTTATTCTCCATTGATTCTATTTCGGTTGTTACTAGTCGTGAAAGTAATAGCGCAGCACATAGCTCTGATCGTGGTACTGAAATTATTTTTATTGGTGACATTCGCGATTTCCTACATAACAAACGGATGGAAATATTTTTGAAATTATCTATACTCTTGACATAAATACAGGCACCTAAAGCTTGCTCTGAAGCATCGGAGAAACCGTGTAACTCTACCGAAACATGGTTTTTAATAAATACACATCTCTGATTTGCATTTCCAAAGTGGTTCTATTTGTCTTTCGAGTCAAACGGTTGATATTTTCTTTCGATTTTTTTTGCGGTTTTTAAATTTAAATTTTTAAATTTTTATAAATCATAAATTGTAATTGTCAGTGAGGTTTTTATATACGAATTTACTCGTATATTATATTTTGCTTGGAAAAAAAATCGTGTAGCAAGAAATTCGTGTAATTTCAGCATGGCTCCGTCTCCAGAATTCGGTCAACCTAAAGCACCTGATAAAACGGATACGACTACAACGGGTACAGCTGCTGGAGGAAAAAGTGAGGATAAAACCGATTCTGGAGATAAATATGAGTCAATAAAGGAAACGTATTTTTCATCTACCACTACCACATTAACGACAAGGCGTTATATAGAGAACCAGTGTTACCACGAGGGCCGATCAACACGTGTGGGGGATTGACTGCACCAATCAAATCAACCTGGGGAGATACAGCTTAGTGTTCTTTTATTTTGATTTTTTGTGTATTATATAATTTTATTGGTGTTATTTGTGTGTGGCCGTTGGCCTGTGTGGTGGGGGAGCCCTTCTAATTGGGGCCTTCTTTTTCCATTGTGTTGTGGTGTTTTGTTTGAAATTTTCCTTTAGTTTTTTTTGTTTTTCGTTGTCAGCGAATGACATACTGTGTTGAACGAGAGTTAATTTCATAAGGCGTGGAAGTGTTTTGTGTTGCTCTTTATGATGTATACATACTGTGGCGTTTGTTGCGGCGCGGGTATGTCGCGCTCGCACCGCACGTTTGAACTTATACCTGCGAGAGCGAGTGCGATGTATTTGTGCCGCGATGGTTTCCGCAAGTGTGTATACATTAATTTGAGTTTAGTGTTTTGTGGGTGGGTAATAAATAGATACAGAAATGTATATTCATAAAATATATGTTTTCAACGTTCGGACCCATGAGGTATTTTGTATTAGGATCATTCATCAGTTTATTCATATCCTTATGATTTCTTTTTTTCTTTTTTCAAATCTTCATCTCAATCTAACGAACCATCAAAATACTTCTTGTAACCGAATGTTGTTAGCGACACCATTTTCAATTGGATTTATGTATATTACTAATAGTAATTATATTAATATCGTTTTCTTGGATTGAGAATAAGTAAATGTTTATTACTTAGTTCGCGATAGTTTTGTTCTAAATTTTGAAAGAGTGAATGAATTTTTAAAGTAGCTAGTTAATTAAAGTTTATGATATTGTACTAAAATATAATTTTATAAAGATTCTACAGTCCATAAGATCAGTATGGACTGTATAATTTTTAGTTCATCATATGTAAAAATATATGCTTTAATTAAATGGTTTTCTAGGTTGTTTCGGGAGACTGTAAATTGGTGAAGGTTTTGATTATATTGTTCTGGGTTGGATAAATAACTATCGCTGGTTGTTGATTTTATGATTTATTTAATACGACTAGGTGATACGATACGATGAAGGACCATACAGTTGTGTTAGCTACTTATTATTAATTCTATCATCTTACAGATTCGTGATTGCTTTAAAAGTTTTATTTAATTTGTTTAGGTGTTGGGGTTCTGGAGCTGTGCCAAACATCCATTATTGATCTTATATTGCAGATTAACTTTTTTAAAACCATTTGGAGTCAGCTACACGATAGATATGCTGTTATGATTAAAAATTAGATTCCGATTTCAGAAGCAGTTAAAAACCTTTATTGGACTAGGTTGTAGTATAGAGACCTCTGTTTTTCCAGTGGCTTGGCTCCTTTTTAGTTAGGCGTTTTAATAAGAATTTTTTTAATTATTATTATTGCATCCAGTGGGTGGTATTTAATAATAATTATTAATTTTATTTTTTTATTATTTTCGATCTTTATTTTATATTTTATTAAAAATAGGTATTAACGAAAATTCAAGAAGATAAGTTTGCAGAGTTAAATAACTATTTTTAATTTTCAGATGACTGGAAGTTTTTCAGGTACATGATTAATAATTATTTCGTAGTTAGAATTGTGTCATTGTCCTACTAATTATCGACTACTTAGGTGTCTGTAACCGGGTCGAGTCTCTCCTTATTAACATAACCTTTCCTATCCCTCCTTTTTTGTTATGTGTAATACAGGTGTACGGTGGACCCCGGCCATATCTGGGATTACTTGTCAAATGACTTGGCCGTAGATCTCAATCAAATTAATCAAGCAAATCTCTGATTTGCATTTCCGAAGTGATTGAAATAGAATTTTTAAGAGGTTAGCAATACCGGTCAAAGCAATAGAAATATCAGAAAGAACTGATCTTTTTGTAATGTGAATATGATTTACTATTGGACTGACATTGAATATAAAAACATCAAAATTTTGTTTCCATAATAAACCCAGTGCCTTTATTGATTCACGGCAACTAGTATCGTCTAGTTTTAGTTGATCTTTCCTCAATTAATGCTAAGAGCTCATCTGTATTATCTGACCATTTATGTAAATTAAATCCCCCTTACATATAATTTTAATCACCTGAACTTGCAACTTAAGCGCTTCATCGATCGAATCGGCACCATCAAGAAAATCATCAACATAAAAATTTCGAATAGACTCTGAAGCTAGAAGTACATTTTCTTTTTCGTCAAATGCAAGCTGATTTAAGATGCGCGTTGCAAGATAGGGTGCAGACACCGTACCAATTCCTAGGTTCGGACAGGTTCAGATTTATTTGTAATTCATAATTTTCTTTGTAAACTTGTTTGTGTTGAATAAATTCTCAATTGGCGATACATTTTGTTTATATCTGATGTATATAAATAGGCATATTTTCTTAATTGTAAAATGCTATTAAAAAGATCTTGCTGTACGATTGGTCCTATGTATATTAATTTATTAAGAAAAATTTGTCGACGATTTGGCCGAAGCGTCAAAAATAACGCGTAACTTACATAGTCACCGTAGAACTCTCTCTCTCATGTTCATGACGGATAATAAGTGATTAATTCATTGATCCTAAACCAGCTGAGAAACTTTTTCCTTGTCACAACCGGGAATCGAACCCTGAACCTCCGATCGCTAGAGCAAGCAACCATTTTGTCACCGGGTCGTTGAACTGCTTGGCTTTAAAATCGGATGATGAGGCATATAAACAGAAAAATTTTTGTCACAAAAATTTGGTTCTACGGTCCAGGCAAATTGATTATTCAGAATCAATCTTCAAACCTAAACTTTCTCCCTTAATTTTCCCATTCTAACGAAATTTGGTGAAAATCTCTGTACCGGAAGTCGCAGGAATGAAGCTTTTTCTTTATACAATGTTATTGAAAACTTTAACATTATAAAAAAACACAAACAAAATTGTTAATAACTTTCCAACATAATAATCATAATTATTAAACAAAAAAAAAATATATCTATTCCTTAAAAAGTTTTTTTAAAATCGTTACAACTTTGAGGACAGCTCTCGGGAGTGAGGAACCGGTTTCTCAGTCATCGAGATCCAGCAACCGCAGTGATGTAGTGATGCAACACTTGGTTACTGCACTATATTCAGCTACGTATTATAATACATCTGAGGTTGTGAGTCGGAAGGGTGATTCATCCAGAATGGTTTACGGAAGAACAAACACCTTTACAACTTAATTGAACAATCCTTTATTTAAAAATAAGGGCGACAAGATCGCCTATAAAACCGTCGGCTACCAGTACCATCCAACAATTAATATCAAGTACGCAATGTTCAATATGAAGACAGAAATGGTAGATGGTCCGATGAATATGTTCTTCGAAAAAAGCTGACAATTAAGAAATCAAAAAACCTATCTGGAACGTTCATCAAAAAAGCGGAACATAGCGAAATTTCTGGCATGAACTTGTAGAAGATTGATTTAAGATACAAAATGTATAGGCAACCACAACCAATGGTCAAAGTTAAACTGCATCCATCTGGAAGCATTTTGAATAATGGAGAAATTCTTTGAATCTACAAACTAAAATATCTCGTACAAGCATAACTGTTGTCGAACCAAAGAAAATTTTCAGACAAATACAGTGTTTAACTACCAAAAATACGGTTGCTCAAAAACTTATTGCAAGTTAAAATCAGTGTGGTTCGTATGTGGTGAAGTACACTAAAAACAAAAATTGCCAAAAACCAAAGAACTCCTCAACAGCAAAGAAATGCAACAATTTTGGTGGAAGCCACACTGAAAACTAGCGGGGATAGTTTATATCAATATTAACCAACTGTCATGTCCCACGCCACAGTATAAAATTACACCAGATGCGCAGAATAATAAACCTTCGCATCTTCCAAATGACTCTCGTATTGGAACTTATTTAAAAATTTCGTCGTCTGTGTGCATTACTATCGACAATTACGAAGAAGCATGTCACATTCTATGAGATCGATACAACAACCGTAAGTTCATCGCATCAACCGCCATTTGCGGAGGTTTCGTACCAAATATTTTAGGAGTACCAGTCACCAAATGGGATATCATCTGAATCAACATCACCGCAGGCAACTTGGATCCAGAAACCCATCGACATTGGGAGATGTCACTAACCCGACAGCAGTATCCATCATACCAAAATCTGATTAATTTCCTGCACACCCGATGGCAATCACTGGAGATGATTTTCATGACTAAATCGCAATCAAATGAACCACAGTCGCATAAGGCGGTTCATCTGTCATCACCGCATTCGTCACACACAAAAACACACCACAGCACAGTTCGATCTATTCTAACCTCTAACAATCAAAGAAAAGTCTAATCTCGTTCGAGAAGAAAAATTGTGCTGCCAATTCTGCGCCACACCAGTTAGATTTGGAAATCTAGTTTGTTATGCTTTTACATAACTGGAAACCGAATACCAAATCATCACAAATGCCAGTCGATACGAATCATGTCGCATTGCTATTCAAGGATGTACTGCTCGCAACAGTAATCGCCGTCATATCGCACTCAAAAAACTTGAATCGAATTAGTGAGAATAATAACCGGAGTCATGATCAGCGGAATCGTGCGAATGAGATGCCCACGTCACACTCCCTAATTCGTGTTACACTCCATAATCGATTCAAAATTTTCTATCTAGATTACAGTTCTATAGTGGCCAAAAATATCAGAGACTCCTTGCCATCCAAACAAATGTCGCACTTAAGACAATTAGAACTTGCCGATCCCCATTACGAGCCACATTGGTCGTCTTTGGCCAATTGTTTTGGATTCATTCAAACACACATCGCTGTCGCAGATATCAAAAATAGTCCATCCACTCGGCTCGGTATCTCCTACCGCAATTATACTACTACTCAAAGACGGCACACTTATCGTGATAGATTGAAATCATTAAAAGCTCTCAAAATCGATTGCTGGGTACACCATTCGAAAACTCGCAATCATCGTCAAGTTCACGGGTTGAGCGATACCCCCGAGAAAAGAATACGCAGCGCTAAGCCATTTCTATACAGTGGTTTGGACTATGTAGTCCCAATACCTATGAAACTACGCAAATATCCTGGTTGTTTGTCAAGAAAGAGCATCATTTGTATTTTTGTTTGCCTATCTACGAAGGCATTACATTTAGAGCTGGTGTCCAATATTACGACAAACGTACGACACTAACTGGAACTTCATTACCCTTAAATACTTCGTATTTTGGCGTCCGATTCCGGGGTGTTGCTAAACTCCCAGCCATTATGTCCACAGACGAACGACCCTAATTACTGAACGATTCCCTCTCCAATGCATTTCTTATACAAAGAGGCTCCAATCACGACATCCCAACCAACATTTCTGTAAGTGAATATTAATATTTCCAATCGCTACTAGCTTCAGATTATGTATAATTACTCCCGAAAAATGTTGTCGATTGAGTATCTTTCTTGCCTACAGCAACCACTGAAAAGAATAATGAGAGTCAACGAGAGCCCCGCTATTGATCAACTAGTTCTCATCAAGCAGGAAAGCATACCATACTTGAAATGGCCACTTGGCAGGATCGATGGGGCGCATCCAGGATCAAATGGACAAGTTCAAGTCGTCACACATTTACATGCCGAAACGGGTTATATAAACGACTAGAGACAGAGCTGCGCATGCAGAATTGTCCAGACAACCACAATCAACACTAAAGCATTAAAATATTTTAAGGCGGCCGCCAATGTTTTGAGAAGACATAAAACATCACCACAGTCAGAGGTGAAACCTTTCGTCAAAATCACGGAAAACGAATACCAACAATTAGTAAATATTTTTCTTTGTATTAATTCGCAATAATATGTCTGCCTTTTTCGCATTTTATTCGTCTAATTTAAAAGTGAATTAAGCCAGTCAAAAGAAGTTGAACTTATTTTCCAATTTAAATTCCTATTCTATGGGTTCAATTTAAATAAATATGGTAATGTTTGAGGATTCAAGGTAAAAGCGCATGCTACCAAAACGCTTACTTGGTCAATGCCTGTAAAAAAATTACTTAAGCAAACTGAATAAATATCCCGCCCAATGACTTGGCGTATTGGAAAATTCCAATACATAGAATCATATAACCGCAACTCGTTCTTCCTAGGATGCAGTATAAGAGTGTAATTTAGTCATAGAAATCACACAGCATAAAAGTCTAAGATCTAAATATTTCGTGCCAACTGTAACAAAAATCTTAATGAACTTACGTTAAAAAATTAAAAATTCAAATCGTTAAATAGTTATTATTATTCATTAAAACAAACCAGAATTCTTCTCTTCTAGACACTATAAAAACAAATATGCGTTTATTATAATTTTTTTTGTTAAAGATAAACTTTTATGCAAATTGATTTTTATGATAGTTGATTTTCTTAATGCTCTATAATTTCATGTTTATTGCGTGTAAAAAAAGCAAAGTGAATTACAAAAAAAAAAAAATTATCTGGATTATCTTAATAAAATCGTATAAAATCTAACTTCAAACGATACAAAAACATTTATCAATCGATTGAATTTTATGAAAGCGTTGTTTAAGCATACACGAGAACATCAATAGTTTTATGTTAGAGTTTTTAACGTCATCCGCAACAACAAACACCTAAAATACATAAAAAATGTATACGAAGAAAAATCACAGACAGCCAGGAGTATAACAGACGTGTACGAATATCTGGATACAATACAAACCAAGTGTTAAGGTTTGAGGTGTGTCACAACAAACAAAATAAGATTAATTGATTGTTCTTCCATACAGTTTTTCATATGGCTTTTGTTTTCTAAACGAAGAAAGATACAAAAAAAAAACTGAAAAGATTTATAACGAAATTGTAATATATTTGTACCAAAAGGTGACAAAACATAAAACTAATAACATAAAATTAAATGTGATGAACTTTTAATGGTAACGAAGTTGATGCTACATACAAAGCAATTTATTAGACAACTTTTGTACAGGTTCAGGTCATTAACATGAATTGTTTCTATTAAAGAGATCAACAATGAATACAGAATTTATTATCATATACTTAATGGAAATAAATTCATTAGTAATTTAAATTATTCGTAGAAGTGATTTATATTTATGCCGTTCGTAAACGCCGCCTGGCAAGTATCTTACCATAGTGTATCAGGTTAAAATAAAAATATATTCCTGTCCAGGTAAGGGTAAAAAAAATATATGTAAATATTATACGGTGTCTCATTCAGAAATATTCGAAGTAAACTGAATGAGTGGTCCTGAAAAACATAATGTAAGACATATTTCAGTGTGGGGTTGTGGCTTATTTTCTGAAAATTCTTTGCAATTTAAAACTACTAAAAATTATAAAAATAAAATTCAATATGTTTAACTATGATTTCGACAATATTGTTATATTAACAACTTTAAGGTTGTTACATATGGTTCTGCACGTGAAAGCGTCTTTGAAGTAAATTCACTTAATTATTTAATAATTCAAAAAATCATCGGAACATCGAGTGTCGAGTGTTAAATTTAGTGCTCTCTTTAGTATGGTATCTGAAATTTGTACAAAAAAATTCATAACAATTTGCATGTTGTAATTGGTGAGATGGCGCCTTACATAAATGTGTTTAAATTCCGCACTTGGCACTCATTGCTCAGATGATTTTTTTGAAGTATTAAAGAAATAACTGAACTTTTCCCTAATGACACTTCCACGTGCAGGGTCCATTCGCCAATCACAACATACAAATTGTCTTGAAATTTTTGGTAAAAATTTCAGACGCCATGCCAAGTTAAGTACTAAGTACACTAGATTCTACACTCGGCCCTCAATGTTCAGATGATTTTTAGAATTATTAAAGAATTAAGTGAATTTGGTCTCAAAAACACTTCCACGTGTAGCGCCATATCGCCAATCCCAACATGCAAATAGTCATGAAATTTTTTGGACAAATTTCAGACAGAGTAGAAAACAATAGTTTTAGCACTCAGCACTCATTGATCCGATGATTTTTAGAGTAATAAAAGAGTTAAATGAATTTGGCTCCAGAGACTCTTCCACGTTCATTGCCATATCGCCCATCACAATATACAAATTGTCTTGAAATTTTATGGGTAACACCAAACCAAGTTAAAAACTCTAAGTTCCAGACCCGGCACTAATTGTTCCGATAATTGTTTAAGTTATTAAAAATTAAATGAAGTAGGCCCCAAAGACTCCTGCACGTGTAGCGCAATATCGCCAATCACAACATGCAAATAATCATGAAAATTTTTGGAAAAATTTTAGCCAAAAAACTAAGTTGAAAACACTAATTTCCACATTCAGCACTCATTTTCCCGAGAATTTGTTGTATTATTAAAATTTAAGTGAATTTGGCCCCAAAGACGGTACTACGTGTAGCGCCATATCATCAATCAAAACATGAAAATAGTCATGAATATTTTTGGAAAAATTTCCGACATCAAACTAAGTAGAAAACACTAATTTCCACACTCGGCACTCAATGTCCCGATGATTTTTTGAATTATTATTGAATTATGAGGATTTGGCCAAAGACTCTTCTACGTGCAGGGCCATATAATGGTGCAGGGAATAAAACCGAGAAAATGTTCCTGAATCTCAAATTCATCACTGCCTTGCTCAACCCATCTTACAATTAGTGTCATTTGCTCAACGTGGCTTTTATCGGGAGTGCAATCTACAATTATCGAATATTATTTACTCTTCTTGACTTTATACTTTTTACGCTATTGGCCGTAGGCACTTGGCGAAACACACTAATACTTAATAAAGACATTTTTATTAATCACTTGTTTTTTGTTTCGCAGTTATTTTGAATAATTTTCAAAAAGTTTAAAAAATCACTCGATCGATTTCGACTTGTTAGGTCATCATCAGGAGTATCTACTGGTTTGTATTAGTAAAAATTTTTGTTATATAGTAGAAAAAAGCAAAATATAAATAAAAGAATGAGGGATAAAAAATAAGCAATAAAAATTAATCTACGGATCGCGCAGGTAGGCGACCGATGAGTCACAGGTTGAGTAACAAAATTCAAGGTATATTATTGCGTACCTGAGAATAGAAAAGGGCGGGATCTGTAATTGGTGAGAACCGGATTTCTCTCTGTTCGTTAAGGATATTTTGGTTAAGAAATATTGATTTTCTAATTTCGTAAGATTCTAAAGTATCTAAACGTCTGCCTTTGGGTTGTATATGTAATATGTCTAAATTGTTCAAGCTATAGCTGTATGATTTTCTGACGTTAAATGGTTATGGAAAGTTGATTGGTTGCAACCAGATAAATGTTCTTTAGCTCTAACTCCAAAATTGCGCCCAGTCTGACCAATATAGGAGAAACTACAATCATTGCAATTGATCCTATAGACATTAGATTTGGAAAGGCGATCAACTCTAGGTTTATTGTTAAAAATCATTTTCTTTATTGTGTTGTTATTATAAAAAGCAAAACTAATATTGGTATAATTGGACACGATGTTGCTAATCCGTTGGCTCGTTTTTCCTATATACTCTAAGCGACGCCAATTTTCCCGCGTTGGACTATCCGGTGGATAAATGCCCGTTAGAGTTTTACGCTTTAGCTTTTTATTCAATAACTTTAATATAGTCCTAGTTGCATATCCGTTATTCGTTGCTATTTGAAGAATTATGTTAAGCTCAGTGTTATAATTTGAATTTGACAGAGGGATGTTTATTAGTCTATCTATGAGTGAGTGGAAAGCTGACATTTTAATATTATGGCGATGGTTTGAAGAACTAGGGATAACAGCGTCTGTATACGTGGGTTTCCGATAAATTTTGAAGTCTAAAGATGAATTAATCCTGGTTATTGTTATATCCAGAAAATTAATACATTTATTTTCTTCTTTTTCTAACGTAAAATCAATGGTGGGATATTGAGAATTTAACCAAGTAAGGAAAGAGTTTAACAGTCTATCCGTTCCATTCCATAGACATAATATGTCATCAACATATCTATACCAAAAGATTATATGACGAAAATAAGGATTGTTATTTGATATGATCATTTGTTCGAAGAAATTCATGAAAATTTCAGCCAACAAAGGTGACAGAGGGGAGCCCATGGGTAAACCACCAGCGAATTTGAAATATGTATTATCAAAACAGAAATAATTTTTTTTAATACAAGTCTCAAAAACTAACTTCAGTTCACGACGTAAGCTCTCATCAACAACATCCCTATCTAAGTAATTACAAACTATTTGGGACAAAGTATTAATCGGAATAGAAGTGAAAAGACTGGCAACGTCAAATGAAACTAGTTTTGAATGTAACGGAATGTCGACGTCTTGAATTTTGTTAATCAATTCTACCGACTTCTTAATCGAGTAAGCCGAAAAGAAATTAGTATGACAATTGAAAAAATTTATGAAACCCTTACATAGCTTGTAGGCAGGAGCATTGCAATACGCTACTATTGGTCTAATCGGAATGCCTTCCTTATGGATTTTTGGTAAACCATAAAGGATCGGGGCAGACGGATTCATGACAGAGTACTTCCAACCAGTTCCATCAAATAACTTCTGGCATTGGTTGATACACTTATTAACCGCAGTCTTAAAAGACTTAGTTGGATCTCTGCCAAGCTGTATTGCTTTGCTTTCTGTATTAAAATCAGAGATTTTATTGCAGTAATCGACTTTTGTGAGCACGGTAATTGTATTGCCTTTATCCGCTTTACACGATATCAGGTCATGGTCACGTAGTTTTTTCTTTATCGCACCAATCACTTTGAGGTTAGTATTAGAAGCAGCAGAAGAAGAAGAGTTTGTCGGAGAAGAAGAGTTATCAATACCTTTCTTTATTTGTAACGCACACACTGATTTTATTTGGGGTTTCTGGCCAGATAAGGCTGTTTCGGCATCTACAGCAAGATTCACGAATGATCGAAGGTCGATTTTATTTGGCGTAGGGGCAAAATTCACTCCGTTGCTAAGCATTTGGACCTTTGTATCACGGAAAACGACTGAGGACAAGTTCTTAAAACGTGGATGAAATTGGAAATCAGACGAACCACTATTACCTCTACGGTTAAATGGATAAACCTTATCTCGCAACACATCCAGTTTAGCATTTTGTTCCACATATTGAATATGTGAAATTTCAGCTACCTCTGCACAAACTTTTTTGTCCAGCCAATCGAACTCAACAGAGTGCAAACGAATTGCTAACTCAGTGTGAACAACTTTAGAGTATATAGGAAAAACGAGCCAACGGATTAGCAACATCGTGTCCAATTATACCAATAATAGTTTTGCTTTTTATAATAACAACACAATAAAGAAAATGATTTTTAGCAATAAACCTAGAGTTGATCGCCTTTCCAAATCTGGTGTCTATAGGATCAATTGCAATGATTGTAGTTTCTCCTATATTGGTCAGACTGGGCGCAATTTTGGAGTTAGAGCTAAAGAACATTTATCTGGTTGCAACCAATCAACTTTCCATAACCATTTAACGTCAGAAAACCCTACAGCTAGCTTGAACAATTTAGATATATTACATATACAACCCAAAGGCAGACGTTTAGTTACCTTAGAATCTTACGAAATTAGAAAATCAATATTTCTTAACCAAAATATCCTTAACGAACAGAGAGAAATCCGGTTCTCACCAATTACAGATCCCGCCCTTTTCTATTCTCAGGTACGCAATAATAAACCTTGAATTTTGCTACTCAACCTATGACCATCGCCTACCTGCGCGATCCGCAGATTAATTTTTATTGCTTATTTTTGATCCCTCCTTCTTTTATTTATATTTTGCTTTTTTCTACTATATAACAAAAATTTTTACTAATACAAATAAGTAGATACTCCTGATGATGACCTAACCAGTCGAAATCGATCGAGCGATTTTTTAAACTTTTTGAAAATTATTCAAAATTACTGCGAAACAAAAAACAAGTAATTAATAAAAATGTCTTTATTAAGTCTTCTTGACTTTATTAACTATGTGCAATTTGATTTTGTTGGAAATAAGTTTAGTAAGTTCGTTTTGTATATTATTACTTAAATAATGGTATTTGGTAGCTCTTTAGGAAACACTTTTGATTTGCAGTCGTTTGATCAAATTTCGCTAGTAATACGAATAATTTTATAAAATATTTCCATTATTTTGAACATATAGTATATAACTTTTGACTTGTTCGCCGAATGGCTAACGACTGCGACTCAAGAAACTGCAATACAGAAATAATGCGTTTCAATATTTCTTGCCGTTTAAGAACTCGCACATTCAAAGCACATTGTTGAGCAGCATCAATTGTATTATTAGTTTTTAAACGTGAATCAAACTCCTTCCATTTAATTGCATTTTCAAAATGTTGGCGAGATGACTAATGTGATTTCTACTTCTTCGACAATTGTGACGAGTCAGAATGACCACTTGAACCCCAGTTTGTGTATTTTTTGTTAAAAATTGTAAAAAACCGCATCTCGTTGCTTTGAATAAATTAACCATGGTCTTAAAACTTTTTCTCCGTTAGGTAATTGTCTACTATATAACAAAGGCGTAAACTGTCTGCCTTTACTTACAGGAAAATTATATTTTACTATTTGCACTGGCTCTTCCTCAATTAAAGTTTGCCTTACCTTATTTTTCCCCATTTAGCAGGGTCTGAAAAAATTTCTTATATATCATTATTTTTGAGCACACTACCGATTCTACCGCTATATTTACGTCGTGAATGGTGTCTAAGG
This sequence comes from Nephrotoma appendiculata, assembly GCA_947310385.1. Taxonomy (NCBI): domain Eukaryota; kingdom Metazoa; phylum Arthropoda; class Insecta; order Diptera; family Tipulidae; genus Nephrotoma; species Nephrotoma appendiculata. The sequence continues at coordinate 119,615,249 of OX371223.1, forward strand.
ATTTCACGGTTTCACGATGATGCTTTTATCTCTGGGTAAAACTATTATGGATAAAATAAAATATATGGGAATGTTCTCCTTAACGACAATTATAGCATATGAAAAATATTAGAAAAGAAATAATATATTAGTGTTGCATCCATTTAAAAATATAGTAGAGGTATACTTAAGGAAAATATACGTTAATATTTTTTAAGTGCAAATTGATATAAATACATTAAAAAAATGCGCCCTAAAAAGATCGGCACCTGGCACATTCGCACCTTTGCGCCCTTAGCCCCGCACAACTCTGGGCATATCGCCAATCAAAATATGCAAATTGTTTTAGATTTTTTTGTACTCATTTAAGACACCAATTTTAGTTAAAAACATTGAATTCTACACTCGGCATTCATTGTTCCGTTCCGATGATTTTTTGAATTATTAAAATATTTAGTGAATTTGGACGCTTCCATGTGTAGCGCCAATCTCAATAAGCAAATTGCCTTGAAATTTTTGTACAAATTTCGGACACCATACCAAATCGAATTCAACACTTGAAACTCATTGTCCTGATGATTTTTTAAATTAATAAAGAATTAAGAGAATTTGGCCAAAATCGCTTCCACGTGCAGGGTCAAATCGCCAATTGCATGCACAACATGCAAATTGTCTTGAAATTTTTTGTACAAATTTCAGACGCCATGCCACCAAGTTAAGTACTAAGTTCGTTTCGATGATTTTTTGAATTATTAAATAATTAAGTGAATTTGCCCAAAAACGCTTTCACATGGAAAGACATATCGCCAATCACAACTTGCAACAACCTACAATTTGTTAATATAACAATATTCCGACACCAAACTATGTAGAAAAGACTGAATTTCACAGTCGGCAGCGGCACTCATTATTCCGGTAATTTTTTGAATAATTAAAAAATTAAATGATTTTGGCCATAAATACACTTTCACGTGTAGCGCCATATCGCAAATCGCAATATGCAAATAGTCTTGAAATTGTTTGGACACATTTCAGACGCCAAAATTAAGTAGAAAACACTAATTTTAGCACTCGGGACTCATTCATCCGATGATTTTTTGAGTAATAAAAGAACTTAGTGAATTTGGCACCAAAGACTCTGTCATGTGCAGGGCCGTATCGAAAATCACAATATACAAATTGTCTTGAAGTTTTTTGGAAAAATTGCAGACACCAAACCAAGTTGAAAACTGTAAATTCCAGACTCGACACTCATTGTTCCGATGATTTTTTCATTGAACATTTTCAATTAAGTGAATTTTGCCCCAAAGACTCTTTCATGTGGCACAACATCGCCAATCACACCATACAAATAATCATGAAATTTTTTGGAAAATTTTCAGCCACCAAGCGAAGTTGAAGTATTAAAATTTCGTGAATCTGGCGCCAAAGACGATACTACGTGTAGCGCCATATCGCTTATCAAAACATGCAGATAGTCATAAAATATTTTGAAAAATTTCAGACACCAAACAAAGTATAAAACACCGATTTTCACACTTGGCACTCATTGTCCCGATGATTTTTTTTAATTATTAATGAACTAAGAGAATTTGGCCAAAGACGCTTCTACGTGCAGGGCCATATCGCCAATCACAATATGTCTTGACATTTTTTATAAAAATTTCTGACATCAAACCAAGTCAAAAACACTAAACTACGAATAATCAAATAATTAAGTGAATTTGAGCACAAAGCCACTTCTATGAGCAGGGACATATCGCCAATCACAATATTATGCAAATTGTTTTGAAATTTTTTGTACACATTTAAGACACCGAACCAAGTTAAAAACACTTAATACTACACTCGGCACTCGATTTTTTGAATTATTAAAGAATTAAGTGGATTTGGCCCCAAAGACGCTTCCACGTGTAGTGCTATATCCCCAATCACATCATGCAGCAACTTATAATTTGTTAATATAACAATATTCCGAAATCAATGTTAAAGATTTTGAATTTTTTTTTACAATTTTTAATAGTTTTTAATTGCATAGAATTTTTCAATAAAGAGCCACAATCCCAGGGCTCTAAATTTGGCAAAAGACGCTTCCACGTCTAAGACCATATCGCCAATCAGAAAATATAAATAGTCGTAACTCGATTATCTTCGAAACTCCCACTTTTATATAACGCACTCTAAAATCCCGTTCAATTAAAAATTGCATAAAATCAACTCATTATAATGCATACTAAACTATGCCATTTTTGTTATCAGGTAATCATCTTAATTGTTTTGATTTTATTTTGACGTGTATCAAACGAGATCATTATCTGCAGATTTTCACATAAACTTTGGGAAAACTTAAGATAAGTTTATGATTCTGAAGAACTTCTATTCAAGTTTTATCAATATTTATTAATTCATTTATGATTTCATGTACTCACTCTTAACATAGTCCCGACCGTTGACAAAAAATGCTACTTCGTCAACTAATATTGATCAATTGGAAATTTACACAGTTTGGTTATCGATCTTTTCAAAGTGTTTGATGCAGTTTTGATTGCCTTCCATTTGTTTCTCTGTTCAAGATAATTTAAATAATTATTATGAAATCGTTTCCAAAAACTTTGAGCTCTCTGTTCCACTTGCTGCCCCTAGACAATCTTGATGGTGCGATTTCGCTTAAGTTGTAGTCAGGTACGGAGGATACAGAAGATATCGTCAAAATATTAGATGGCATTCAGATATTGGATAGAGTGGCCTGGAGTTCAATATGACCTCGATTTGGCATAACAAGTTGGTCTTTCTTCAAAAGTTAGATGGCAGTTATCAGTGACTCCGTTGAGAGGCGTTTTCACTGATTTGACAGCTGATTCCCGTAATGCTCGAAAATGATGAGCAGAAGGAGGTGTATGATGCCAATTCATTTGATGGCAAGTGAACAATTCTGTAATAGCCAAATCATTAATTTTTGAATTATTAAATAGAAATACCTCTTTAAGCTTCTGATTCACTCTAGTGAAGTTCGTGCCGTTGTCTGTGGTAAGTTCCGTAACTGCTTCTATATGTATGGCTTCAGTCACCGCATGCACACCAAAAATCGCGATGTAACCGTTGATTATCTTGGCTCCATGCCTCTGCATAATCTACACCGCATTTAGAAAACATTCTGGCTGGTATTACTCGAACGAATAGTAAATCCCCCATTACCTACTTGGGTGTTTTACATCGCGCTTTAATGTATTGAATACACCCTCTCACTTCGCTCCGTACAGGTGCTCGGCCCTTTACGATCCAATATGTTTCGAGGATAAGATGGAAATTACGAAAGGGACTTGGAATTTAGATACTTTTTATGGGAAAAGTAAAAAACTATTCTACTTAGGATATGGGTGGTTTGGCAGAATATAGGGTGTTTCAAATCATAAAAATTCAGCTAATTATGCAGTCTGCCACAACACGTGATAAACCATTTCTATCCAAAAATGATGTAAGTAAAAGCTAGAATTTTTATTTCGTTTGATAACTCGTTCATCTGTAAACATTTTATCAGTCCTTTAGTTGCTTTAGTAATCTGTTCTATACGGTTATCGCTGTACATTTTCTTGTTCCCTTATTTAAGTTCAAGTTTTTACTAAATAAATGTATGAAACTTAATATGAGGATACTTTTTACACTATTTGCCGTAGGAACTTGGCGAAACTAGTAGAGATCTCTAGTAGATACTCCTGAAGATGACCTTACAAGTCGAAATCGATCGAGTGATTTTTTAAACCTTTTGAAAATATTCAAAAAAAATATAATTTTGCGAAATACAAAATAAGTGTTTAATAAAAAATGTGTTTATTAACCATTTAAAACCCGGCCCCAAATCCTTATAAGAATTAAATCAATTATGATTGTACATAACTAATTTAAGGGCACTGAACTCAAATACGCTGGCCAAATCAACCTCTGGTGCATGGTTCCGGCGTTAGCTTCCGTCAACATATGTCGACAATCCGACTCAACGGTTTTAATATTCAAACAAATTTGAATGTATTTAGTCGAGTAGCTTTCTTGAAATAAAGGCAGATGGTCCCCTCCATCAAACTGGACTTCATTTTTTAAACGAATTACCGTAAATCGTACAGGTGTTGCTGTCGTAATCGATGGTTCATCATTTCTCCTTTTATTGGAAGCTTTCTTGAAACTCATTTTGGTGAGACACCATCCTAATTTCAGTTTTAAATCTTTTAATTTCATGTTGTTTTGACAAAACTTCAAGTGGAACAAAACAAATGCAATTTTTTACTCAATTTGTCCACATATGCTGACTTAAAGAAAAATGTTTCGATTACCTTTGACGCGATTTATCAACATACGTCGACTTCTATGTATTTTAACTATCGTAAGAGCTTAAAATCGAATAAAAACTTTATAATTTCTTCTTTAGTGAATATTTACGACACTCACGAACACGAAATATAAATGATTTTAACCTTACAATAATGTTAAACTATATAAAAATGAATTTTTTGCTTATCTTACGTGGAACTAAAATTTTGGCGGGAACGTTTGGAACAAAAATAATTGCTCTGTCAAATTTAGTACTACACTCAAACACAGAATAAATTCGCTCGCATCACAAAAACCTGTGGAGCTGCATAGTGCATATCGTTTCAATTTATTTGTCGGCGTATTTGGAGTTTTTAAAGTTGTATGGAAGCTCTACATTTACCTGATTCCATACTAATGCGATATCACTTGCGCTAACTCATCATCAGAGACTAAATTTCGCAACCATAGAACAGTTAAAAATTAGTAGTCGCATCGTTTAGATCTATTGTCAGGTATTTACCGTGAAAGATAATTGATCATATATACTATAGGGAATTCCATTGAAGACCTAATATTTTGGTGGTTGAATTTGCTTCTTCAATATAAACCAGTGACTTTTCCTCTTTGTGAGTAGCTTGGTCCCGTAAGTCGGTAGCGTTCGATCTCCATTTTTAAGTCTAAGAAATAAGCTAGTTGATCTTTCAAATATGTTGCTTCATTGATGGAGTTAGCACTCCATAGGTAATTATTCTTATAAAATTTATTAATAGTTTCATCCGTTATTGCTGAATACTGCTGTTCGTCGAGCTCAAGAGCTGTTTGTTGAAAAGATCTTGCCGTCAAAATTGCTGAAGTAGCTATGTTAAATGTAACGGTATAGTTAATTTATGCTGGATTAAAGGATCACTAGCATTTTCTCGTCAAAGGATTCTCTGATATTCTTGATCTTTGTAAGCTACCAAATCTGTACAACTCAAATTTTATCAATATTTATTAATTCATTTATTTTATTTCAGGTAGTCATTCTTAACAATTGTAATATTGTGATTCTCAATATCTTTTGTTTATTTTTAATAATTTTAACTAAACCACGTATTTTGAATTCCACAATCTTTCTTGTTTTAGCTGCACTACAAAATGTGTAGCTATACTTTTTATTAACGTTAAGTACTTCACACTGGTACGAAATGCTACACAAACTAATTACGTTAATGCAAACCATGTATTTGATTAAAATGCTGTTTATTGCGGTTATTTTTGAGCGACTGTTTCAATAACGAGTCTTATGAATACTTTATAATTAGTTTTTATTACTTGGTTTAGTTTTATACAATTCTTTCTTACAAAATCCTCATAAATACTCCAAATATCCATCCCCCTCCCTCTACTCCTCATATTATTAATCTTGTTGTGTAACAACTGGCTCTATCATATTCATATACATTTCGGAAAGATAGTCGTTGCCGAAATAATTCTGGTGAACAAATTTTCTTGCTTGTTGAGATAGTGCATATCCTTTCACTGAAACAGTTGGCTGATGTTGCATAGCGCAGAGTGCTCGTTCTGCATTCAACCTCTTTGTGTGCATGTTTTGTGGTTTTTATTTACCCATGTACAATATACTGTTAAAGTTAGCCGAAAGTTTCCAGCCGAAAGATAATGCAGATAGTGTCTTGAATACAGCAAAAATCAGTCATGAACTCGAATTTAGGATAATTTAGGATCGGGTTACATCATTCGGGCGAAGGAGAAATTATTTCAGTTTATAGGAATTTAAAAATCGATAGGAGCGATAGTATAAAGAGAGTTTAAAAATAGTCAAGACACTATCTGCATTATCTTTCGGCTGGCAACTTTCGGCTAACTTTAATAGGCTATGTACAATAATATAAAGTTATCCCAGCATTCTATCCCAGAAAATATTATTTTCTAATCAGGCAACACTAACATATTAGTAAACAATTTCCCCTTGTGAGAAGTTATCCCAGCCCAGAGGTGAGATGTTGTTACAATACTTTTCTCGATAGTATCGAAATTTACATCTCTTTCATCACAAATTAAATTAAATATTTTTCCATTTCTCAATTACATATTTGAATAAAAAGTTATACTGTTCTACTCTTATTTTACACCTACTGATTTTAAGAGTGATTAAAGTATCGAAAAACAAAAACAGGGATAAATAAACATTTTTTTGTAGTAGTGTGTAATCGCAATATAGAAAAAAGTTTGTGTTATAGGAAAAAGAGATATAATATTCGACAAATATCGAAAAAAGGATGTTACAACATCCCACCCCTGATTTCATTTCATTTTAATATATTTAATTTTTATAGTTAGCCCAGCTCAGAAAAATTATAAATCAAACCCAACCTAAACAAAACTGAGATGCATATAATAATGGAAAATTATAGGTCATATAAGAAAAAGATTGTTCCTTGGCATGCTCTTGAAAAAGAACTCTGGTCTAGGAATTACATTGAGTTATAACTAAATTTTCGTCTCGCTCGACAAAACTAAAATTATTTCACCGAACCTAAAAATATTTCGGATGGCTAGAGATTTTAAAATGTAAAATGTAATCCACTATTAATTTGATATGGTCTCGTTGCATTTCAATATGTTTTCGCCTTCAACCGTCAGTTTAGATGAACAACTAGGTATTTTGATCCATTTGCTCAGCGATTGATATTTTGGACATTGTGACAGGCGGACTCGTAAGCTAATTTAATGTAAGATTCAGTGGGTCGATTGTCAATTGTCATCTCGCACCGCGACGACTTGAACTGGCTGCAGATCGTGCGAGATCATGCGGATTAGCGTTTTCAGATTTCTTCTTTTGAAGCTATTAAAAAAATGGATATCTCACACATGTCATATAACTTGTTTTATTTCCATTTGAAAAACAAACCCTTTAAGAAAGATAATAATATAATAAATTATAATATAATATAATCTAAACTGAATTTGATGGAACTTGCAATGATAAAGGGATTACAGTAATTATTATCGATTAGCATGTCCTTTGATGGAGAAAAGGTTCTTTTTAATAACTCTTGGTTTTCAGCTCTAATGTTTTTGATGAAAATTGTGAATATGGATTTTAATTACTTAGATTTTATAGACTTTAGAATGTTTCTATTTAGAAATAATTTGTTTTTATCTCATAAAGAGCCTGTCTTCTTAAAAAGCACTAGTTTCAATATGCATAGGCTGCAACCTAATTTTGCAAGTGTTGTCTCTTAAGGCAAGCATGCAAACAATGTCCATGGAACTTTTTGCAGTTAGATAAAAATTCACAAACTTTGTGAAGTTCGTGGCACCTTTTTATAATACAACTAGTCATTATTTCTATTAAAAGTTGGTTTTAAGTTACGAAAATAACAAGTTACAGCTGTGTATAATACCTTATAGTAAGATGTAATACAATAATTCCTATTTGGTTTATTCGAATTCGGAGAGAAGAAAAGGCCTTATAAACCTGCCGATATTGAAACATAATTAATCGTATATAAAAAATGGATATCCATTGTTATTTGGTTGGCGCCGTGGCTTTTATCACAATATTATACTTTAGTTTTGTAATATAATTAAATTTGTTGTAAAAACAGAAATATATATGTATATTACATTAATATTTATTATTACTCGTTAATAAAGTCTTTTTATAAAATATTATTTATATAAATTAACATAAAAAACGACAACATAAATAAAACTTTCTTAATGTGATAACAAAAATTGTTTATTATTTAAACTTTCTGGAAGACCAGTTTCGGACATTCGTCCATCTTCAGTTCCTTAACAAAACTCACTTTTGGAGTTTTGTTAAGGAACTGAAGATGGACGAATGTCCGAAACTGGTCTTCCAGAAAGTTTAAATAATAAACAATTTTTGTTATCACATTAAGAAAGTTTTATTTATGTTGTCGTTTTTTATGTTAATTTATATAAATAATATTTTATAAAAAGACTTTATTAACGAGTAATAATAAATATTAATGTAATATACATATATATTTCTGTTTTTACAACAAATTTAATTATATTACAAAACTAAAGTATAATTAATCGGTTCCTTAAAACGTAAGATAGGAGAAACTTCCGAATCTCGAATAATTGTTTCGTCTTATCAATAATATTATCTAATCAATTAGAATAAATTTTTAAATCGGATAGCAAGAACAGCTATCAAATGCAACAAATCATAGATCATGCTTATACGAATCTACGAATTAACTCGTAAAGTTAAGATCAAAATTTAATTTAATTTAGTCAATTTAATTTAGAAGTTAATTATAGATTGAAATTAAATATATCAGTATTAAATTAATAATACTTCACAAAAAAGTCATATTGAGTTACTTACACCCAGCAACGGAAAATAAAACTTGAACCCCTAAAACAATTTTACCCCAAAACAAACACGCAGAAAAATCAAAATCCCAATCTCTAAATTCAATCAAATATTATTTTGACGTTTTGCTTTGTGCTTCAAAAATTTTTTCTCCAACTACTCTCTATACAATAATACATAATATATACCTACCGTAAACTTTATGATTCAATCAAAAACAGTAAAAATTCATTATCAGCATAATAAAATATAAATTGATTAGACAAAAGCAAAAAAAAATATATATAACATAAAAAAAGACGTTTTATTTACACAGTGTACACGAATTAAAAAGGAAGTAAAATGGTAAAGAAGACGAAGAAAAAATTAAATCATAACAATTTGAGAACAAACGAACGAACGAAAACAGAAAAATCAAATTCCAGAAATTCTTAATTAATTTTACGTGTAAAATCTTAAGAATAAGAATTCAATTAATTTTTTTTATTGTATTTTTATTGATTTCCTTATTTAAGTGTGAAATCGATATTAAAATGATTATTAGTTTTTTTCATCCACGAAAAATAAAACGTTTACATTTTTTTGTTGTTTGATTCAATTTTGGTGTGAATTAATTTTTAGACGAAGGAATTTTTAATTTTGTCTACCGTTTATTTTATTTTCGTTTATTGAATTTGTCTTTTAATTGCGCGTATAATTTATATGCATATAATTGCAATATTGCGAACTGGATATAAAACACCGCAGTATACTTGCTACGATAGAGCGATGTGTCATATCATTATTTTTTAATATTTTATTTCCGTGTCGAATTCTCCTTAATGTGAAAACATCACATACAGTGTAGTGCGTAAATATAAAAGGGTAAATTGGTTGAACAATTTTGAAATTATATAATTAAATTGTGCAGCAGGTGGAAAACTATCGGTATACACACGCATAATCCATAAATTTATTTTTAGTGGTAAACCATACAGCCGGGTGGTAAATTTAATAATCTATATAGTGTCGGTGATGTTCGGATAAACCATAATAACACTTCAGATTTTAAACATCACTTCATGAAAAAATAAATAATTAATTCTCACAAAATTAAAATTAATTATCTATAATTGTAATTAGAATTACCAAATATACACATTGTGTTCATGATTATAAATTTTGATAAATATTTAACACAAATTTAAACACTTTAACGTGCTGTGAACACTGTGTGTGGGCATCCTACCCATAAATAATTCTCCATAATGAAAAGTATAGAGTTTGTATCACTATACTGTATGTAGCTATATACGTGTATTACCTAGAATATGATTTTTTTTGTTGTGTTATAAATGCTGTTGATGCTAATTTATTTTATTTCTTACTTCTTGTATTTTGTGTGTGATTAATAAAATGATATAAGACCATGAAATTTATTTAACTTATTTTTCAAGACGACAATCAAACGCTACCCGTTTTTGTTTTATCTTTTTTCTACATGAAAGCTCTCGTCGGATCACAGCACACACATAGTAAATCTAATACTTCGTTCGAATTTTATTTATTAATTTAATAAATATGATAATTTTTTTAAAATGCGTTCAAAGATGTTACGAGTATATAAATACGTTAATCTGCATATTACGGATATTTATAATTAATGGAACTATTTCACATTAGTAATACAGATACAATAAAAAAATTCAAAATTGATTTAAATTTATAAGAAATTTTTTAAAACAGTGCGCGTTTTAAAATATTGTGTTGCCTAATCTAGAAACACCCCAGCGAGCAAGATTCAATTACTAATACCGCCGAAATGCCCAAAGGAAATTTATGACTTTTAATATATTCTAGTGAGGTTAGTCGATTTTGATTTTACGTGTTTTAAGAAAGCAATATTATTTCGTTTTACAAGATATTGGTTAGGATAAGTAGAACTTAGATAAATTCCACGGTTTTCCAAAATTTTTGCGTGCCATTAACATTTTCAGAAAGATACATTAGCCAATTTGCTATCTATATATAAATGAATGGCCGTGCGTTATAGTCACGCAAAAATGATGATTCTTTGTTTACAATGTCCGTCTTAAAACAGTGGTGGTTTAGATAATTTGGAAAAACCCAAAGGAAAACCCTAAAAATCTAAATAAAATGGAAAAGTTTAATTTGTGTTTTGTATCGGAATTTTGTGTGCATTATTGAATGGGATAAGTGGTGTAGTATATAAAGCTATTGCACATGGACCCGGGAGGTACTGGGTTTGAATTCCACTAGAGCATTAGAAAATCAATAAAAAAAGTCAGAACTATGAATTTTTATTCATACAGACTTATGATCCGTGAAGATAAAGAAAGTCACCTTTTGAAGCCGTCTTTTTCATTAGTTCGCGGTTATGCGGTTGACATGTATGTCAAAATTGAGACTGAACGACTGACATATCCGCTTGAACCACAAGCATCGCCGATATGAATAATACATTCATCGGCTATGCCATTAATGCCAACGTATATAGTACTTCAGATTATTTTCAATAGATGTCATTGGTGGCGGATTTATTGTTTAACAGGTGCGCCATGCATTACATACTTCTGATTCGATTATACACACTGTGTGGTTGTGCTCAAACATTTCAGCGAGAATTTTTAAAATCAAATTGTTTTTTAGTAAAAAAATTGTACTGAATTTTGAGAAAAGATTTGGTTAAGGCAAACTTAAATTTACTTTGCGAACAATCATTTTGATCACCTATTCTATTAAGGTAAATTGACTTTGCAGGCTTAGACATAACCGATTAATTTTGATACACGAGAATTTCAATATTATTACGTTCTTAGTGCGAAGAATAACAAGGTAATTTCGACAGATTTGGTTGGTATACAAGTGATTTTGAAACCAACTCCGACTCAGTTTACAGTGTCCATTACAATACAATGCCTAAAGCTAACATAGGAAGTTGCTGTCGGACAAATGCGCGGCGATGTATTTCACGAAGGAATCGCACTGATGCCCACCGCGCGACGGATAATGAAAATAGTCGTATTGGCATGTCACAATTACATTCAAGAGCGACTAAAGATGAAAGACAGGCGAATGCGAATTATGGAACGAGCGGGATTCAAGTATGATTGGGAAATCGATCACAGTATGGACAGATCAGTAACGAGTAGAGAAATTTCAGTCGTTTGTCCACATTGTGGGGCATTGAAATTCAGCGGCAAAACTCCTGGAGCTCCTTCTGGAACGGGAAGTGAATCCCCCCATTTCCCAGCCAATAACCAAAAATACAACAGTTGCTTCCAATTGACATCGTTTGGCGCAACGTTTATTGTACGGTACAATTTCATGCCCACTTCCAATGTAATTACAACACAATTGTATTCCACATCATTCACCGTTGCGTAAGAAAACACATTGAAATCATTTATCACAGTCAATTTTGCTTCACGATTACAGATTCAAGAAAAAATATATCATTTAATAGGAGTGCTGTTGCCACCGCCGGATGAGGACTATCAATTCCTACAAATTGATTTCATGGGGAATTCACATGTTGAAATAAATCGAAGCGAGCCTTAATTGCAGGGGGAGACCATTTCAACCTCAAAATGATTAATCCATTAAGAGGTAAATGTAACAATTTAAATAATTTATTCGTTGATTTTCTTACATCGAACCGTATGTTGATTGCTATTGCAGGCACCGAAATCAATAAAAAAGTTAGTGCTATGAATTTTTATTCATACAGACTTATGATCTGTGAAGTTGAAGAAAATCACATTTTTAAGTGTCGTCGTCGTTTCCATCAGTTTGCGGTTAACATATATGTCAAAATTGAGACTGAACGACTGACATAAATTCGTTTGAACTAAAATCAGCTCTGTTCTAAAGAATACATTCATCTTCGCTACGTTCAATAACGTGGGGAGAATGACAATTTTTCCGGCCACTTATATCGAAAGCCCTCGCCACATGCACAAGTACGCGCAAGATGCGATGTCGTATGTTAGGCAATATGGTAGGCCAGACCTATTCATTACATTCACCTGTAACCCTCAATGGATTGAAATCAAGGAACTGTCACTTAGCGGAACACCAGTTGACAGGCATGACGTCACTGCCGTCAATATTTAAACAAAAATTAAAAGCTCAAATGGATTTCATCATAAAGCACCGTGTGTATGGCAAATTTCGTGGTCGGATGTACTCCGTTGAATGGGAAAAACGTGGTGAACGCAAAATATCAAAAACGGGGGAAATTGATTCCATCATCTCCGCCGAAATCCTAGATGAAGATGTTGATCCAAAATTGCATGCAGTGGTGCCTAAGAATATTATCTACAGACCTTGCGGAGTTTTCAACAACGACTCGCCCTGTATGATCGATGGCATGTGTTCCAAGCGATATCCGAGAGATATGATTGCCGACACTTTATCGGGCATTAGTTAAAGACAAAGGGCGATCTACAATTGTGAAGATCAAAAGGCAAGATGTTGATGTGGAAAATCGTTGGATTGTGCAATATTCGCTAATATTGTCCAAGGCCTTTGAGGTTCACATCAATGTGAAATACTGTAACTCCATCAAGTACATATGCAAATATGTGAACATAGGCAGCGATATGACTGTTTTTGGAGTGACAAAAACAAGGGACGAATTATATCAGTATCAGATGGGTCGCTATGTGAGTATTAACGAGGTGATTTGGCTCATCTTTTCTTTTGTGATCCATGACAGACACCAGTTGTATTTCAATCCAGAGAACACAGCAGACAGAGCGGCACGGTGACCATCGAGTACATTGAAAAGCTTCTTCTCGGTTTGTCAAACAAATGATTTCGCTTCAACCTTGCTGTATGCTGAAATGCCACTCTTCTATACATGGAACGCATCATCGAAATCACTTCAGCATCAGAGACAATGCACACCAGTTAAAGGACACCCAAATGTATTTGCTTCAGATGTTTTGGGCCGCATCTACACTGTACATCCGAATAACGCCGAATGTTACTATCTTCGATTGTTGTTGATAAGTGTTCGTTGTCTGACGTCATTTCAACAACTGAGAACCGTTACTGGCCTTCTGTGTGCCAGTTATCGTCAGGCACGTCAAATCTTACAGTTGCTCGAGAACGATTCACATTGAGACAATACGCTCAAGGATTCCGTCATATCTTACTATCTTACATGCGAGTGTTTATTTGCAACAAGATCGAACTGCACATATGTTTTCAAAGCAATTGTTGGGCATTGGTATTGGGAAAATCGCAGTTGACATCTCAACCGGATTCGTTACAGTATACTCACTGATTTTTGCCACTTGACCGAAGACCTCATGCAACGGGTTTTTCCGAACATAGTGCAAAACTTAACTAAACCATAATTTTCTGAGCGAACGAGCCATATTGGTGCCGAAAAATAAAAATGTCAGGGATGTCAACGCGACCATACAAAATTTCATTCCGGGACAGTTGTTTTCCTACAAATCAGTGGACACAGTTATCAACCAGGATGTAGTAGTTAACCATCCAACAGAATTCTTGAATTACCTGGAATTGGTCGGATTACCACCTCACAATTTGCAATTGAAAGTAGGCTCAATTATCAACATGTTGCCTAGCACAAATCAACTTCGACGGAAAGTACAACGGAGAGAATGTTTTGATGCCGCGCCTCACTTTGATTCCAACGAACGTGCCATTCGGGTTCAAACGGCTGCAATTGAGTTTGGCATTCGCGATGACCATCAACAAATCACAAGATCAGTCATTGGAAGTTTGCGGGATTAACTAAGAATTTCCGTGTCTCGCGCATGGACAACGGTATGTCGCGAGTTCGTGTTTCGGTAAGCCGTCAATTTTGTTTCCTTATACGCCGGAAAATAAAACGAAAAATTTAATTTACCACAAAACTTTAAATTTAATGTTCACTTTCTTTTCCATGTAAATAAAAGATACTGACGTCATTTTATATACGAACGAGTGTCAGTTAATCAACAAAAGGAACTTAAACCGTACACAGTGCGACCAATATTGCCGATCTCAATAAGTTGGAGTTGAAAGGTTGATTTAGTTCATTTGAATCAAATCAATTTTATGTAGTATACGAAGTCCACTGGGTTATCTAGTATTTTATAAAACCATAAACCTGACATAACTTGCTTATTTTTGGTTTATGATTATTGACAGCTACAAGAAGCATATATTTTCTTCATTCGGATAAACCAGAAACTTCAAAAAATAAAACCACAATCATTTCCCAGTTAATTCTTTAGAGTTGTTTCCCTTTAACAATGGAGAACTAAAATTGCGATGGGGTGGAGATGGATCAGTTGAAATGCTTTAAAAAACAATAATTATCTCTTTTGAGAAAAGCAGCCCTATATTAGTAAACCAAACCAAACTAGGACCTCTTTGGATGATTAGATGGTGAAATCAAAAAAAGCTTATCTATAAATCCATGAACATAGATTTCCAATTTGTATAGATTTGTAGAGATTACAGGAAATGTATCTGAATGCAAACACCTTCGAAAGTGTGATTTGTTTACCACCACACCATTTTTTCAATTTGTATAGATGGGAGTATTACGCAACTTATAAGGAAACTTTTGATCATTTATTGGATATCCATTTTACATGCTTCAAAGAAAAATAAAATTCTCCCATCGACAAAAAACAAGGTTTGGCAGAGACTGGCAAATTTCTGTTAAGATGGTGAATGGAGGAAAATCACGTTGTAGGGTTTTTTCTCTGTCCAAGTTCAAAAAGCAGGCCACAATGATATATTTTCTACTATATTCTGAAGAAAATATGAAATTGCGGCTTCGAAATACTTTTCACAATTATCGAGGAAAGAAAAGAAGGTTGTCCTTATCTCTAAGAATGGCTCGTCCAAATCGGGTGTTATTTTGCTAAAAGTTTCGAAAGATTAAATTTGTCCTCGATCTCCTTAAAATGTTTATAACGGCTAGTAGATTATTTTTTAATGTTATTTTCTAATTTATTTTAGACAATATCTCTACCAAACGGCTAATCTGTTGACCCAGCGTTTTATGAGGTCGCATGGAAAATTAAACTGAATCGCTGAACCACCAGTTTGTCCTTGAAGCAGGTCTGGGCACTAATGTGTATTTTATAATGCAGGGAAAAGTTGTGCCTTTTCCCATTTGGGTTTTGTCGCCAACTAGTAAAGTGACAGCTGATTATATTGGCAGATACATGATCATGACTTTGTCAAAATAATTTTTTGTAAATATTATATAAACTTAATTTTTGAATTTATTTTGCCTCTAAATTTCAATCTGGGCTCGGGTACATGGTAAAAAAGTTGTTCCGGTACACTAATTTCCATCAAATTTCGGAAAGGTCTCACAATTAATGGAAAACATTCAAGTTTAAAGTTTTGAAAAACGATCTGAACTAATTTTGTTTGAAATTTAATTTACAATTTTGTTTAAACTGTTTTTTCGTAAAAGCTTTATGTGATTTTAAAAAAATATTTTCAAAAAACTAAAAAATTGATTTATGCAGGCTGCCACTTCCGGTGGCCCGATTTCCATCAAAAATCATTGATTATCTTCACTTTATGTGCTTTTTTACCTAGCTTTTTTTAGCCCAGGATTATTTTAAGCTTTTCTTATAATTTATAATATCTTAGTGATATTTGTCTGAAATCTGCCCACCGGAAGTTGCACTTTTCGTTTTTTGATTTTTTTTTTTGTAAAATATAACATTTATAATTAAAACGATTAAAGTAAAAGATTGTTAATTATTTTTCTAACAATTACGGTCCGAATCAGTTTTCCAATAACTGGTTTTAGCAAAAATTCTGTCCCTCTTCAGCCATTACGGATTGATTGATCGAGAAAAAACTTCATACATTAGTTTTTCTCGTCAATTGAAAGTTCTCAATAATTTACGGATTAAATCAATCTATCAGAAGTGGCAGCTTCTATAGAAGCTTTTACGATTTTGTAAATATTTTGGAATATTATATAGCATTTAGGAAAAAATGAGAAATCAGATCATTTTTTAATATTACCGAAAACAACGTGTTTTGATAAAAAAAAATATATATATTTTTGTGAAAATTTGGCATTTCTGCCGTCTTGGTGGATTAAGAATTCGGAATACAATTTCACAATTAAACTTTTTCCATTAATTGAGAGATGATTGTAAAGTTTGTTGAAAATCTGTGAAAGGAAATGAAGTAGCACCTTCTATAGGAGATTTATAAATTATGAGAATGATTTTAAAATATTGGGTGATAAAATCGGACCTATAGCCGTAGGTCCTCGATTTGACAAGCAATGCATAAAGTAGGATGTGAAAAGCCAAACCGCGAGAGAGTTGGGTGTACTTCGACCCTACAGGGAGTCAATTATGGAATTTTTGATGCGCGCTTTATTATTCGACATCGTCGAAATTCGCCCAGATTGCAACTTTTCCTATTATGAAATTGCGACGCGTATTGTTTTAGATACAGGGGTATATCCTCTATCCGGTCGCAAATTATTTAATTGTGAAGCGAAATATGTGTTACTAGATTTATTTTGCCATGCCAATTCTCACATGTTTTTTAAATTTAAATTTGTTTTGCGATTGTAAAGTAGAAATAAACGAAAAGACTGTTACGCATTATCCAAGGCCATAGTCTTATCATGTTTCTACTTAACAATCTCAAAATAAAATTAAATTTAAAAAGATGTCAGAATTGGCATTTCAAAATAAAACTAGCAACCATATTTCTAATACCAAATAATTAATTTGCGACCGGATACAGATTATACCCCAAAAACGAAAATTTTACGACTACTCGTAAATATTGTGTCGTAAATAAATAATTTAACTTAATAAATCGTAAATCGTGAAATTTAATAAGAAAACAAACAAATAATAAAATATGAGTCACATATATTTACATGTTCAGTTATTTTGTGTGATAATTTTCAATTTCATTTTTATATGTGAATACATATTATTTGTAATTTTGTTTTAATTAAAATAATTAAATTTATTTAAATTTAAAATTTACATTTTTTGTCGGATTTATTTTAGGACCTCAACAAACTCGGAGCAGTTCCAAATGTTAGTTGAATTTTCGGAAGGGGTCCGTTCCAATGTTAATAATGGTTTTCCAAAATGGTTTTCATTTTGAATAGCCTGCTACAACGCATTAAAACTGTTCAAATTCACGACACGAGTTTTTAAAATTTCACAGTTCGCAAAATTAAAACACTTTTGGATCATCGTGAAGCAACTTCTCGGCCGACAATAGTGAAACTGGTGAAAAATTTTGAGCTATTGGGACAAGTTAAAGATGTGAAGAATCGAAACCGTGTGCGTCGCTTAAGCACAACTTAGAATATTGCTGCTGTAGCCCGTAGTGTTGACAAAAACGCAGAAGCCTTACCATCGACTCCGCCGGCATTCGTTGCTGGTTCGCTTTTATATTTTTTGTACCACAAAAAATGCAAAGTGAAAATTTGATCGCTTCAGGCGTAAATTTAAACATTTTGGTTACTAGTAGAAACAAACGATCGAAAGCGATGTTTTCATAACAAATAAATTTTTATATCGTCAGCATAAATGAAAATTGACTCAGATAAGAGTCCACCCATATTAAGAATTGAGGTCCAAAACCAAGAGCTCTGAGTTTAAACAAAATTATCTTTTGGGAAATCCTGTCAAACACTTTGCTGAATTCCGTGGTAATAACATCAGCTTCCTTTCCAACTTTCATAATGTTCAAAATATCAGATACAAATTCAGTTAGATTGGTTGTAGTGGATCGTTCTCTAAGGAAGCCATGCTGATTCATTGAAAACTATGTTTTACATTGGATGTAAAGGGAGTCATACACAATACTCTCGAATAGCTTGGGGATACAGAACAGTTTCGCAATTGGCCTATGGTAAGATACGTTTGATTTACATCATTTTCTACATCGATCTTTGGAATTAGACATTCCACAAAAGACATTAAACCGTATTTTGCATAAAGACTTAGGTCTTAAGGTTTTTAAAGTTCAGTTAACACTAACTCAACGTGTCACTGTTTGGTGGGGTTTTTGGCTGGCGGTGTGATTGGACCTTACTCATTCGAAAATGAGGCTGGTGCAACTGTTACGTTGAATGGATTGCACTACCGGATGGCCGAAATGGAACGATAATGATGTGGCAACGTTTATTTTCAGAATGGTCAGTTTAGAATATTCAGAAAGACGGCGCTACGTTGAACAGCGTCGAAAATATGCGATGTCGAAAACTTCATAATAGACTTCATAATATCTATTGCATAGATTAAAAACATAGAAACACTTAAAGAAGTAACTTCTCTACTAAATGGTAGTTGTGCTGTGAACGAGCCCGATATTAATAACTTGTAGGAAATTTTAACATAATCTTTTTACAATTTTGTATTATTAAACCATGTATTTTGGACGAATTTCTGAAATGGCAGATTTATTCTGTTTTGGACGAATTTTCATGCCCTAGCAAATTTCATAGATTTTAAATACCCGTGTGATACAGCTAGTATAGGTTTGCGCAAATGCGGAATGAGTTTTAGTAAAAAGTTTTAGTAAATACTCAGTTCTTACTGAATTTTATCTTGCAGATTTTTAGTTTCTACAAGAAACGTAACTTGTTGCTTTTATAAAAGCTCTCGTACATGATAAGTTTATGATTAACAGATCTAACACTTTTAGACCAAACGCAAGCAGCAAGAAAGAGGTTTCAAACAGTGGTAAGAATTTTCTTTCACGCAAATTAGTTTTAATTTCTTCATGTCCAACAGAGGGTCGTGGTATTTTTATTATTATCAACGGTTAAATCAACGACATAAATTCACTTTTTTTCATCTTATCTGTTGTGGGGTTCAAACATATTAAATTACAATTACAAAAGTTGGAACCACACCACCACTAGTCCGGTTTATATTTATAAGCTATTTTTTACCCATTCCAAATTTATTCTACATCTTAATGATTTTTGTGGCATCGATATAGAAAAATTGAGGTTAAATAGTTAATTTTAAGATTTATTAATACCTAGACCCCGATTCTAAAACTCAGTCAGTCACCGAAAAATAGCCTTACGTTAAGCTATTGAACTTTGTTTTAAGTTTAAGCTTAATTATGAGACTTTTCGTATTCTGCGCATAGTATGTGACCAGAAAGAAATATGTACTCGTATGTCTTAGTCCAGACTTTTTAGATTTATTTATAGTTGAGTCTTATAAGAAGGCAGGTAAGACATACATATTTTGTGGTCTTGCTGGTCACAGACTACGCGCATAATACGAAAAGTCTCATAAATAAGACTACACTCAAAATAAAGGCAAAAAGTATATTAAGACCATTTTTCAGTCACCGACTGTGCTTCAGAATTGGAATGAAAATAAAGTTAAAAAAAGAAACAGAACATCTGTTTGACGCTTAAGTCAAAGGCAACTCGAAGGCAGTGCGAGCTAAGTTTTCATTTCACAGCTTCCCCTAATGGTTTCCAAACTTCAAATAAAACAACATAGTTGATAAATCTCAAGACCATTTTGGTTCGAGCTACTCTCAACGAATTTAGTTTCACTTATTGTGGCTTGACAAAGAAAACCGATAAGTTGTGATCTTAAAACCTTCGCTAAAAAACATAGATGAAGTGTGCAACGGGCTTAAATCTTTCCAAAATTTACAAACGCACTTCAAACTGAGATCCAAATTTTACTGTCCAAAGTGAGTTTTATCTAAATTGCTGCTAAGAAGACGATTTATTTATTATTTTTATTTCCAATACCAGTATGAACGAGAATAAATCTAAAATTTCAAAATTAGGAAGTTTATTATTCTGGATATTTCATAGTTTTTCCATAGTAAATAAACCTTCACATAATAAATTAATGTTGACGCCAGTTTAAGCTTGCATCAAATATATTTTTCCTACCTAATCCGTCGAATACTAATGCCAATTTGAATACTCTGTACGCCTGTCTAATGTTTATATTATGTCTGGAAAATATGAACAATGCATTTCCTATTCTTCGTAATATACAATAAGACACATACCTTAGTACAGTGAAAAGATACATTCAAAACTTTGTAGTTTCATATGATAGACAACTTTAATATAGACATATTTTTTCCAGCAACTGAGAAATATTGATTTAACTAGCTAGACGACTATATATCATATTGTGATAATAAGGTATACAAATATGCATATCAACATAAAAAATAAATCTTTCATAAAAGCATACATCATACATGTCTATGTAGACACGTTAACAATCCTTGAAAAAAAAACTATAAAATTTGATATTTTTATCCTTTTTATATAAAGAAAACTACTTTGAAGTCGTTCTTAACTATTATATGATTCTATACACTACATACTGTATGTAGATGGGATTGGAAATAAAAGGATTTATTTTTCTCGTACGTTGCGCATACGTACGTACTCAGTGTGTGTAGGTACGCTATTATGTCTTGTGTGATGGGTTTTTATTAAATCCTTCGTGTGTGATTTATTTCAGATTTTTTTTTCTTATTTTATTTGTTTTTTATAATAATAGTAAGACAGAATAAAAAATGTATATATAACAAGAATTTTTATGGTTTGTTTTCATTATTTTATTCCTTTTACAAACAAGTTGTTATATTGTCTACGGTATGAACTAAAATAGTATTACTCACATATTTTGTCTATTTACTCGTATACGATATATACATCAATGGCTATAGACAATATGTAATTGTTTATATACGATCTAATCCAATATTTTATTAATGTAACAATGTTATTTGATAATAAATTATTTGAAAAAACTATAAATTGTATCCGGGGAATGACATTAATGAAATATCGATATATACATCGATGTTTTCCACATACATATTGTATTCCTGCGTTATAACTTATGTTGTGTAACTATACAACGCGAAAGGATTTAGTGGTTTGGGGTTAAGCTTTATCATTTCCTGAGATTTAAAAAAAACACGACATCTATGTATTTTTCCTTCTCCTTCTCTCGAGCTTTTACGCATCCCATAAAGAAATTGTGCTACCTGCAGACAGTGTTCCTCGAACTATCTCAGTTCAGCGCTCGGTCTGAAGATTTTATTCGATGATTTACGATGGCGAAACTCCACGCGGTATATTAACAAAGAAATATTTTCAAACAAGTAAAATAATTTGCAGTTATGAAAAATTCAATATGACGTTCGTGAAAGTCGATCAATAATAGATCTTCTAACGGAAGTCATATGCAAATTATATAGTTTTGGTGACATGATCTGTAGTTCAAAAATGGGGTGTGCATAAATTGTCATTC
Organism: Nephrotoma appendiculata; assembly: GCA_947310385.1. Taxonomy (NCBI): domain Eukaryota; kingdom Metazoa; phylum Arthropoda; class Insecta; order Diptera; family Tipulidae; genus Nephrotoma; species Nephrotoma appendiculata. Next base: position 119,637,197 of record OX371223.1, read on the forward strand.
ACATCAGTTCAGGTTCGCCGTAGAAAAACTTTTATTTTATCATACACAGATCGAAACACTCATTCTTTCTACTCAGTAGCTCGGGCACGGACGCTTCCATAAAAACAAAAAAACTGTACTAGTCAAACCCTTTTAGTTATATTGGCTGAGGAAAAAGTTCCCAAGAAAGCACTATGATGTGCACGGCATCTTATACGATTACGTCTTTGAAATGGAAAGATTGCAAATTTTTGCTCTAGTATATCAGTTTCAAAATAACCTCACCACCCGCTCTGTCTTAGAACGGGAAACACTATAATTCATGAAAAATTGAAATGCATTAGGTTAGGAAGAAAAATACAACGGAATGCTCAAACACAATATTTCAGAAAGTTAGTTCGCAAAGTAAAATTGTTTGGAAAAAGCTCTAACCCATACACAGTATAAAAACTGGACGGTGAATATGTCGTATTCAGCACCGGGCATTGATTTACCACTGGACATCCTTTTCCACATCAAACAATACAACCATACCAACCATAACCAACCTCCTTTTAAAAGTATTGTCTCTTAAATTTATTATAACCATATTTGCCAAAAATTAAAAAAAACTCCAATTGAAGATACCGCTTTCAGTCGTATTCATACGACTAAAATCTCAGATTTTTTTCTACTTTTCAATTTTTTGTATGGAAAGAGGCGTGTCTGTTGTATAATTTACGTAATATAATTGGTTAAAACGTATGAATACGACTTTAGAGCTCCTCTTCTTGAAATCCGTGGAAATTTCCGTATTCGAATATAGTTTGCTTTAAAGTGCTTAATATTTCTCGAATTTTTCGCCGGCTACTTTAATCATTTTTTTTTCAAATTTGTTTGCCAGTTTTCAGTTATTTTTTTCCCTACTAATGTACGATTTACATGTTCCAATTTTTTTTCCAGTAAAATATGAAGGGTTAAGTATATTACGATTTTCGTTTGCGAGAGGAGCACGAAACAAATTCCAGTAAAATAAAATTGGATTTTTTTCTTTATAATTTGAGCAAATGTTGTTTACATATGGATGACTCTTTTTTACTAATAACTTTTTGTTATTTGCGTGCAGCTCTATTTTTCAGTAAAAAATTAATTGGGAAAAATATTGAAACATGTAAATCGTGCTTAATGCACGATTTACATGTTCCAATTTTTTTTCCAGTAAAATATGAAAGGTTAAGTATATTAAGATTTTCGTCACGATACAAATTCCAGTAAAAAAAAATTGGATTTTTTTGTTTTAAATTTGAGCAAATGTTGGCATAAAACTGGGAATGTTGCCATAAAATATAGTTTCTACGAGTATTTTTATAGCAGTAAAATATTAAAAAATAAAAAAAGTTTCAAATAAACATCAAGCAGCCATAAACATCATTCAAACAAGACGAGCAAACATGAGCGGTAATTAAATATTTTATTTTTACTTGCAATTCTATGTTGTTGGTTATCTAATTTAAACACAAGCTGTTGGAACTGTCAAAACTTATGGGACATACAAAAAAATTATAGCACTGCCTTATTTGTTTATATTGCTGACTCTTTTTAACTAGTAACTTTTTTTTATATGCGTGCAGCTCTATTTTCAGTAAAAAATTTGTTGGGAAAAAAAAATTAGAACATGTAAATCGTGCATTACATGTTCCAATTTTTTCCCAATTAATTTTTTACTGAAAAATAGAGCTGCACGCAAATAACAAGAAGTTATTAGTAAAAAAGAGTCAGCCATATGTAAACAACATTTGCTCAAATTATAAAGAAAAAATCCAATTTTCTTTTACTGGAATTTGTTTCGTGCTCCTCTCGCAAACGAAAATCGTAATATACTTAACTCTTCATATTTTACTGGAAAAAAAAATTTGAACATGTAAATCGTACATCAGGCTGCGGGCCAATATTCGGGTAAATCGGTAACTATGGTAAAAATCCGTTTAAGAAGCGATTTTTCGATCAGTTTGCCATAGAGTTTTTAAAAAATAAATGAATAAGAGGCCTAAGGAAATAATTCTGCATCGATTTACCTATAGTCGGAATTTTTCCCCTAGTAGGGAAATAAATAGTTGAAAGCTTGCAAACAAATTTGAAAAAAAAATGTTTAAAGCAGCCGACGAAAAATTCAAAAAATATGAAGAATTTTAAAACAAATTATATTCGAATGCGGAAATTTCCACCGATTTCAAAAATTGGAAGCCTGGTACAATGATTTTCAAAATTTCACTAAAATTTTCAAATTTATTGATAAAACTTATATTTGAAAGATTATCACGATTGGTCACTTCGATTAATCATGAAGCAAAAAGAATTAGATGAAAAATATTTTGATCATCATAAAACATTTCCGTCCAAATTTTGGAAAATGATTTGTGTTGTTGTAAACTTAATATAGAATCTTATTGGCCATCCTGCATGATAAATGCTTTACTTTACAAAATATATATGCATAAAAAAAACGTAGGAATAACGCTCATGTACAAGGTGCCACCTCATTACACAGATTTCACCACATTTCACGAGGCTCTGCCATTGTAAAGAGAAAGTTTAACTTTAAAGTTTCATCTTGATCAGTCAAGGCACTGATTTTTATGAGAACTCGTCATTTCTGTAAATTTTTTTAGAATAATAATTTTAACCAATTTTTTGCCAATTTAATTTTGAATCATTTTGTTCAAAGTCGTTTCTCAGAATATATATCTACCTATTTTACACAAAAATAGTAGCTATACTTTTCAAAAAAATTTAAACAAACGGAAAAGCTCCTATGGAAGTTCAAACTTCCGGTTTACCCATTTACACCAAATTTCAATAAAAGAATTTCATAATTAAAGCTTAAACAGGAAACGTTAGGAAAAGGCTCAAATATGAAATTTCAACTTGATCGATCAATCCGTTTTAACTGTATTTTGGCTGAATTTTGGTTGGAAACCTATTGTTTGTCAAAAATCGTCATTTCCATGTTAATTTTGGAAAACTAGTCTAAACGAATATTGTGCTTATTTGATTTAGAATATCTTTCTGTATACATAGTTGTTATTCTTATAAATGCAATAGTTCTCATTTTTTTCAAAAAGTTTACAAAAAAACGAAAAAGCTCATAGGAAGCTGCACATTTCTGTGAACCTATTTGCTTGAAAATTTCTTGAGATCTCTAAATTTGCCAATAGAACTACTCAGCTCCATCTGTTACAACATCTTAAAAATCTAGTCTTCACGACACCTCCGACAACACAGACAAATATTTTTTGAACTTGAACGATATAGCGAATGGTAAATCTGTAAAACTCCCGAAAATGAAAATTTGCATGATTACTATGTTTTGTTTTACTACGTATATGAGAGTAAATGGAAGATCAAGTACTTGGTATCAATGGCAGGACCTAGCATTCTATTAACGTAAGCATTAAAAAAATTTTAGTCTCACAACACGATACTGTAAGAGTTAGCCGAAAGTTTTCAGCCGAAAGATAATGTAGATAGTGTCTTGAATACAGCAAAAATTAGTCATGAACTCGAATTTAGGATCGGGTTATAACTTTTGGGTGAAGGGAAACTTATTTCAGTTTATAGGAATTTAAAAATCGATAAGATCGAAAGTATAAAGAGTGTTTAACTTTCGGCTGAAATAGTCAAGACACTATCTGCATTATCTTTCAGCTGGCAACTTTCGGCTAACTTTAACAAGGTCACAATATGAGTATTACGCAAATCTTAATATCCATACAATTTAGTAGTTACTTTTGTCTCGTTAGCAAGACAGCTAAAAGCTTGTTATATCTGAACGCAAATTGGTTCGAATAATGTCGGCCAAAAGAATTATGTTTCAAATATATATGAATTAGTAACTCAAAAATGCTCTCGATATTATCGGTATATTTGAAGCAATAAGATTTATAATAAGATTAAAGGAATCACCAATTTTCATTAGAATTGTCATAAGCTCCGATTTTTTTTACCCAACTGGTTCTGAAAGGAAGTTTAATGCAACCTTCAATCTTTACAGATATAAGTTTTATAGCCAGTTTAAACATTCGAGATTGTTAAGTAGTAGGTTGCGGTTTGATCAGAAGTTTATCAAATATCGACATCTTAACCCCTTCGAGAGTCAACACTCAGACTTTGCAATACGATGGTTACCCATTAGTGTAAAAAGAGTTTTGTTGCAAATTGAAGCCATTCAAGGCAGTTTACTTGCGGTGCGGAAACTGCGGCTTACCAGTGATACCACTACTCTGGAAGTTCCCTGGGAATGAAGAATTGGGGAAAACCTTTACATATATGGTATGCATATATGCATTTGATATTGAAACTACAATAAACGTAAAAAAATATCGTATTATAATTCTAACTACCGTTGGCTCTATTTGAACAGTTTAGCTTGAAATGATTAATTTAAAGGTAAATCACAAATCAACTGTCGTAATGGAATATTACCTTTCCCATGATATTAACCATCAAATTCCCGCTTTTAAAAACACTACACAAATTGTAGTTTTCTGTATTCAAAATTATGTTAATATATGGCTTATGGCCAGTTATTCTCTGTGCCTGAATATTATTACCCGACTATCGCAACTCCCAATCGATTGTAAAATATCGCCTCAAATTTTTGTTAATTTTCTGAGAAATTTTAATTTGCCTCTTATACCTTAGAGTTGGTTTTAAAATTAAAATATATAAATACATAAAAAATCTCCTTTTCAGTGGCTACTAAAAAAAACATTTTCTGATCTTCCTACGTAATCCTATTGTGCTAGGAGCCAAAATAATCAAACCTCCTATAAACATAAAACTTTGGTTAAATATAGTAGAACTTTCAATAAGGCCTCCGTATTCCGACAACGACAATTTTAATGGAAAGTTTATGAGTTGGATTTAATGGAAAGTTTAGTGATCGATTAGACCAAATTACTGCGCGTCCAATTCAATAGACCAAAATTTGAATACAAAAATCTCTGTCTCTATTTTGACAAATGTCACCTTGACCTTTAAGCGAAATGTGATAAAACTAATCAAGATCACTTATTGACTATTTTTTTTACATACCCTTCTTTATCCGTATCGTGGTTTTATCATTATAGGTTTATATAATAATAACGACTAATTTATGTAATTTAGAACCAAAATATAAACTTGTAGGACAACTAGATAATTACCACATAGCTAGACAGCAACTTAATCAGAGATCGATTAACGTAAAATAAAAGAAAATTTTAATGAAAAATGGAGTTCCTAATATTATTTCCAAGGTTGTCGACGTTGTCTACATTGTCGATGTTTGTTACATAAAAAATTGCTATGTAATCTACGAAATATATTACGTGTCGACAACCACGTAGATAACATTGCTTAATCTACCTCGCTCGTTCCTGCTTTCAATGTTAGTATGTATCCATTAACAGTTTTTCTGCGCAGGTGGAATTTGACAACAAAATGTGGTGAGCATTTCCAGCAAGAAATATGAAAAAAATCAGGGTTATCTTTCATAAATTCAAACAACTCGCATAAATGGTTGCGAGCCCTACTAAAATGTATTATATTATCGCTGATAGTCTCTTTGCAGATACCTCTATGCGCGATGAACCTGCGTAAGGATGCGGTGTGTGCGTCGGTAGTTAGGTAGGGTTCTAACTCTATTTTATGTATGGTCTTTGCAGATAAGCAAATAAATATACAGATGTAGGCCTTTCAGAAGATGTTTTCTGGCCTGCGTATAGTCTAATCTATCTTTGTAAAACAGTTTGATAAATTCTACAGGTAAATCACTCAAGATTTTATCAAGAGCCTTATAATCATGCTTCACGCACTTTACACAACTACTTACTATTTTCATATGTAAATGTTGGCCTCCAATTTTCCTATATTTTGACCAAAGTGTTCGTAATTTTGCCTGCAACTCGATGTAACCCATTTTAATCGATGAATAGTTTAAAATAAATAAATTAAATAAATTTGGCCATGGAAATTATTTATTGGATTTTAATTATTTTACTAAGAATTTTTTTTTAATTTACAGAAAGACGTAGGCTAAAACACGGATAATTTTGCTGTGGATATGCGTTTTACCAAGCTGCTTATAATGCTGGGTTCATGAATTTGGATGGCATGTATTTAAGAACTTATTTTATTGGTTATGGTTGCTTCTCTTTAGTTACTTTGCCATTTGCTTGGATCTGGTAGCCCTTCAATCATAAGCTAAAATTCAACTGGCGTTAGTCATATTATATCCTCCATTAGCAATCTGGCCAGAAGGGTTTTTTTTGTGGAACCATAAACTCTAATTTTTGGTTGGTTGTATTGCTTGAAAAGTCCTTTCGTCAGTGTTTGTCAAAGATTTCATGTGTTTGAGATCTATATTGAGAATTATATATTGAGATCTTGTGACCGTTGTTTGTTGAGACAATACATTAACTCAAGTTCCCAGAACTATCTTCATTGGTGGTCTAAGTTATCGTCAAAAATCTACAATGAAACAGTGATTGATCATCTGGCTTGTCTTCCTGTTAGTCCTTCTACGATCCATCTCAATATAGCTTTTTGCATAACTAATTGGCTTGATGCTATGACTTTTCGTTCTAAGATTAAATAATAGAATGTTCAGCTCCAATGATTATATCAATTTCCAATAATTTGTGCGAAAATAAGGATCCGCTAGGTCAAAGTTTTAAAATCTGTCGATGTTACTGGATGTGATAATTGAAGGTTTTGCCGTAAACTTGGATATAATTGTCAATGCAATTGATCATTTCATGTATACTGGTATCTGGAGTCGTTGTGTACAGTTATCTGCAATAAACAAGCTCTAGAGTCAAGTAATATGCGGCACTGAAATTGAGTTTGTTCATCAAGTCTTCGTACCAATGCAGTGGATACAATTTAATTTGTGTGCAACGAAAATTTGGATTTGTGCTGCAACCTGTTCTTGATTCGAGCTGGTTATTACTGTTCAGTTTGGCATTTACAACTGGTTGCATTGGAAATTCTCATGCAGTATAGTTTGGTGTTTTTGTAGCATTGTATGCATCTGAATTTGAATCTACAGACATGTAAGTTTTAAGTATTGTTTTTATAATTAAAACAGCTATTTTTCCTTTGTCAGTAATGCTTTTATATTTTAAATTGGCAATGGACTTAGTTTGTCATTGACCATCTGAAACGTTATGAGCTTTTATCCTAGAACGTGCGTAACACTTATGACAAGAAAATCAAAGAATTGTATGATGGTTGTAGCATATAATTTTTAATAACAGTTTGAATTGTATATTCCTTGCGATCATTTCGAGTAGTTTTTGTTAGGCTCAGATATACTTGGCATCAGTTGTTCTAAAATATTTAAGTAGACCGGCAGTCTCTCCTTTTAGGGTACCTCTAAGAACTGCAGTTTTTGCGATGGTGTTAATCGAATGTTGTCGTGGATAGTTCACTCTGTGTCCTCTAAAAAAAATTAGGATTTTGTTATTTTAAGTAGTTTTACTTCCGTGTTGGTTCTATTTGATATAGGTTTTTAACTTCAAATCCGCAATTATCAACATCAAACTTCAAATCCGCAATTATCAACATCAAAATCAATTTATTTCCAAATGAATTAATACTATCCCATATGAAATTCAAATTTTTCCATTTCAAGATAACACCAACCCAAAATAAATTCAATCATGTAAAGTTTAATTTCGCAAAAATAAAATTAAAATTCAATTTTAAAAATTTCAAATTCATTAAATTTAATTTTAATTTAAACCGAAGAGCCATCACATACAAAAAGATAAGTAAGGATGCAAAAAGAAATTTAATAAAGTTATACGAGGATGGGAAAAGTGTTGTTGAAGCAGCTGCAATTATAATGTTGATTTGACTTTGACGACAGCCATTGGAAACGCGCTAAAAACTTTAAAAATAACCCTCAAAATTGCACAAATTGAAGTGGATCGACTAAACTGTACTCGCACCATCGAGTTAAGGAAGGAAAATGCATAATTGAGAGAAACCAGAACGAGAAAAAATTATTTTTCTTGTTGAATCGCGGTTCAATTATTATTTGAGAAGGACCAAGGCTAGGCCCAAAATTAATACGCCAGTTTTATTATTTGTCATAGGACAGAAGCGAATTCATCAGCCAACACAACTATATTTTGTGAATTTTTAAGACAATTATTTGAATCGTTGGAATCGCGAGGTACTACTAATGCTTGGCTCGTGCTTGGTAATGCAGCGGTACATAAGACAATGGAAGTTTGTGATTTTATTAGTAGTATATTACAAATTTTAATTTATTTGCCCCTTATTCCCCTATGCTTAATCCTATAGAAAACGTATTTTCAAAGATCAAATTGTCAGGAAGGAATTTGTTTGTTACTACATCGTCAAATCTATCGTTGGTCCATGTAATTGACCAGTCAGTATAATTTCGCAAATGTATTGTAGCAACTACTTTTTAAATATGCTAACAAAATCGGTGGCAGCAGAACTTCCTTTACATTAATTATTTAACTATATAAGTACAGGGCGTCTCAAAAAAATGCACTATCACTTTGGGTCGCTAACGTGCTGCCTTTTGAGTTTTTGTAGATGTAATTAATGTTACAGCATGGCAAAAAATCAACTTAGCTTGGAAGGAAGGCAATTTGTCCTCAAATGTTATTGGAAGGCTGAAAACGCCACGGAAGTTCAAAGACGGTTCAGAAAGGGAATTCGATCTATAAGCTCACTTTAATGCAGCTTTGGTCGAAGAGATAGCACTGAATCTCCTGCACAATCTCCAAACCCCACCCCTGCACTTTTTATTGTGGAGAATTGGGGATACCTCAAGGACAAAGTTTATGACATCAAACCAAGAACAAATGATACATTGAAATTGGAAATTGAAAGAATACGTCACGATATTCCAAATGCAATGTTTCGTGACGTTTGCGAATCTCTATCTGGACAATAATGGTTATCAATTTAAATATTTGCGAACATGTCTCTTCAATTACGTTTGTCTTCTGTACTTGAAACCTTTCAACTTCCCTCTATGTTCATAAATAAAGTTTTTCTCGTCACTTGATGTGTTAATATCTATAGTTTGACACATTGAACTTTTTAAAACCATGGATATAAATTTAAAAAACAAACGAATTCGAAATTAGTAAAATTGAATTTAAATTTAAGTTTTGCGAATTTAAACTTACATGATTGAATTTACTTTGGCTTGGTGTTATCTTGAAATGGAAAAATTTGAATTTCAAATGGGATAGTATTAATTTATTTGGGAATAGATTGATTTTGATGTTGGTAATTGCGAATTTGAAGTTAAAAACCTATACTATGTACTTCCCCATATTCTTTGTCAAGGTCTTCTCTATTGTCGAGCGAAATAATTTTGTTTTTGATATTCCGTGCGGTAACTATAATTTCATCGATGTATTTAAGCAATTTCGTCATGCTTCCCTTCATATAGGTGCTACCGCCTTTTTAAAGATATTGTGTCCACTATTTCAATATTATATGCTTCACTGGGCCACACATTTTATTTTAACAACTCTAACACTGATCACTCGTATAAATATATTTTCCGATAATTTAATTCGAGACTGTGACCATGTATTTATCAAACGATTCCAAACAGATGACAGATTTCAAATAATGCTAAATTATGATCTAATTAACCATTTTTTAAGTTAATAATAAGAAATTAAATACTTGCAGTTTTTATCCACATTACTTATTGTAATATATCCAAATACCATATTCTAAATTTCTAAAAAATTTTCTACGCAGTTTGCGATAGAAATCCTTCCTATAGTTTGCGTAATTCGTCTGGAAATCAAATTTAGTATTTTTAAAATCCGTGGTTAATATCCGGCTCGATGAACCATAGGTACCCTATTGAATTTCAACACAATGGTTGGTACGCCCCATCATTCTTATGTCGGCAAATGAACATCAATTTTTCACTGACGACTACCTGACTCGATTGTGTTAGCCGGACATAAATGGGTCTGTAACAACATCTCCCCAGAAATCATTCGGCTTGTAAAAATTTTTCTAACACATTCCTTTATTTGTTTACCATGTTTTCTTCTGTTGCCCCTTAAATAGTTGTGCGTTTGAGGTAACATAAATCATATAACTTATATAGCTGCTTCTGACGATCCCGATAAATTCTTAGTGTTGCTTATCAACTTTCTCGACATAGAATGAGTTTTTGATTATCGTACGAGTTAATTGCCTCTGATTGCTCTGGTATTTTATGAGTGTCGATGTTATTGGTATTTATTATATTATATTAATGATTCTCAAAGGTCTGATGTTCTATTACATTTCTATGATAATTTGGCCGTCGAATACTCGGATTATCCCTTAATTCTAAAATCAATGCATTTACAGGTTAATAAAATTAAGATAGGAAATTTCTTGGGTGTCAAATACTTCAGTTTGAGGTTCCCCTTGTTTCAATTTCCTCAACATTATTTTTCGGGATTTTAATAAACGTGACACCGTTATTGACTGTCAAAAAAATTGCCAAAATTAAAATTAAACCATATATCCATTAAATAGGAATTCAAGGTTTATATCTACACATCCCTTTTACATACAAAGGAAATTTTCTCCATTTATCAACTGTTTTGGCGCGTTTCCATTAGCACCCACAAAATATATGTAAAATGCTAATAGACTCATATTTTATGTGGGTGCGTGCTACTTTTATTTAAAGGTATAAATTTCTCTATAATCACATTTAACTGTGTGTGATACATTTCCCAAAAAAATTTGTATTTTTTTGATTGTCATTCAGACATTTTTTTTGTTCCCCAAAGTTACAAAAAAAAAAACAATTTAATCAAAACTATAACAGAGAAACGGTGCGGTGCCGATGTAAAATGATATTTTCTGTGTACTGTTCCCTCCACCACAAAAAAAGTGTTTTTAGTAGTAGGTATTTCACACAATTAAATTGGAATATCATTGTGTAATTTCAACTTTTGCTGTGGTGCTGCTAGAAAGACGACTTTCGTATAATATATGTACCTACCTACCTACTGTGTGGTCAAATTTATATGCTGTGTCGTCGTCGTATGCTTTAGAAAAAGAAAATTTATATAGATAAAAGAAAAATATTTTTTATGGTTTTAATTAAATTTTTGCTTGAATAATTTTTCTATTTTATTAATCTATGGTTTAGTAGGGTTTATGGGATGGGAATATTGTTTTACTTTAAATATAACACATTATTTTGAGAAAGGTCTGTTTTGATCCTGTTGTGTTACGGAATGCTAACTGACAGATGATTACACCAGAATGTTTTAGTTTTATTTTGATATTTTGATTCTTCTGTCAAAATAAGAAATATTCAACTTAAAAAATTTTGGAATATTTTTATGGTAGAGCATTAACTAGCCCTAATATAAAATGACTTTATTAGTTCAATAACCAAAAAATTGGATAGGAGTATAACGAAAAGTATGTGGCCGTTTCGCCAAAAATAAATTATCATAATCCAATTATAAATCATGCTGATAGGAGTTATAAAATATATAGCAAAAAATCGACCACATAAACGGTGTGAGATCATCCGCAAAAATACAAAATCAAAAACACGAAGCTTAAATCATACATTTTAAGTCCAAAAGTCATATACACAATAAGTTCAGTATAAAAATTTTTAAATCATTAAAATTCTTGATTATTTTAAACACAGAAACTTTAACAAACACGACATAACGTCGTTGACAAAAAAATTAAATACAAAAAACAAAACAAAAAAATGCTTATTTAAGAAAATATAAATTAATTTTTGTTAAAATTCGTGTTACAGATTTCACACAGAGATTATTAATTGCGTGGGTTATACATTATGGTATATCGTATATATGCGATATTTTATTTTATTTTTATTTTCTTGAACTTAATTGTACAGTATGACAACAATTAAAAAATTTAAAATTTATTTTGTGTTTAAAACACAACAACAAAGTAAATTAAATTTTAATTCGATTTTATTATATAGTATAGTTTACTGAGTATTAATAAATACTTTGTATTGTTGCTCAAATTTTTCCCTAGTACTAGCCGATGGATTTCGTTGGTAGTATTTTTGGATTTCACTATAACCTCACTCAAATGGCTTCACTATAACCTCACTCAAATAACAGTGAATTTGAATTGACTGGAAAAATAATCATTATTTATAATGAAATATTATTATAATGAAAAATTGCCAAAAAAGAAATCAACCTCTGTTTAGCGCAAGGCACATGTCGACCATCAAAAAGCAATTGGGTGAGTCCTATCCACATCACACAGGAAAAAGATGGTGGTGGTAGATTATGCGAGGACTATCGCGGTCTAAACGAGAAAACCAAACCCGATCGATAACCAATACCAATCGTCACAGATTTCACTAACACGGCAGCAATATCTTTTCAAAAATTTACCTCGTTCGTGGCTAACCACCAAATCCCGATAGATGATTCAGATATAAAAAAAACGGCTATATGCTCTCCGTTCGGTTTGTTTGAGTTCCCTCGCATGACTTTCAGGCTACGGAATGCGGCTCAAACATTCCAAAGACTTATCTATTCAATTCTTCGCGGAGTCAAATTTGCATTTTCACATCGACGATATTCTAGTCGCATCGACCAACCTAGAACGGCATATCGAACATGTGAAGCCAATATTACAGCGATAGCAAGACACCGGTCTGATAATCATTCAGAACAAATGTGTATTTGAGGAGAAACAGATAATATCAGGCATTCAAAGATTTTTGGATATGATAAATTATTATCGCATTTTTCTTCCCAACGCAGCTCGGGAACCAGCAAAATAATATGAATTCCGAAGAAAAAACGAAGAAAAAACGACAACAGCAAAATCATTTGGTATGAGCAGTCAAACCAAACATTCGAGCATTGTAAAAGTCAATTGACAGAAACAAATGTGCAGTAAGCTCACCGACGGAATAATCAAAAAATTGCTATGATTGTAGACGCTTCAAATCGATGTCTCGAAGAGTTGGTGCAGCAACTCGCAACAGAAGGATGGCAACCACAGTGATTCTTCTAGCGAAAACTCACGGACTCGGAGCAGATGTACAGTTAATACGACAAGAAGCTGCTGATGGCATACGCAGCAATAAAACATTTCAAACATTTTATCATTGGTCGCGAGAATATATAACCACCATAACTCAGAAGAAGCACCACCACGACAGCGCAGATATCTCGTTATGATAGCAAACTATACGGTCGATATACAGCGCATCACCCGTAAGGACAATGTAGTCTCTCGAATCGAGGAGCTACCGATCACGAGCGCTATATAGATTACGCTCACATGGCGGATGAGCAACCCAAGGACAACGATCTGAAAACACTAATGAAGAACAGCGATAGTCTCACATTTGGCAAAATGCCAATCTGCGGAAGAGATAAATTATTGTACTGCGATGTTTCTAACAGAACCCGAAGACCTTACATCCTCTAGAGATCTCCGTAAACCAAAGATATTGTTTGACGATCATAGATCGATTCTCACGTTGGCCAGAGGCCGATCAAATGATGGACATTAGAACTGAAACAGTTGCAGATGCTCTGCTAAAAACATAGATAAGTCGCTATATAGAGTACCAGCAAGCATCGTTTTCGACAGAGGAGCACAATTCGAGTCGGAAAATTTCAACAGTTTACCCAATGTAATCGGCTTCTGACACAAATGAGCTATTTCATATAACCCGACCTGTAACGGAATGTTCGAGCGACGGCACAGTAGTGTGAATGCAGTAATAATGTGCATGTACAAGCATCAATAATAAACTAAATCTTTACCACTAGAAGCTTGAGGACAGCATTTCGAGATGATTTTGAAGCTTTCTCAGCTAAACTCATTTACGGAGAAAAACTGCGTTTACCAGGAGAGTTGTTGCAACCGTCATCATTTTCGCCGCAGAACGAAATTATCGCGCAAATCAAAAATTTCTACATGCTCGTTGAGCCAATGCCGCCAGCAAGGCATGTAAAAAAACACTAATCTTCATCATCAAAGATCTTAAGACATGCTCACACGTCCTAGTTCGCATAGACACTTCACACTTTTAGTCAAGGGAGTCGAGTCAAATCTATATATATAAAACAAAGTCGGGTTAGTTACACCATTTATAACTGAAGAACGGCTGGACCGATTTTTATGATCTTTCTTTTGTTGGATTTGACTCCGTTCCGAATAGCATAATAACTATTAAAACATAGGAAAAATTTACCAAAAAAAAAGCTATCAAGAAAATTCATTTTCTCATACATTTAGTACATTTTGTTTTTTTTATTTTGTTCGTCTCAATACAGTGGTGGTTTAGGAAAAAAGAAAAGTCGGAAAAACTCAAAAGGGATGTCCCAAAAATCTAATAAAAAAACATTTTTTATATGAATTTTGTAGGTGTAGTTTGTATGTGACGAGTGGTGCAGTGGTTAAAGCTTCGGCGCTTGGACCGCAAGGTACTGGATACGAATCCGACTGGAGGCTGCATGCACATTTACCATTTTATTTTTTATCCAATTTTTTTTTTATTTCATCTACTTATCTATATATATAAAACAAAGTCGGGTTAGTTACACCATTTATAACTGAAGAACGGCTGGACCGATTTTTATGATCTTTCTTTTGTTGAGTTTGACTCCGTTCCGAATAGCATAATAACTATTAAAACATTGGAAAAATTCACCAACAAAAAAGTTATCAAGAAAATTCATTTTCTCATATATTTAGTACATTTTGTTTTTTTTTATTTTGTTCGTCTCAATACAGTGGTGATTTAGGAAAAAAGAAAAGTCGGAAAAACTCAAAAGGGAAGCCCCAAAAATCTAATAAAAAAAACCTTTTTTTATATGAATTTTGTAGGTGTAGTTTGTATGTGACGAGTGGTGCAGTGGTTAAAGCTTCGGCGCTTGGACTGCAAGGTACTGGATACGAATCCGACTGGAGGCTGCATGCACATTTACCATTTTATTTTTTATCCAATTTTTTTTTTATTTCATCTACTTATCTATTTATATAGATAAAATCTTCGTCCGAGTTACGATTTCAGTGCGAATAGTAGATTTTGACAGCTCCAAAAAAGGTTTTTTTCCTTTGCGATTTTAATATTAAATTTAATTTATTTTTGGTTTTGGTTATTTCATATTAGTTAAGTGGTTTGTGGTTTAGCATATAATATTAAAATAAGTGGTGGAATTTAGTGAAATAAGAGGTTGTGTGGTGTATGCCAATAACAATAAGAAAACAGTACTTTTTTGCGTACAATAGTACGTAATTTTTTTAGTGGTACAGAGTGTCCCAACGACACCAGTTTTTTTTTTGGTTTTTTTAATTTTTTTTTTATTCTGCGGAATTCTATTTTCGATCGGGATTTTTAAACGGTTAGTTCCCTTCGAAGATGTTCACTTTGTGAGGTTATCACATTTGTGATTGTGCGCACATCGATAATTGATTATGTAATTTTGGATTGTGTGATTAATTTTCCAGTATTATTTACAATGCCGCGAGCCAGAAGATCTAATCTTTCACCACGAAGCCGTAATGCAATTAGACTTCGGACTATTGCGAATCAATCCACTGCAGATGAACAAGAAATCACACGAGAAGTGCGCCGCGTTAGTATAGCCCGACTTCGCGCTTCACAAAGACAAGCACAAAGAGAGGCAGTACGTCAAATGGCTCAGTTGACAATGAGAAATCGTCGAGCTTATCGCACAGATCAACAACGAGATAATTTTCGACGCGCAAGAAGAAACCCTTCAAGTGTTGATTTGAATCGAATAGCGTTTCAATACGATTGCACAATTGACTACAACTCGCATCCTTTCGTTCGAATTGGCCCAATGGAGTTTGTGTGCGACCATTGCGGTGCATTGAAGTTCGCTGGAGAAACGCCTGGATTGTGCTGTCTCAGTGGCAAGGTGAGATTGCCATTATTGCCTGCACCACCTGAACTGTTGCGTTCATTGCTTCGTGGCGAGACACCAGAATCACGACATTTTCTATCCAACACTCAAAGATACAACGGATGTTTCCAAATGACTTCATTTCGAGCAGACATTATCGAAGAACGCGGATTCAATCCAACATTTAAGGTCATTTCTGCTCGAGAGAGTAAACATTCATTTTCTTTTGGTGATCAAAAATCTATAATTCTGACTTCGTCTTCGACTTTACAGATTCAAGGCCAAATTCACCACCGAATTGGGTCATTGCAACCGATTGAAGATGGACAGCATAAATTCATCCAAATATACTTTATGGGCAATATGGAGGATCAACTTGATCGGCGCCAAACGATCAATACAGCAATGAAAAGGATAGTTCTGAAAGATTTGCAGCAACTACTCCATGAACATCATGCATTGGTTCGATTGTTTAAATCTGCGTTGGATCGCATGCCAAGTGACGACTGCAAAGTCGTGATCAGAGCAGATAAACGACCCGCTGGAACACACGAACGCCAATTTAATGCTCCAACAATAGATGAAGTCGCAATTGTGATTGTTGGTGAAAGCGTGGAACCGCGCGATATTGTGCTTACACGTCGCGACACTGGACAACTGCAACGAATAAATGAAACACACCGTTCATACGATACATTGCAATACCCGCTGATGTTTTGGCAAGGAGACGATGGATATCACTTCAATATCAACATTATAAATCCATTGAGCGGTGAGTACTGATATCATAATTTAGATTATGACACTAATTTTACTGATTTCATTTCAGGTGAGGAAACTAACAAGAAGGTTAGCTCGATGAATTATTATGCATATCGTTTGATGATTCGTCAAAATGCTGACAACTATTTGCTGCGATTTCGTCGTTTGCTTCAGCAATATATCGTCGACATGTACGTCAAAATCGAAACAGAGCGCCTCATTTTCATTCGGTTGAACCAAGCTAAACTGCGTTCGGAGGAATATATCCATTTACGCGATGCAATCAGCACCGAAGGAGATGCAGCTAATGTTGGTCGATTGACTATTCTACCGGCGACGTACATTGGCAGCCCGCGTCATATGCATGAATATGCGCAAGATGCAATGACATATGTTCGTCATTACGGTTGTCCAGATTTATTTATCACTTTTACTTGCAATCCGAAATGGATAGAGATTGTTCAACAGTTGCTACCCGGGCAAATAACAAGTGATCGGCACGACATCATCGCACGTGTCTTCAAACAAAAAATCCGGTCGCTGATGAACTACATTGTTAGGCATTGCGTCTTTGGGGATACTCGATGTTGGATGTATTCAATTGAATGGCAGAAACGAGGCTTGCCGCATGCTCACATTCTTATTTGGTTAGCCGAAAAAATTCGACCAGACCAAATAGATGACATCATATGTGCCGAGATTCCTGATCCCGAAACCGATCCAGACCTGCATGATGTTGTAATTACAAACATGGTTCACGGTCCGTGTGGCTCCATCAATCCCCAATCACCGTGCATGGTCGACAACAAGTGTTCCAAGCGTTATCCACGAAATTTAACCGCAGAGACTATCACTGGCAATGATGGTTATCCACTGTACCGGCGTCGATCAGCCGATGATAACGGTAGAACTATCACAACGATAGTGAAAGGAAATGAGTTCGTGGTCGACAACACTTGGATTGTTCCATATTCGCCACTTCTTTCCAAAACATTCAAGGCGCATTGCAACGTGGAGTACTGCAATTCAGTGAAGTCCATAAAATACATTTGTAAATATGTCACGAAAGGTAGCGATATGGCAGTTTTTGGTGTTCAAAATCCCAATACAAACGATGAAATCACGCATTATCAAGTTGGTCGATATGTGAGCTGCAATGAGGCGATTTGGCGTATATTCTCATTCCCTATTCAAGAACGTCATCCCACTGTTGTACATTTGGCGGTGCATCTGGAGAATGGTCAACGAGTTTATTTCAACTCATCGAATGTTGCTCAACGTGCTGAGACACCTCCAGCAACAACATTGACCAGTTTCTTTTCGATTTGTCAAAGTGATCCGTTTGCACGAACATTGCTCTACTCTGAGATGCCACGTTATTACACTTGGAACGCCTCATCAAAAAAATTTCAACGTCGGAAGCAAGGCGATGAGGTTCCTGATCATCCAAATGTGCGTTCTACTGATGCTCTTGGTCGCATTTACACAGTTCATCCGAAGAATGACGAATGCTTCTACTTGCGGTTGTTGCTGGTGAATATTCGTGGGCCGACATCATTTGAATCACTTCGAACTGTCAATGGTGTAGTGTGCCCAACATTTCGTGCTGCATGTCAACAGCTCAACTTGCTTGAAAACGATACTCATTGGGACATGACAATCGCTGAATCAATTATTTCTGCAACTCCAAACCAGATACGCACATTATTTGCTATCATTATTTCGACATGCTTCCCATCAAATCCACGTGAACTATGGAGCAAGTACAAGAATGACATGTCAGAAGACATTCTACATCGAATTCGTGTCAGTTTCGGAAATCCCGATCTCGAGGTGAATGAGGAGATACATAACCAGGCTTTGCTTTTGATCGAAGACATGTGTTTTCGCATGTGCGGCAGTTTGTTAGTCAAATTAGGAATGCCAACGCCATGTCGTGGAATGAACGACGCTTTCAATCGAGAATTGGAACGTGAACATGAATATGATCGAGATGCATTGAACCAATCAGTTCGAACCAATGTACCACTGTTGAACCTCCAACAGAAAGGAGTGTACGATACGTTAATGAAGGCAATTCATGATGGAAATGGTGGATTATTTTTCCTCGATGCGCCCGGTGGAACTGGGAAGACATTCCTCATGTCATTGATTTTGGCCACTGTTCGTGCGAGATCCGATATTGCTGTAGCAGTTGCTTCTTCTGGGATAGCGGCCACATTGCTAGAAGGATGCCGAACAGCTCATTCAGCGTTGAAATTACCGTTAAACCTTCAATCGGCTGAAAACCCGACATGCAACATTGCAAAACACTCAGCAATGGCGAAAGTTTTGGTAGCAAGTAAAATCATCATCTGGGATGAATGTACAATGGCGCACAAACGCGCATTGGAAGCACTCGATAGAACTATGAAAGATCTACGCAATGACTCAAGATGTTTTGGAGGCGCAATGATTCTACTTTCTGGCGATTTCCGTCAAACAATACCAGTTATTCCAAGATCGACCGCTGCTGATGAAATAAACGCTTGCCTCAAATCATCGACTCTGTGGTGTTATGTGAAGAAACTTCAGCTGACGACAAACATGCGAGTTGCATTGTTAAACGATCCATCTGCCGAAGAATTCTACAAGCAATTGCTGACTATCGGTAATGGCCGTGTTCCGGTCGACAAATCGAACGGATTGATTTCGTTTCCTCAGAACTTTTGCATTTTTGTCTCAACGAAGGACGAGCTCATCAACAAAGTGTTCCCGAACATCATTACTAACCACAAAAATCACAATTGGGTGAGTGAACGAGTAATTCTTGCGGCAAAGAACAAAGATGTGGATCACTTAAATTTTACAATTCAAAATCTAATCGTCGGTCCACTTCATTCCTTCAAATCTATTGACTGTGTTACAAACGAAGACGAAGCAACCAACTATCCAACTGAATTTTTAAACTCATTGGATCTACCTGGCTTGCCACCGCACAATTTACAACTAAAAGTTGGCTCGATAATCATCATGCTACGAAACCTGAATCAATCAAAACTATGTAACGGAACGCGTTTGGTGGTGAGAAAACTCATGGGCAATTTAATTCACGCGACGATACTTCAAGGGAAGTTCAAAGGTGAGGAAGTTCTCATTCCGAGAATTCCGATGATCCCAACCGATATGCCATTCGAGTTTAAACGAATTCAATTTCCGATTCGTCTTGCATTCGCCATGACGATCAACAAATCACATGGCCAATCCTTGATTGTTTGTGGCCTGAATCTAGAAAATGAATGTTTCTCTCACGGCCAATTGTACGTAGCATGTCCACGTGTCGGTAAACCATCCGCTTTATTCGTTCTCGCACAATAAAACAAAAAATGTCGTATATCACAAGGTGCTACAATGAAGGGACTCGACTCCATTGCAACTCACCCAGCAAATAGTTTAAAAGAAAGTAGTGCAATAATGCTACGCGAACCATTTCTATTCAATTCAATAAAACGAAAGCCTTGCTGCCACGTGAATTACATTCATTTCAATGTAATTAAAATATATTTCATTTTGATTTTTGTAATTTCATTGAATTTAATTAATTTGGAGTATTCATTTAATTTATTTAATCTTAATAAAAAACTCAATTTTATTAAGCTAATAACTTTAAAAAACATTTATTGATTTTGAGGCGGTACGAAGTTCGCCGGGTCAGCTAGTCATTCTATAAATGGGATCAAACTTTGATTAATCGTAAAGAAAGAGACATGCACCACAGAAAGCAACGAGTGAAAAAAGAACGGCCGATGAAGTTAACCACAAACTTCAACATTCTAGTCCAGATTGAACATTCCAGCCACCGGCGCCATCACTCAAAAAAAGTAACCAACCAAATAAAAAATGCGTAGCATTCGAACCGGACAAAGAAATACAAAGGGGCTAGAAACACAATCCTTAGGGTGCGATATCAGGGAACCCACCCGGTTCAGATAATCGTTCATATCATTCACTTTACGGGTAGGGTACTGTTGCTACACCAACATACTCGCTGACCAACGCGCACATATAACCAGACGCACCCGCTGTTATTAAACAAAATGGCGCGAAGACGAAAATTACAAACACCCGGGCATGACAATTATTGGAACATGAAAGCAGAAAAACCCCCATATGGTTTTCACAAGCCGATACGAACATCACACGCGATAACAATTTTAATAGTGAAAAACGAACATAAATGTAAATATTTTACGATAAATAAAATTAAATAAACAATCCGACGGGTTTGCAACAATAAAAAATTTCTTCAAAACCGCAGTTTTGTAAATATTGTGGTTAATGGGCTCCATTGTGTCGCTTTATCTCTCTCTCTCTCTCTCTCTCTCTGGCACTATAACCCATCGAGGGATTCAGCCGCCTCAAATGGGGTTTCATAATTATATTTTTATTTCGGATAATGAGTGATTAATTCATTGATCCTAAACCAGCCGTGAACCTTTTTTTCCCTTGTCAACACCGGAATTCAACTCGGGACCTTTGGTCGCAGGAGCAAGCATGCTGACAACTTTGGCAAAGCGGTAAAAATAACCACCACGTTACTACATATGGAAGTTTTCGTCTACCCATACTCTACTGAGTTTTAAAAACTCTACTGATTGCTCAATACATCCACAAATTAGTAAGTAAAAGCAACCGCAGTCGGTGTTGCAGTACCATTATTATTATTTAGAATGGCAGTGAAATTAATTTTACGAAAATTAAGTAGTGATGGCAATTCTGAAGTGGCATCAGCACTCCCATATTTATAAAAAAAAAATGATATTAATGTAGGATGGTATTGATTTATGGTGAATAATACTAGACTATCTAGCTCCTATAAAACAACGCTATAAACAGCGTCCGAGGGAAATCCAAGGTGCCTTCCTAAGTTACCTCAAGTGTTGCTGAACTGAAATAGGCCTTATTTAATGTAAAATTCGTGTGTAAATTTCATTTAAAATGTGTGCATTCGTATAGCATTGTAATGGGTGGAATCCTCAGCGCGCGACCATATGTGGTAAGGTAAACTAAAGTCCCAATGGCTAAAGCTCATCCTGATTTTATACATGATGTTAAACACAAAATCAACAGCCTCGATTAGAATTTGATAGGTGCCAACTTGACTATAGTGAGACGAATATTGCACCAAAAAATAAAAATATGTTTGCCATTATTATTGATTATGATACATACCACATCAATGTTATTGTTGTTCAGAAAAGAAAAAGCTGAGTTATCAAAATCCACATGCACTGGACTGAAATTACTTCTTTTGGTTTAGCCTTCAACACTATATAGTCGTTAACACTACTTCAACACTATATATCGGCTTTCCGTATAACGCTTAAATCCGATGCAGAAAAATCTTTGTTATTAAAACCATTGTTTTAGTTGGTCTCTGTAAGAGTAAAATTATCGACACATCATCAGATTTTGTCCGCAGTAGTCTCGCGTTCTGGTATTAAATTGACCTCTGCCATTTCTATTTAGAAAATCAACGAACTCTTGCCGGTACGTTAATTTGGGACAAGAAGCAGGAAACATCAAAATTTTGAACATTGGTTTAGGAATTGTTTTTATAATGGTTCTACATGGCCGCAGTATCGCGGGGAATATTCTTGCAAATAACCAGATTTAAATCATTTTGACTATGGTGCTGAGCCAAAATTAAATTCACGTGCGAAATAATGCCTGTGTTTGTGATAGCAAAACTAAATCTAGAAATAAATACAATTTTTTGTGTATCTGCATTGCTATAAGGATATATATCTGGGCTCGATCGTAGAATTCCGTTCCCACCTTAAAGACTCGTCTGTTGACAAATAAATAAAGTCGCTATGATACCAATTGCTTGTTGTTTCTGGAGATTGGATAAATTGTCCAAAACAATAAAATCAGGTCGATCGGAAAAAAGTCAATGCGGACAATTTGCGTTGCTACATATTAGAATTTTTTTGACTTGTTGAGGCCTTAGAGGGGTGCTGGAGAAATAAGGCACAACGAAAAAAATTTGGTTTGTGCAGTGCGCATTATTAGGGAAATAAGAAGCGCACGCTGAAGCTGCAGTCGAGTTAACCTTAAAACCGACGAGAGTCGCATAGCGTACACAAGGTCAACCGGTGAGTCATATTTTCCTCATATTTTGCGACGAATTGATTTCTTAATTTTTTCCGTGGGTGCGTATTGCGTATTTCAGTGTGATTGATTGATCGCCTTTTTTTGGGATATTTTGAGGTGCAACCTCGCCCGTGTCGCGAGTATAGTTGGATCCAACGTGCAGGTTGACTGGCCCCCAACCACTATCTAATCTAACTAATGATTAGTTAGAGTTTTCGTCTAACCATACTCCTCCACGTTATAATTTTCAGTTTTAAGCATTGCTGTCTCTATTTTAATATCCATTTAAGTCAATAGTAATCACTACGATATCACAATGGTTGGAAGAGATACCCGTCCTGACAGTGACCACACCCATAAATCATCATCTTTGTGTAATTGATGTTTGCTTGATTAATTTCGCCAACATGTAAGCTTTTGGTTATGTGATGAGAAGCTTGAATACTACAAAGGGCGCCTTGAATTTTTCTTTATCTCGAATTTTGATTTGTTTTTCATTTTTAATATGATCGTACCGTATAGATGAATTCGTTGGTTTATTATTTTATAAGTGGTTGTTTTATGGTTGTTCGAATCATTTCCAGCTCTGACTCTCGTCGGTGTTATGTTTTCTGATGTATCAGTTTAATTTAATGAAAGTTATTACATAATTTTTTAATTTATTTACTGACTATTTTATTAAATTCTAGTTTGACATTTATTGTTCTACTAACAAATGTTTTTATTGATCAATGATTGCTCAAACGATTCCGACCGTTGGATTTATAAAATTGGTAATATTGGTGAAGTTTCCAGACCCGAACACTTCGAATTGTAAGAAAATGATTGGTTTTTAACGAATTTTCACAATAAATCATAAAGTAAGGATTAACTTACAAAATCAACAAGTGCCCAATCCTCAACGAGTTATGAAGAACCAAATACTTGAATTAGTTATATCTTAAGCACAATAAAATGAAAAACAAAATATTTTTATCCATCTGGTATATTCCAATTGGATTTGTTATTAGATTTGTAAAATATTCCCAAATAAGCGACGAACCTCATTTTATTGATTTTTTACAATTTTGATTTTGCTAACGATTACCTAACTTTTGCTTGTTTGATAAAAACGGTTTGATTTTCTAGCAATGAATTTGTCTATAAATAATTATTTACCGTTTAATCATAAGTGACCAAAGATAAAAATTAGTGACCAATGTGTCATTTGATTACAACCAGTAGCGAATAGTTGGCGCTTGAGGTAAGAAAGGCAAATTATTTTTTAATTAGTGTGAATTAATTATTTTTAATTAAACTTATTGTTAAAACAAAAATATCTTAATAAAATGAGTAAAAGAAGGACGCTTTAACAAGGCGAAAAAGCGAAAAACAAAGCCTGTTCTATATCTAAGACTGTTCTATTATGATGAACTAAAACGCTAAGTATAGAATTTGATTATATGTTAGGGGTGGGTTAGATTAGGTTATAGGGATGAAATGTTGTATTTTCCAATTTGTTAACGTTCAAATTCTTCACTATTTGAGGTTTTGCCAAATGATCGGTGTCTGAAAACGTTATATGAATATGAGTCTAGGCGGATTTTAAATCTAGGTGGGAGTTTATGAGTAACTTTTGAATTTCCTATGTTTTGTCGATAAAATCGTTCTTCGTTCGGGATTTTGCGAGTTAAACGGTAATTTGACTATATATCAATTCGATGGCCAAAGACCATTAGTAGATTTTTAATGCAGGTTCGGGCACGGTCTAATGAGATTATCGTAGTAAAATGTTTATTTTGCCCGGCTACTGACGATAAAATCGTTCGTCATTCGAGAATTTTATAGAAAAAAAAAACAATCAGGCTATGCCAATTAGATGGACCACGTTTGGAGCGAGTATGATACGGTTATAGAGGGTGAAATGTTCCATTTTCCGTTGTTTCGACGACAAAATTGTTTACCATTTGAGATTTTGTCAAATAACCGGTGTCTGTCTGACTATGAAAACTCTATAGAATTTAACTCTATAGGTGGATTTTAATACTAAGTTGAGGATGGTTGGTTATGGGCAACATTTTGAATTTCCTCGTGTTTTGTCGATAAAATCGTCCATCATTCTAAAACGTGCCAGATAGATATAAATCTGACCATGCCAATTGGATTGCCCAAGGCCATGGGAGAATTTTTATTATAGGTTCGGGCTGAGTCTGATCAAATTATCGTATGTGAAATTTTTATTTTGTCCTGCTACTAATGATAAAATCGTTCGTCATTCGAGAATTTTCAAGTAAAAAAACAATCAGACTATGCCAATTCGATTTACCAAGCCATGTACATAGGTAGATTGTTTTATCGATATAATCGTTTGTAATTCGAGATAAGACATAATGAAATTGGTATCTATCTAATAAGTTGCTGTTTTTGAATATTGCTTTGGATCCACAACCATGATGGTAATATTTCTTTTGGTTGGTATGGTCTTATAAAAATAATATATAAACATTTTGGTTAAACAAAGATTTATATTAAACATTTGGTTAAATATAAATTTAAAACTAAAAGTTATTAAAAGAAACATTATAAATAACCATTATCCCGCAAAATAATAAAACTTTATGTTTGAAAAAAATTTTTTTTTTAAATTTTGTAACTTGGCCAACTAACGATGATGGTAAAAATAATTTTTCAATTCCGTATTATGTAAGTTGCAATGTAAAAATGTCAGTCACCAGTACCATTTAATTTAAAAAAGCGTGTATTTCTAATCTTAAAGATCCGATATCATTCGTAACTTAAACTAATTCAAACAACTTAAACTGGTTAGCGGTGGTGACCTTATTGGAAGGAACTGCCTCATCAACTACGCATCGTACAAGAAGAGGCAAAACTAAATATAACCACAGCTTACTAAAAGTATTCAAGACGATACAACTCGAAAGTGTCCACCAAGTATAAGTTAAACAACATTCAGCTAGCAATGCAGTGAAAAATATTGTGGCCAAATATTTCATACGAGTATATTGAAGTAACTGTAAAAGAAAATTAAGCTGTGATTACGCGTTAGTAGATCAAAAAGGGAAGTTGTAAGGAAATTATCATCTTATGGATATTAAAGATAATTGACGCACTATCTCGATTGACAACATTTATTATTTATATAATAATATATTTTGAATCTTTTGAATATTTATTTTCTCAGTATCAAAATGAGCCTCTTTAGCTTAAGCCACATTTTCCACCAGTTTCAAGTATACAATCGATATTCCTATAATTAAAATTATTTATCACAACGCATATGTTTCCGGAAGGTCAAGAAGCATTAATTACATGGAAATTGTGAAGTACCCTAACAGGTAGCGGAAGCGATCGCTCGATCCACGATAGTAACAATTCGCATGTTTTATTACCCAAAAACTAATTATGATGACGAAAGGTAAGCGTTTTCAGAGTTGTTCACGTTATTCTTACGGTAAGAATGAGCAATAATTGTATTCTACTGAATTATTTTGTAATACATGTAGTATATCAAAATGGCGAATAACGTGGCAAAACAAAATAGTGTTCTTAAAGTTAAAAAATAAAATTAAAATCTTACCTTACTTTTCACCACATTGTCCTAGACGCCATCTATAACTATCACTGAAATGAACACTGCACTAACACTATATTCAAATACGCATTTTGTACCGAAAAAGAAAACACTTTTGCACATAAACACTTCACATAAATCACTAAATGTAAATACTAAACCAGTAACGGATTACCGTATAAAATTTTCCTGCTCGAAACTGGATAAAAATGTTCATTCAAAATTAATTTTAAAACAAGACATCACTCACTTGAAAATCTAGATATAACTGAGCATAAAATTAGCATTTCAATCAAGTCAACCCCGTTATCCTGTCTGTAATACAAATGTGTGTGTACATGCAAAACCGGAATAATTTTTATTTACATCTAATTGCTCTACGAAATTGTGTATAGTTAAAATGTAGATGTATTGTTTTGCATCATATTTTATGTAATTATCGATGTAATTGGGGAAATCAAAGTTCTACTATCATGATAGCAAAATATTTCACGACAGCAATAATGCACGAAAGAACAATGTCCACATATACGTTGCAGATTTAATTACTATTTATCAAATAGATTAACCGCATCACATACAAAAATATTTATTTACTAACCTGGGTCGGAAATAGTTGTTTATGCTTTCAGTCTGTAATGGTTAATTGAACTTTGGCCACATATATATATATATATATATATATATATATATATATATATATATATATATATATATATATATATATATATATATATATATATAACTGTCTCAAGTAAATATCTTTAATTTCTGAGGAATTTATGGACGAGTACAAGAAATATAATATTTTTTTTCTACTTTATTAATGATTTCCCGAACTGGCCATTTAAGCACAAATTTGAACTTTTCGATTTTATAAAACTTTCTAGACCTTCGCAGGAAAAATTTTTGATTAATTTTTTTTTTAATTTGGAATAAATTTTTCATTTTGGTATAATTAGGAGTTCAAGTGTTTAATTAACATAAGAACCATGTTTATTTTGAAAAACTTTAAATTACACGTTTAATACATTTTCATAAACTAATTTTTAACACAATCACTTAAACACTAAACTTAACAGTAATCAGCATAGGTCATTTGACTTATGTACGTAAAAGCATGCGATGAGTCTCTCGGACTCAAAAGTATTTAGAGAAAAATTGTAAGAAATTAAATTTATAATCATGTTTATTTATTTATAAAATTCAACAACAAATATAATATTTCATAAAAACTAAGGCTAACTAAAAATTTAGTTATTTATTGACGCAGCTCTTACAGACTGTCACTTTTTGTGTGTGTTCATTACAAACATTATTTTGGCAGATGTTACAAAGCTGGCGGTTCATTCGTGAAAGAACTGAATTACTCATATATAGCATGTAAATTAATATCCGATTTGTTAGGGTTTTCTGCATTTATTGTACCATCATGGTGCATAGATGACAGTAAAATTACAGCCTTAACTTACAGCTTCTTGTCAACTCACAGCCTTATTAACTTCTTAAACGTGATCGATTATGTAAAACATTTTGGGAATACAAGTTTTATTTTTACGAAGTGTGCCAATAGATGTCTATCGCCCTTGTGCCAATTCAAAACTCATAAAATAGTTATGAAATGTGACATTTCTATTGCTGTAGAAAAATGGTGCGCATAGTTCATTTACAACTTTCGACATCAAATTGGTTCCTCTTAAATGATCCTCCTTTCCTAAATATAGAAAACGAGGTTTGGACGGAATGTTTTGTTTGAAGGATACTCTCCCACGAACAGGCACCAACTACTCGCCAATACGGCGAGTTGTTACGTTTTCCATTGGGATATAATGTCTTAAAATTAATATTTATTATTTCCCAAATTTTCCCAATTTATCGCGATTTTTTCTGGCTAATTTATCGTCAAATCTCATATGATGAAAGAGAAACACGAGTCTGTTACAAGACATGCTTACTCTAAACAAAACATTACTAAACAGGAGGTGGCAAATATCTCGGAGGTTTAACACTCCTTGCTTTTTGACACCAACAGCGTATATCAGTTGCATCTGTTGGCTTCCAAAGTGCTCAGTATTTTTCTGAACCATACAAATTGGTACTTTCCACAATAACTTGAATCACTTGGTCGGTTATAAAAAAGAAAAAGCATCGAGCGTCGATTCGATATATGTACTTTCCAGGTGGAAGTTGCACTGTGAAAATACTGCCTCTGATCAAATTACGTGCCGAAGTTTTTCCTTGTGGAAACGGATACTTGTTCCAATTTAACACGTTCACGGGTACTTTCTTAACGTGTAAAACACAAATTTGATAACTTTTGTAATTGCAATGATATTTCGTCGCGGATAGGAAAATATTGCTGGGAATTGACAAATATGTCGTTTTAATTCTTAAAAAACGAAAGAGTTGTATGACTGCTATAGCAGTTATGTCCGCGAACGTGTTCAACTTTTATCTCGCTCTATAGTGTTCTGCACAAAAATGATGTTGTAGTGGAATTGAAGCAAAAAACTACACCAATATAACGTGTACAACATGATACAGATCATCTGTGTTGATGTCTTTTTCTAACTAAATTCGTTATAGCCAGAAAAAAATAATAATTTGTTGTATTGACAAACTCCGAAATAATGAATGAGCAATATTAGTTATATTGCTCATTCATTATTTTAGAATTTATCAAGAGACATCAGAAATAATAACAAAATAATCAAAGTTAAAAATATTTAAGTCTGTAAGACTCATTGCATGCTTTAGTATTTGTTTTTCTAAAATGGTTCAGTTAGGCCTATATGTATGTGCTCTGAATCTTAAAAAACTAATCTTGGAATACATACTGCATAATTCACATAGAAAAAATTTTTTAAATGCTTTTTTAACTGATAAATTTAAAATGAGTCTTCGAGACTCAACCCTTGCTGATTAGGGTTTAAATATTAATTTGGTACCATGGCTATGTGCCAAACTTACGGTAAAAGTCAATTTTAAGTAAATTTTTCGGTAAATTGATTTATTTTACACCCAGCCCATAATAATTTGATTTTCTGAGTTTAAAAAGTAGAATCGTATGATTTAGAATCAGGTCGTTGTTTTGACGGCAACGGATGAGTGTGTTGTTAGAGTTGTTTATTCAGCATGTTATACTATGTTGTAATTTTTGTCGAGATTAAAGAAAGGGCAACCATTTTTTGCATTTGTTATTCTTTAAAAAGATCCATTTCTCAACTGCCGTAATAACAGTCCAACAAAAGAAGCTCTTTCTTTCATGCCATGGAAGCAAAATTTCGCAAGTTGCTCTTCGATTTTCAACCTGTGTCTCAGTCAACTCATGCGACACCCATTTTCCTTCCTTTTCAATTTGTCCTATAGCATGTAAACATTTGTATTTGGCAAGTCGTGTTTAATGCCTCCGCAAGTTGATCTTAAGTTTATACCTAACAATCGTTCAATTCGGACGTGTTTTTCATTACTTCATAATTTTTAATTTTTTAAATTGTTTTTACCAAAATTCATGACGAGTTTGTTTTTAATTGATCATTCACGTGCTATTTTTCAGTGTTGTTGAACTGAGTTCTTAGTGTTTTAGTGACCTATTTATTAAAAAATTTAAAATATATGTGAAAAAAATTGCTGCATTTGCAAGACTGATGGTGTGTTTGATAATGTTTTTGTCTGTAAAGGAATTTTTTGTGATCATATAGCGCATTATACATGTGCTGGCATTAAATCTAGATCATTAACTACCTTTAAAAATGCGATTATAAATGCAAACGGGGTTTCATGGTTCTGCCCTGATTGTGATCGAAATGTGCAAGTTCTATTTCATAAAATCGAGGAACTTTCGAATAAGAGCGATACGTTAGATTCTGTGTTAAACCCCCAATTAAATAGTATTCAACTAAATCGTGATATAGTGACCACTGATCACCATGTCAGCAATATTAATGAACGACCAGTAACGCGATCGCGCGGGAAGTTATTTCTACACCGGAGGTTAATGATAAACAAGCAAGAGTTATAAATATGGGGTTACCCCAAGATGATACCGTGGTGAATAACGCCATCATTGTTATTCCACCACCACAAATTTCGACGTCATCTTCAACTGCATCAACATCAAATTCGGATTGTTCGTCCTTGCCGATTATTACAAACCACATTAACTCAATCAGTGTTGTTAAACCAAGACGATGGATTTTTATTAGTAGGTTACACTCATCTGTTACTGATGAACTATTCAAAGGCTTTTTAAATGATAATTTCCAGCTTAAAACGGTTAATGCAATCAGAATGGTTCCAAAGGCTAAAAACGGAGGCCAGTATGAATATGTACCCTATCGTTTTAGTGTTGAAAACGAAATATTTACCACCATATTAAACTCTAAACATTGGCCGTCTGGCATATTTATTAAAGAGTTTGAATTTGCTCGAAAAAGTAATTAGTTTCGCTTTTCGAGGCCAACCAGACAAACCACTTGACTGCTAGCAAAGAGCTAAAAAATACCACTACCTACGGCACTAATGGTGTACTCTCTACTATTGTCCGTACGGCGGATAAATCATCATATTTAACACAACACAGATGTTAATGGCGGCTTGATATACTTTTCATGCACCAAAGAATATATAAACGATCGTTATCAGAAGAGCAATGGCAAACCCAATCACGTTGAAACTCAGACTGAGGAGGAAGCTGTGTCAACACAATCAATGAACAAATCATTCCTCAAATGTATAAAAACCAAGTTACTTCCAAAAAAGATCAGCAAATCTATCTATCATGAGGATTTCTCAAATGGATATGATTTCATTCACCGGATTCCTCCTCAATCATTTGATTATGCTGAACCTCAAATTACCACTTGGATTAAGTGGAATTATTTACCATGTCCTTCTGTTACGATTTGCGCATCTATGCAAGCCAAATTAGACAAATGTCAAATTAAAGAATTCTTAACAAAAAAAGAATTGAAACTGATAAACTGCTTTTCCAAATCTATAAACATGGTGACAAAAGTATACTTAATTGAAGGTAAATCCATTATAGATGTCTCACATTAAGATAAAACCAACAGCACTGACTTAATCTATGTGTTAGATACATTAAAGTCATATTTACATCATAAGCAGGAATCATCTGTCATCACGCTTGACATCAATTGCTTCGTAGATAAACTTAAACTGGCTCTGGATTACATCTCCAACTGTTCATGCTCCAATATCAAATGGGTTCTAAATATACCGTTTAACATGTCAACATCTTTTGAAAGACCTTTGTCGTCTCGGTGAATCACTGGTGAGCCTTCCAGATTTTTGAAGTCTGCCATTAAGAACAATGAGCCAGTTTCATCTCCTTCATACTATGCTGATACTAGCGCAGATTCCTACTATAAGAACTCTGTTATGGAAATAATGTTTTATATTAAACATTCTGACAGTATCATTAAAAGTCACCTCCAACACTACTACAGCAAATACATCCATTTGATGCCGTTCGCATCCTCATCTTTATTATCATTGCACATCTTCGTATTTGACAATCTAAAGAACAAATATCTTGAGGAACGTACAATTATTCATCAGTTTGGTTTTGATGGCGATCAAATAGTTAAATATTGTGAGTCCACAAACTCTTTTTTGACATCTCAAAGATATATTTTTATAGCATCGATTGGTTTCTGGATCTGGTATTCACTATACTGAGGAGGTTGCTTTCAAAGTAACTGAATCAATAAATCAGTTTGTTGTAAACGATATCAACCACAAACCTTTGGACATTGTATTTGATACAACCTACTGTAACCGGAAGAAATCTGAGCACCTTCCAAGAATGAAATTCAACTACAAGAAGGCAAATTATGCCGGTCTGCAGAATTATTTAGAAGCAGTAAATTGGGATTTAACTTTAAATCTTGACAATGTTAACGAAAATGTTGATAAATTTTATGACTTCATTTACCAAGGCTTTGAACTCCATGTGCCTTTTTACAATAAAGCACCGATTATTCATCCTCCGTGGTTCGATGACCTGCTAACCAATTTAAAAAACCGAAAATGTAAAGCATATACTAAAATGATGAAATCTCGATTGGAATCCGACAAGCTAGTTTTTTTACAGCACAGTGATGAATTTGACGTCTGTTTCAATTTTAAGTACAGGTCTTACCTTGCAAGTATTGAAACAAAAATTAAATCAAATCCTAAAGAATTTTGGAAATACTTTCGATCCAAACGTGAAATCCAATATGACTTATAATAATACCAGCTCTTCGGACGCAAAAGTAATAGCAGACAAGTTTGCATCATTTTTCCAATCAGTATATAGTCCTTGTAATAATATAGAATACACTGATAAAATAGGCAACAGCAATACTTCTATTATTACCCGTGTCATACATAAAGAGAATGTTATATCAGCCTTAAAAGAATTTGGAGATGGATGTGGACCGGATGATATACCCGCCTTTATATTAAAAAGGTTTGCGAGAAACTTCACAAATCCACTCTGCAAACTCTTCAACCAATCGATAACCACAGCCGTGTTTCCTGATAAATGGAAAATTTCGAAAATAACACCAATCTTTAAATCGGGTAAGAGAGAGGATGTCTCATGTTATAGAGGAATTTCAACATCTTCGTCAATTCCTAATTTATTTGAGCTGATTGTGTGCAATGCTTTTAAATCTACATTGATACGTCACATCTCTACTTACCAACACGGGTTCATGCCTGGCAGATCGACTTCTACCAATCTGGTCGAATTTACCTACAAAGTGTTAAATGAGGTAGAAAATCATCATCAAGTAGATGCAGCGTATACAGATTTTAGTAAGGCGTTCGACTTTTCAACAGAATTTATTAATTGGTTCAAATCGTATCTAACAAACCGACTGCAATATGTTTTAATTGGGAATGCGAAATCCAATGTTATCAAAGTGACCTCTGGTGTCCTTCAAGGATCGCATATTGGACCCTGGATTTTTATTGTGTTCATCGATAGAATAGCCAAAATAATCAAACACTCAAATGTTCTAATATTTGCTGATGATGTAAAGAATTTTCACACAATTTAACATGAGAATGATGTTGATAAACTGCAGGATGACCTCAACAGTCTAAGTGAGTGGTGTGTTCGAAATTCATGACACCTCAATATTACCAAATGTAAAATTATGTCGTTTCATCGGGCAAAAATATCCAATAACTTCGGCATATAAAATAAATGGTGCGGAAGTTCCAAGAGTACGTAAGATTATTGATCTAGGAGTCACATTTGTTGAAAACGTTAGTTTTAACCGTCACATAGATAATTGTATTGCTAAAGCTAACTCCATGTTTGGCTTTGTCAAGCGGTGGACTGGGAAATTTACAGATATACATACTATACGCACATTATATTACGGTTATGTAAGATCTCAAGTAGAGTATGCTGTAACGGTTTGGAGCCCCTCTTACGCTGTGCACTTGAACAGAATCGAAAGCATACAAAAAAAATTTCTTATATTCCTGTTGAAGAAAACTGGCTGGAATTATGATTAGAACATACCATTCTACGAAAATGTGGCTCGTTTACCTCCTTACACTTCAAGGTGCAAAGAATATAACATGTGCACGCTTGAAAACAGGCGTCCACTTCTGGATGTCGCTTTTATCGGAAATGTCCTTCTCGGCCACATTGATTCATCCTTCATCCTGGAAAACATATCAATAAATGTTCCAAGCAGGACTTTGCGTAATCATCAATTTTTGGCGCTTGAACACCATCCAACAAATTATGGCGACAACAATCCCATTAATCGATCTGCAAAATCTTTCAATGCCGTAATTGATCAATTTGATTTTAATTTATCAAAAACCAGTTTTAAAAAAAAGTTAAAATCGTATTTTCTAAATTTTTAATAAGTCCTTTGACAGTTTCATATTTCAAGTACTAATTGTTAATTTAAATAATTGTTTTATTTATAATTCTTATTTATTTACAATCTAATGTGTGAATATACTTTTTTTTTATTTTCTATTTTTAAAATTCTATTTTTAGATTTAATTTTTTTGTTCTCTTTTTTGTGAATATATGTTATATTTTACTTTTCTTAATTTGAAATCATAATTGCAATGTACTTAATCGATTTCCTTTAATATTTAAATAAATTAAGTTTGCATACCATCTTCATCGAATAATCGAAATTCAACAGTGTCTTAAAATGTTTTTTGACTTCCAGAGCGCTTCTTGTCATCAATGTCAAAATCACCACTTCTGAAGCGTGTAAACCAATCTTTACAGGTTTTCGATAGTGCATGTTTGCCGCTGGCCTTTTTAAACAAATGACGTGCTTCAGCTGCATTTATTTTTTGGTTGGAGCAGAAAAACAAAGCTTCCCGCTCGACATTTTTTTTTTCTAAGAAAAAATATTTTTGTGTTGCGATATGTGCTGGTATTACAACTGGTTATCAACACCAGGATCATGGTGTATATTTCTAATTTCAAGCTTTTGTGATTAAGATTATCTGTAATTTAAAGTAAGAAAAAAAAATCTTTATGGTTTTATTGTTTTAATCTTATTTAAATTTCTCTTTATATTTCTGTATGTTTTAAATGTTTTGAATTTTAAATCCTTGATTTGTGTTTTTACATCTATTGCTTGAGCTTTTAATGTTTGATTTTAAGAAAACTATTTGGTTATCTGTTAACGTTGGTGGTTCCTCCTTATAACTATTTTGTTCAATCAGTGCTCTTATTTCGTGGGGGCCTATTGAATTAATTTGGTTAAAGATACCTCATTTGCTTGTAGCCGGTGGAGAAATGCACATTATTGTTATAAAGTGCCAGTGAAAGCTCAATGGCCGTTAGCGTATTTGGAATGGAGATTTTATGTTTATTAGTGTTGAAATTTCGATCACCGTAGTAAGAGTCTTTTTAACTGGCCCGTTTAATTCAGAAAAAGATGTATACTCCAGTTAAAAGTTTAAATTTTTTAGGTATTCCTTTAACTGAATTGATTAAAAAGTTGTCTCCCTAGTGTGGGACTATGGTGTTTCGAATACCGCATAGAGTGAACAATTTTGTGAGAGCACCAATTGTATGTACACCAAGTTTTTTTTTCAATGGGGATCATTTGGAGAAATTTTAAAAATGATTATTATTAAAAATGATTATTCTATATTATACATAGAAATTTTAAAAATGACTATTGATAAAAAGCTTATTTGATTAAAACTAATAAGATCTATTTGCAGTCTTTTCAACGGCTTTTTCGCCATTTACCTTGGTGAAATTTTTATGTTAAACGGTTTTCGATCGTATTTGTGGGTTTTACATATTACACAAGTTTTAACATTACAGTAAAACATTTTTACGTAATTTATGCAAATTTACATACATTTAATGGTAAAATATTTATATCATTTATGTAAAAATTTTGTTTTCATAACAAGTGATGTAATATTCAGTAAACCAGTATGCAAATTAAAGAAATCCACAGAATATAGTGAAAAAGTTTTTATTTTATGTAGAGGTTAGTAACCTATGTAATTTTATGTATCTTAAACAATTTTGCGACATTTTTGTATGAAAATATTCCATAATTCCTTTCCAAAAATATTCCATAATTACTATGTAGAATATTGTCGGAGATATATACCACAAATAAGAAATGTACGAGTAAAAACAAAATGTGAAGCGTATAGATTATTTTGTTTAATGTGATATAATTCGCCAAATCGATATGTTCTTTTGTTATATAATATAGTATAAAGTAAGATTAAAATTTTTGCAGTTTGGTGGTTGTCTTGCAACCTGATGAGTAGACCAATTTTTTATTAGTACGAAGCCAAACCGAAAAGAAAGAACTTGTGGAGGTTCTCCTGCTCATGTTTTGTAAGAGTTGTGTCTATTGTATGTATTTTTACACAATGATCCTGGGGGTTAAAATGAGGGAGGGGTGAGTTAATTTTTTACTTTTTGTGTTAAACGTTGTGATTGTGAATGACATTGTAAATATTGTAATATTTTATCTGATAAAAGCAGAAAAAAAAAACTTTATTTCCCGCATATTCGCATTGAAATGCTTCGTAGTTTATGTAATTTTTATAGATTTATAAATTAGTTTATGTAATTGAAAATTAAATATCTGCTCTGTTGAATTTTACATAAATCATATAATGGCAATTCCATGTCTTATGTCCGGTACATAACATACATGAGATTTACATACATTCACGAGGCATTTGGTTTATCTTTAAAAATATGTAATTTTTTTTTACTGTGATGGCTATTGAATTTGGTTGACAAGTTTGGAAAAAATACGATCTTCGGATTTAGTTTTCGACTTTTCTTACGCCTCTGTGAGTTCTTTCGTGCATTTTAACTATGGTTATGATTTGTCGATCCGTATTGGTGACGTCTTTGACCATTTTAGTGACGAAAACTAAACGGCCTTATTGAGAGAAGTTGTTTCTAAATGATTCTTGAATTTTTCCGCACAGGATTTCTAGTGCAAGAATCGCTGTTTGCTTCTCATTATGGTAGGTTTTGATAGATTTTGTTATGTCTTCTGACTCGAACGATTTCTTTGAGATAATCGTTCTTTTAAAATTTGGAGATATGTTTTCAGAAATGATTACATCAAACTTTGAAATTTGTAAGATTAAGTGATTCCTGTAGTAATTAATTGGACGGTCGGCAAAATGGATATAATAGTCGTCTGAGGTTTGCATGGAGTGAATTGTAGCCATATCGCTACTATTATCAGTTTGAATTTCATCGGAATCTTATAAATTAGCAGATGAGATTTCGTTAGAGTTATAATTTCATTTTCGTTACTTATTGTTGGGCTCCTGGTGAGGGCATCTGCCCCAACTTGCGTTTTTTTTTTTGTTTATCATAGAATTACTATCGATTGGGATAGGTTTTATTCTGCGATTGGCTTCAATATTGTTTACTAAAAGTTTTATTTTGAGCAATATTTTGGGTGGTTCTAGCTCATTCGTCAGTATTTTCACGGTTGTTTTAAAATTGTTTGCTTTGTATAAACGATAAATATGTCGTCATTTAACTTCCCATAACTTGATACTACCCAATCACCATTTAGTGAAGTTTCAAATCTACCCTTATGGTTGTAAAAGTTTTCCATTGGATAATAACGGAAAAACTTAAAATTTTTATAATTTGATGATAAAGATAAAGAATTAAATTTATTTTAGTTTTCATAATAGTTTTATGTATGCCTAGAATATTTTTCACAGACCTCTGGTGTTAATAGATCTTTTAGGATAAAACTGGGCCTAATAATATTCTTATTGTCACCAGTTTCAATTAACAACTTTATCGTTTTGTTGGTCTGTTTACTGTGGCATACTTAATAGGGCAGGAAATTTAAAAATTCTTGTATGAAATTTCCTCCTTTTAAAAATTTTCAATTTCTACATGTCCGAGGGATCTTTTTCTATTAAGTCGTTGCTTATCAATCTCTTATTAAATGTAAGTCTAGATCAAGCGGATGGATCTACTTCTATAGGGATCGGTTGCTCTTTAACCAAAAAGCTTTTACTCGAATATTTAGGTTTGAGTATTTGTGAGGTCTTTGTGAATCGTTTTGTTGATTCGGCCGTTCACTTTTATTTTCATGTTCCCATTTATGTTTTCCTGAAATTATTGTTTGATTTTTTTGCATTTCCATCGATTATCTCGTTTGCATTAAATTTGCAGAGGAAAGCTTGGCCGCTTTGGCATATCAAAAATATGGTTATCTCAAACCAGTGCGTCTTCTTCTATTAATTCGCTAATCACTGGGCCATGCATTATTGTACAAAAGGTTCTGTTTTGCGAGTGGTTTTATACTTTAAACTATTTCTCTTATTTTCTTAAAATTGTTATGAATTGATTGATTTTCCTTATGCTTGTTTGCCCTTATCTGAGATTTGTAAAAGGGTAACTTTTGACGATCTCCAAGAGCATCTTGGAAAATTTCTTTTATTTCAGGAAAAGTTTGAGGGTTGCGCCTAGGCACAAAACGAATTTTGTTTCCCCTTTACCTTTTTACACGCCTTAAGTAATAAGTAAGTAAAGTTGGAATTGCTGTGGCGACACCAATGGTGCAAACACGCTTAATGTGTTTTCGGTCGTTTGCAGCCTAACTGTTTATCCCTTTCGATTCCTTGCGAAAGTGGGGATCGATTTTATCGAATCAGGAACCCTAAACAAGTCAACCATTTGATGCAGTACTGGGCTGGTTGTTTCGGGTTAATAACCAATTTTCTTAGATTTTTCCTCTAATCTGATGTTGAGATATACAAACTTTTGATCATGCACCTCTTGTGTGCTTCAACTTTGTAAGTTGTTGAATGATAACCGAGAGTTGTGCTGATAGTTGTTCATGTACATTTTTTTCCTCTTCCGGTAACGGATGAAAGCTCCCATTTTTTTAATTCGTATTCATTTTATTATTAGAATTTGATCTTTTTTAAATGTATTGTAATTGGTTTACCGTACCTATCTTGTAGTACATGACATTTCCAAAAACAAATCTTGAAATTATTTTATAACTATAAAAATAATAACAATTTATTGATTATCTGTGCCTATCTTCTAGTAAACGAAAATCTTAATAATTTATTTAAAATAATAGAAAAATCTTACCTTTGATACGTAAAACAATGTCTGCCTCTATCTTGTAGTATCGCACTTTATGTTTAATCGTGTTGCAGTCGGTGGTTTATTTAACGGTTCTGAGTGTTACGCGGCGGAACCTCAAATCTGCGAACGGTAAAATATCTTGAGCAGCAGACGTATCGAAAAAGAATACGCGAACTGATTTCTTTTCATTACACGGATTCCCTTATGAATTGGTTTTTATTTACCAATTCTAGCACTGTTTTTATCACAAACCACTCTCCGTAAGACTATGTCAATTAGGAGTTCAAGTGTTAACATAAAATAAATTATTTAATTTGAAAAAGTTTTAACAACACGTTTAATACATTTGCATAACCTTGTTTTGAACACAATTACTTAAAAACTAAACCTAAAACATTAATTTGGTACTATATATAATAATTTGATTTGCTGAGTTTACAAAGTAATATCGTATGATTTGGAATCAGGTCGTTGTCTTGGAGTGCGTGCATAGAGAGTGCCCATGGCTTGAAATATCCAACGGAGCATTTGACAGAGTTATGTATTCAGCATGTTACTATGTTGTAATGATATACTTAGAAAACTATTCCCATTTTAATCAACAGCACTACTAGAGTACTAGCTTTGTGCATTAGCATACCAGAAAAAAATATGGTAACAAGAATTTTTCGTAAACGATTTTTATTCTACAGCGAAACTCCAGAATAGAGCTATAAAATTTCAATAGGTAAAGTTTAAAAGTCTTAATAAATTTCTTGCACGATCAGGTCTGAATAGGATTTGTAATCATTATAATGTTTTGTTTGGTAAACTGGCAGTGGCAAAGCTCATCTCAATCTAATTTTATGACTAAGAAAGCGTTCTATATTTTCATAATTTGCAAACGAAAATATTACGGCTCATAGCACCATGAAGTTATTCAGCATATACTCAAATTTGGTGCAAGTATATACTTTAACAAAGTTTGGTGTTGGAAAATAAATAAATTTAATTGGTTTCATTAAAACTAAATTAAATTAATTATTTTTTAATTCACGAACTATTTATTTAATTTCCTCTTCTCTCCTTAGACAACGAGGAGTATACCAGTATTTTATAGCTATAACGAGAACAATATACAATTTATTGTTATCTGATTTCATTCAATCAGATAAAAGTGGATGAAAAAACCAAAACGACGAAATATATATCATCACCTGGATAGATAAATAAAACTAACAAAAAGAAAAAAATTAAGATCGGGTGGAATAATAAATTTAATTTAGAAATATATTTTGAATAGAACATAATACAAAAAAAAATAAAAAATAAACCAAAATAGATCAAAGTTGGATTCACAAAAGGAAGAACTAGTTTCTATTATTTCGTTAATTATTCATCTAAAAAAAATCTAAATATAAAATTTAATTCTATTTTCTAATACCACTAATAATTCATAAAATATTTTTTTTAAAATGCTTGACTTTATATTAATATATGGGACCACAGTAGGATTTTAATTGGTTCCAGTTAAGCGATGCATATTAAATACAATTTAAATATTAATATAATAACAAATTGTTGACATTAGAATAATTTCAATAGACGCTAAGTCTGTTGAAATGTTTTACAAAAGATTCTGAAATATATTTGTGCGTCTTTCTAATTGAAAAGATTTCTTTTTATACGATTTTTTTGTCATTTAACTGCTGTTTGTCATAATTTTGGGTGGTATAATTAAATTAGTTTTGGTAAATATATCATCTAATAGTGGCATAGATAAATTGATGGAAATTTGAATTAACAATTTATAAAACTGTGGTTTTTATCTTTTCCGACCTTTTTACGATATATACGTGAATATTTTACTAAGGTCTTAACAGAATATGTGAATATATGCTTTAGTGCCACCTACATAACGTTTTTTTTAAATACTCACCGCAGGAGTAAAGATTATATGTGGCCTACAATTTCGTCAATTTTTTTTTTTGGACTAATAAATCAAATTTTAAATCACTTGTAAATGTAACACCCAAAAATATGCAGCGGTCATGCTACACCACATAATATTTGATACGTTTGCCACCTACTTAATTGTGTGTATGGTTACCTGTTGTGAAAAACACGTATTAACATAATTAAATGATTTTTTGGAAATTTGATTTACATATGGTTTAACGTCACTTTGATCTATATACTTTTCATTTCAAACAGTTATTTTCAATTTGCATAAACCGTTCAAACAATAATTTTTTTTTATTATTCCATATTGTGGTCTGGCATTTCACATATTGTGGTCTGTCTTAACCTCTAAAGGTGTAATTTATCTGTATTAACCTATATAGGTGTAATTAAGGATCCTTACCCGATAAACGAAAATATCTTGTACGAGTATAACGGAGAGGTTTGGAATTTAGTTTCTCGAAAAATTAGTTTGATTTTCATGTATGCTAATGT
Source organism: Nephrotoma appendiculata (assembly GCA_947310385.1). NCBI lineage: Eukaryota > Metazoa > Arthropoda > Insecta > Diptera > Tipulidae > Nephrotoma > Nephrotoma appendiculata. Next base: position 119,678,652 of record OX371223.1, read on the forward strand.
ATATAAGCAAGCATTGTGCCTTGCTGGAAACATTCGTATTCAACAGCCTTTATACTCTATGAATGTCTCCCACATCTGCCTTCAGAAAAGTATATTAACGTTTTCGGCGGACCAGCATTTAGGCTCTAATGCTCTCGTATATTATGCTGAAATTTTAATATTTAAATAGGAGTTTATCTCAGTTTATTAACGCAATCAAGAACTCCTGTAAAATGTGTGAATGAGCCATATTAATGATTCCCCACAGATCTTAAAGAGCTGTTATGATTAACAATTTTCAGATGGTCAATAAATGTTTTCCCTTTTTACAAAATATCAAATTAATCACAACTGTAAACAAATTTGAAAGAAAACTAAAATTATACATTATTTAAGTTTAGATACATTTAGTCTAGACAATGAAGCAAAAATATATCGTAACCTCCAAAATAAGCCATTGTATAATTAGTCGAGGCAGTGAAGCACTAAAACGGCAAAAAGTTCGAAATTTTTTAGAGCAAGACGGATCGGAACGCGGTTTTTTGAATTCGCTGAATCCAGATATGGCATCGGCAAAAACCCCTCGGACACCTGGAGCGCCCGAACCTAGACGTGGACATCATCACCGAGAAGTAGCCTGACAATATCGGCAAAAACCATCAAAAAATCATCGTGATGGCGTTTTTTGGGGCGCCTTATTAAAATTTCACGTCGAAAACGATCCTCCGAACTCGAAGTGCACCGGAACTTGGGCCTGAACGTCGTTTCCGAGGGTTTTCCTCACACGATCGCAAAATACAAACGTCTCATCGTTTCTGAATCGTCTCATCATTTCTCATATTCATTGATGTGTAACTCTAGCCTGTGGTCCTATTCTGGTAATTCCCGGAGATTGGAAATTTTAAATTTTATAGCAGTTTCGTTCTCTTTTCCTCAAAAGTGTATTCTGGCGTTTGGAAAAAAAAATTTTGGAAAAAAATTATTCCCCATTATAGCAGTTTTGACGTTTAATACCTATTTTAGGAAAGATAAAGGTGTCAAGATAATAATGCCAATGCATCAGATGTTCAGGGAGTCGTTTCGACGTGAAATTTGGATTCAGTGGCCCAAAAAACGCTCAAACAATGATTTTCGTTTTTTTTTGCCGATATTGTCAGGAAAATTCTGGGAAATGACGTCCGCGTCCAGGTTCGGGCGCACCAGGTGTCCGGGGGTTTTTGCCGATGCCATATCTGGATTCAGCGACCGGAAAAACCTCCGGGCGCCGAGTTTCTCTCCTTCCCTGCGTAAATTTTGGGATAGTCCCACGGAGATGCCATTCATCGACGTTGCTGAGCTCCAGGTCAGCTGTGGGTTAATGGGAACATCATAATCCTTATCAGCAACCTCGGAAACCGCCGGGAATCCTAGTGGGCCAAGTACTGATTCTTATTTACAAAGTTTTCTAATCTTCCAAAAGTCGCCTCAAAAAATGCATTTTTTAAATGCATTTTTGGCTGCAGCAAAGCAATTTCCGATTTGTTCAAAAAAAAAAAAAAAAAGATACGGGCGATTTTTTACAAATAATTTTTGGAAGCGAATTCAAAAAACCGCGTTTCGATCCGTCTTGCTCTAAAAAATTTCGAACTTTTTGCCGTTTTAGTGCTTCATTGCCTCGACTAATTAAACAATGGCTTATTTCGGAGGTTACGATATATTTCAAAAATATATTTTTTGTGGTTGATTTGAGCTTTGCCAACTTGACTAAAAAGTATTTTTTTTGTTGATGGTATGTCTGAAGAGTTTGATCCCCTTGAAACCAAGTAAACATATACAATTAATAACAAAAAATGAGGTACAATAAACCAAAACATTAAAGTATACTGAACAATTTGTTCGACATTGTCCAAAATCCCGAAGTTTCTGTTTGTTCGGTCTTCTGATTCACCGAGGTCGATTTTTATTAACAAATTTATATTGAATATAACAATAACTCATAAAAGGGATAATTAGTTAACACAATTAGATACGAAAACTACAGCACACATAAAACTAGTAAATTAGCCATAAAAGTACAGGGTGTCCGCCGGGAAGGTAGACTACTTTGTTTTGCCGCAATTTTGCTAAACGTTAGTCTTGACAGTTCATATTTGGCAGTCGTGAAGTAGACATGTGGCAAATTTATTATGGAAAAATTATCGATAAGCCAACGTGTTTTAATCGTTAAAACATTTTATCAAAATCAATCATCGATTACGGTGACGATGAGAAAGTTACGTGCAATTTTTGGAAGAAACAACGTGCCAACAAAACGCACTATTTATCGTGTAGTGAATGATTTTGAAGAAAGAGAGTCTGTAAGTGACAGGCTCAAGCATGGGCCACAACGTACTGCAAGATCGGCTGAGAACATTACTGCTGTTCAAGAAAGTGTTCAAAACAATCCATCAGCCTCAATTCGACGCCGTGCTCAGGAGCTTGGTCTTCAAAGAACAAGTTTGGCCACAATTTTGCACAAGGATTTGCATTTGTTTCCATTTAAGATTCAGTTGACACAAGAGTTTCTTCCACAAGACCATTTACGCCGCCGTACATATCCCAATAGGATGTACAGCTCGCCCATGACAACCCCGATTTTCATGAAAAAATCATAATGAGTGACGAGTCACATTTGCATTTAAATGGATATGTGAATACACAGAATAGTCGGTTCTGGCCAATGGAAAACCCTCAAATTATTCAGCAGTCACCTTTACATCCATTAAAAGTGACAGTCTGGTGTGCAATTTGGTCAGGAGGAAGCATTGGACCTTACTTCTTTGAAAATGAAAACGGCGTAACGGTAACTGTGAATGGGGAGCAATATCGTGATATGATTGAAAACTTTTTAACGCCACAACTGCATGCTTTGGGCTTGATTAACATGTGGTATCAACAAGACGGTGCCACATCGCATACAGCCAGGATTACAATGGAATTACGTAGAGAACTCTTTCCACAACAAGTTATTTCAAAAAATGGTGATGTTGATTGACATCCACGGTTGCTTGATTTGACTGCTCCGAACTTCTTTTCTGGAGATATCTAAAAAGCAAGGCTTATGCAAGCAAACCAGAAACGCTTGAGCAACTAAAACAAAATATTAGTGATGAAATTAATGAAATACCGCGTGAAATGTGTGAGAATGTATTGAAAAATGTGCTCAAAAGGGCTCGCATTTGTGAGGCTAACAGAGGCGGACATTTATCTGATATTGTATTCCATACATAGGTAATTGCCGGCATTAAATAAAACATTTATCAATATAAGATCCATTCTCTTTCATTTAATCAAAAATTATAAACAAACAAAGTAGTATACCTTCCCGGCGGACACCCTGTATTACGAATAAAATTTAATACATAATCTCAACGTTTTTGAACTGTAATTGTAAGCAATTTTACACGAAAGAGTTGCAAATAACCAAATCAATCTAATTAGGAAATAACGCAATAGGATCATATTTTAATGTGTTGCTTTACACGATACCAATTGTATCGAAAATTCCAACACTGCAAGTAACAACTTAAATTTTATACCAATACATAAATCAAAATACGCGAAAAATTAGTGTTTTGATAAATTTTTAAAAATTATTGGCTGAGCGTATTTGAACCAAAATAAAATTTAACTCAGAAATAATTGAAGAGGAGAATATGTTGTGGCTAGAACCAATCATTCTTTTGCCACGAATGCATATTTAGATCTCGAATACACGACGAATTTTTCTTGATTTCTAGTCCAAAACACAAAACAGATAAAAAAACTTACTGTACTTTTGGTTAAACTGTTTTGTATACTCAAAAATCATTGTTCCAGCTAAAATTTCAAAAAACCAATAAGGTCTCGTTGAAAATAATGCATTTCAGTCTTTAAATTCTTTGTCGTTTTTAGTAGATGCTAAATTTTTCAACATCATTGCTAAAATTGAGAAAGCTTCCATGAAAGCTGTCAAGGATATATCAATTAATAGAGAAAGATTAAATATGAAGTTTTATTCCGAATATAGTCAATCCGACTAAACTGTATAGAGATGCCAAATTTTAGGGGAATATTTTTTTTATCAAATTTCGTTATTTAATCACATGAGAGCAATTAAAAACCCAAGCGGGCTACCCCTGAAGGAGATTTGTGTGTCGCCCGATTCAAATATCGTTCTCTACTGGCTTTCAAGCCATCCAGGAAGGTCAAAAACTTTGGTAGTCAATCAGGTTTCGGCGATTTTAGAGAATTATAACAGAGGTATGTGGAAGCATATGCCAACCAAACACAATCGTGGGGTTGGTGAGGGTTATCAGTTACCGAGTTTATTGGATTGTTTCTTATGGTGGAGAGGACAAGGTTTTTTACATAAATCAAAAGAAAACTGGCCGCAACACAAAAACATCGATGTAACCGAACATCATTATGAAAAAAAATCTCAAATCATTTCACAAGTTGCATAAAAGACAAATGATTTTCGTGGACGACTGGTTTCCACCCCATCAAAATACTTTAGTCGACAAAACGGAACGGTTATTATACAGAGAAGTAGATACAATTCAAAGAAGAATATGAAAGTTTGCTAAAGAATAGAGATTTGTTGAAAAAGAGTCCATTGATACGAATTTTGAGTATTGAAGGTCGGTGGAAGATTGCAGAAGTCGCTGGAGCTATCTTACAAAAAACATGCGTATATTCTTCACGCAAAGATGGATTTCACCCAAAAAATCGTCTACCATTATCATCAGATAAATTGTCATCCAAGACTGGGCCTGTTGCTACAATTTGTAATTTTTTTTTTTTTTTTTTGATAATACGAGGGATAGATTTGATGCGTCGGGCATTTCGTAATTGCATGATACGTTATAACCCAAAAATCGCAGAAACAGCTTATGGGGGAGTTACTTATTCAGAAATTTTGAATGACACATCTATTTGCCTGCATTAGGCTTGGATTTTATTGGATCGTTCAGAGTGCAACCATTGAGAAGAAGAGGAGCGGGCAATTACAGTCAAAGCGTACCTGTGTAATGTTGTCAGTTTAGCAACTTAAGCAGCTGTACACCTGGAGCGGTATGTGGAGATGAGCACGCAAAGATTTTTGGGGGCCATAAAGAGGTTCGTCACTGTGCAAGACAATCCTGTGCGATAATGGGACTAACTCCGTTGACTCAGCTTACTATCTCAACGATTAACAAGTAGTTTTATGCAAAAATAACGAAAAAATTTCGAAGTATCTTTTAGATAACAAGATTATATGGAAATTTTATCCTCCTGGGTCACCACACATGGGTGGCATGTGGGAAATAGTCGTTCGATCAACCAAACCCCTACTGAAACAAACAGTTCGAGAGCAAATATTGACATTAGACGAATTCACACCGCTTAGCTTTCAAATTGTGTCTATATTGAATTCGCGGCCCATTCGCACCGCCTGCTTAACTACAAGCATCAACCTGCTTACGTTGGCATATTTTCTGATACACCGGTCAATGAGTCAGGTTCCCGATGTGGTGCCAGAAGACAGGCTTACAATCACCAATCAATGTCATATCGTCCGTCCAATAGTAACACACTTTTGAAGACAACGGTAGGTTTCTGGTAGTTCCTTCAATTTACCTACTGGTCTGTTAACAACCATACACAAATTTTAGTGAAGTACTTTTTACGAAAAATAACAACCGATTTATTGAGGCAAGCGTCAGTATGGTGGTCACCTCATTCTACCTGCTAAATACATTACATTGTATTTTTTACACTATTTGTCGTAAGTACTTGGTGAAATACACTTACTATTAACATTTTAGATAAAAATTAGATTTTTGAAAAAATTTGTTCAAAATGTTTAAAAATCACTCGATCGATTTCGACTTGTTAGGTCATCAACAGGAGTAAGTATTACAAACCAATAGATACTTCTATTAAATCTTTTAATTAGAATATTCAAAAATCTATTTTCTTTTGTTTTTGCGAAATAGAAAAACAAGTGTTTAATAAAATGTGTTTGATGGTCAGGATGCATCCTTCAAACAAGCCCAACACAAATTTTAGAGGTTTAAAATTTTGTAAAATCTGCCACCAATGAGAGTAGCATTAATATGATGGAAAATTTCAATTATCTACAAATCGTGTAACACTGTAATGGAATACTCAGATTAAAGAAGATTCCGTACGATGACCTGTTATTGGCCCCAAACATCCGCTACACAAATTTTGGTATAGTCCTATTTTGTAAAATCAAGCACTAGATTATCACGGCAGTTAATATGCCACTGCATTTTACCTGCTAAATGCATATCAATGTTGTACAAGACGGTACCGCTTAGTGAGCCATATCTCTCAAGAATTTTGTTGAAATTTGTTCGGTTTCTCGTTCCTGAAAGCGCTCTCACAATATTTCTCGTTCAATAAAAAAAATAGGTTCTACAATTACAATATAATTTAATTTCACAGAATGTCGCTCTTCTTAGATGTTGTCGGGTCGACGGCAATTATTACCGCAATCAGGACCTCTAACTTTGAACATTTTAACTAATTAATTTGCTATAACATTTGGTACGAAATTTGTTCATGGTTATTAATATTAATCTATTTCAATATTTTTTCTTATTTTTAAACTTGTCAAAATTTTAACATAAACAGAAATTTTGCTGTCACAAATTAATGGTAAGTTATATAATGCAAGTTTTGATGTATTTAATAAATTTATATGGATATTTCCTTTAGGTTAACAACAACAATAATGGATCTGCCCAAACAGTTGATAATTAATGTTATGTTGCAAGCGAAGCTTTTATCGAATCCAAACCTTCCATCGGCCATGAATCACCCGATTCATTGATTGGAAGAATGCAATTTTTTGTTATCGGTCGGCGAAATTTTCCATTCATTGTTGTTTACAGTGACTATACTCATACTCGTCCATCATCTCCTGTGTGAGTTTGGACTATATGACCCAGTTGCCATTTCTCAGATGATAAATTCGTATTCTGTAACAAGACAATGTCATTGAGCTTATTGGTAGTTTTACCAGTCTTCCATTGGGATTTGTTTTGTATAGTGGACAGAATTTTCACTTGCCGTTGTCTTCAAAAGTGTGTTACTATTCGACGGACGTAATCCCATCGATTGGTGACTGAAAGCGTTTCTTCTGGCACAACATCGGGAACTTGACTCATTGGCCGGTGTATCAGAAAATATGCCAAAGTAGGCAGGTTGAGGTTATCAGTGCTTGTATTTGAGGAGGGGTTCTGAGTTTTTTTCACATGCATTAAACAAGTCAAATTAAGTTTCCCTAATATAAATAACGATTCAGAATTTGACAAATTATTATTACACAAAAATGTGTTACAAGATGTTTAATGATACTATAACAGGTCATCGTATGGATTGTTTCCTGATTCTAAATATGCCATCATATCATTATGCTTTTAGTATGTAAAATGCAAGAGCCATCATGTTAATGCTGCTCTCAATAAACCATTGATGGATTTTACAAAATAAGGCTAGATCAAAATTTGTGTATAAGATGTTCGGTCGGGAGTGCATATACCAATAGCAGGTCCTCGTAGAAATTGCTCCGTTGTTCTGAGTATGTCATTGCAATGTAATATGCATACAATAGGAAAAATGAATGGGGTCATCATATAAGTGGTACCCTTAATAAATCAATAAATATTAATAAAGTTTTAGCATACTATGTAAGTATGCCACAATAAAGTGATTATCTTAAAAACGCTGCCCTCAATAAACTGGAGCTGGATTTTACAAAACAGGACTATACTAAAATTTATGTAAAGAGTTTTTAGGAGGAGGGGGGGGGGGGGAGGGAGAGGGTTGTAAACGCAAAATAGAACAGCATCGTAGTGATAGTTTTTTATTCTAAATATGCCTTCACAATGTAATGCCACCTCAGAATCAGGGATGTTAGCCTGTTACTTCCCTCCAAATATTCCCCACACAAATTTAAGTGGATGACCTGGCCTCCAAACATCTTTTTCACAAATTTTAGTATATATAGGCGTAATTTGAAAAATTCACCATTGGTTTATTACGGATAGCGTTAATAGCGACCACATCATTTTATCTGGCAAATACATAGCAATGTAATGGCATACTCAGAATCAAGAGTCAATCACCCCACCCTCCCCCCTCCTCCCAAATTTAAGCCTTATTATAATAACTTTAGAAATTAGTACAATATAATAGTTATACGGGAAATAAATACAGAATATTACAATTCGGTTGGTACGTTTTTGGTTATTCTGATTTTTGGTTTAGGAATAGCATTACCTAAAATCAAGCTCAAAGAATAAAATTATCGTCCCAAACTTAACTGAATATGTGTACATTCTTATTATTTTTATTTTGTAATGTCAAAATTATGACATTTTATTGCAATGACCATTCAAGTAATTTAAAGTTCACCGAACTCTTATTACAATGTTGAAGAGTGGCTCAGTTTTGAATTGTGAACGCGTTGCAAATAAGATATCGCAATTTCGGCAATTTTCTATTGCATCCTGTACATTTTTTTTCTTGTATTCATTACGAACCAAACTGTGCTAAGTTGAAGTTTATAAATTAATAAAAAAATAATAAATTTTCTTAAAAGCAAAAAAATAAAAGTTTTTCATCTTTTCAACTTGGGAACTATCGCAGAGGCAAACCGTAAGCCCACCAACAGCAGTGGTCATCAGCATCCTTGTCTTTGCCCCAACATAACAGGTCCTTCGAGCCGGATAGCGTAACTTTATAAGCGGCAAGAATTAGTCCATCACACAAGTCTGCAAATAAGCAACGATACGATTGGAAATTTCACCTACGTAATTGGATAACCCGAGCAAATCGCACCGCATGGACTTCAGCTAAGTAGCCAGTTTTATTTTATTTTACTACGAGTAACGATAAGTGAAAAATAAGCTCGAACTTTTTAGTCAATTAGTAGACACATACGGTATTAAAATCAGTGAATTTTTCGCGTAAAACCTATGTAAATTAATACTATTAAAATTCTTGTGTAAGAAAGAAATGCTTGTGTGAATATCGGTGCATATATTATCAACCTAACCTCGATAAAACTCACGAACGTTTGGATTTTGAGTATAGAGCCGTTGTGTTTTCGTTATCGTTATTGCTCAAATCTGGGCTGGGATGTTGTACCATCACTATTTTCGACTTTCGTCTTTTTTCATGTCTCATGTTTTACGAGTAAAATGGCAGCCTATTTCACTTCCAAAAATACGCATTTTCTAGTGTGCTCTCATATCTAAGACTACTAGATTAATCGACTCTATTTATTACCAAATAAGTTTTTCGTGATACGTTCATCGAAATGTAGAAAAGAGAGAAAGCTCACAATTATATCAAGAGGTTGAAATCGCGATATAAAACACATAATTGTTTACGCGAAATAGAATGATAATTGATTCCTGAAAATTGAGACATCATAAAAAGGTCGAAAGTCGAAAAAGTGATGGTACAACATCCCAGCCCTGATTTAATATAATGTTAATATATTTCGTGCAAGTGAATTTCAAGGCTATTATAACGTTTTGGTCGCACCACCGCCATTACATAATTGAATTGACAACTTTAATCAAAATTTTCGTGGAAGTTAATTCGGATTATTTATCAAACGTATTCTGAGTTAGAAAATTGGTAGCAAATCAAAGTTATGTGTTATTATTTCCAAAGTGAGGGTGCTTACTCCATAATTCGTAGTTAAAATGTCGGACCTCAGTATGCGTTAAAAAGGCAACGAGCCATTAATAAATGCAAGCTGACCAACATCCTAAAATTTATAAAGGACGCCGACAACAACACTTCGACTGAGCAGATCGCTGTGCGTTTAAATCGGGTGGAAAAATTAATGCAGGAATTCAGCGATTTAGAGAATGCTATAATACGTGCGGACGAAAATGAAGCGACAGATAACGTATACGAAGAAAATCATTACAACGCCGTCGCTGGTCTCAATACGTTGATGCGACAAAGAAGACTTAGTACCGAGCCCAAGTAGCACAAATGGGTTGCGATAACGTCGTACCGCCGTTAGCTGAATGACTAATGGTCGGCTAGCCGACGTTGGTACAACGGTATGGTAACGGTGCTACAACGGTATTGGGGAATACATCTTAGGTTGTTATAACGTCGTAATAACCACTATTTGTCTTTTCAAATGACTAAAGTTTTAGTTAGATGGGAGTCGCTTATACAACTATTACGTTCGCAAAAAAACTAATTTCGTCCGTCATTCGGATTATATATTGTGGAGAGGGAACTTTTTTTTCAATATATGTAAATAATCGTGCTGTCTTTTTCATAACATTATTTATTTCTTTTTCTTGTTTTATAAAAAAATACAAATGTCAAATGTTCCTACTTTGAAAGGTTCTTTATAAAAATTAAAATTTATAGAATCATTGTTAAACTAATAATTCAAATTTGGTGTTAATTACGGCTTATTTTTTCAAACAAATTTATTTTTATAGTAAATATGTACCTGTCTCCCAACTCAAAACTTACGGGCTTCCATAATTTCTTTATTTTAAAACATAAGTTGATATTTCAAAAAAATAAAAATAAATAAATATGATTAAATTACTCTAAAAGCAGAGAAAATCTGTTCAAAAACATCCCCGTCATTAAAATTATGATACTATATTAACATATAGTCATAAAAATTATCAAAATAACAAATTTTGTTTTAAGAAGTAAATAGAAGTAAATAATTTTTAATGAAATCTAAAGAAAAAATGGCGAGTTTCATAATGTATATGAAAATGACAAAAAAGTTATAATAAAGACTCAAAAAACACAAAAAAGTTATTTCAAAATCAAATAAACTATTTTCCCAACAAATTTGTCACTCTGGCATCAACTTGGTTATTTTTTTAACTTAATTGTCAAAATTACTTTTTCTATTGACTTTTAGATTTAAGGGTTTGTTTAAGTAAAATTTCACTTGCCGGAAAAATAATGTCGAATGTTTAAATGGCTTCTTTTTTAATTTAAAATGATCCATATTTAATTATTTATAAATAATAATTTTTTGTACATTTGACGTTTGTCGATAAATAATATTCTCGATAAAATTGTCAAGCGAGTCAACAAAATTGTGATACGTGAAAAATGTTATTTCGTCGTCGTGTATATGTCAAATAACTTATTTAAGTTAGATTTCAGTTTTTAAATGACAATAAAGTCGCCAACTGGTCATTAAATATCGGGTAAAACGACCGATAAACTAAAGAGTCGGCACGTCGGTAAATAATGACCATTAAGTTACAGTAGTCGGATAATAGTTAGAAAATGTGAAATAAGTTGGCCAACTCGATAAAAAATAACTTGATACTGACTGGTAAAAGATACCGTCGTATGGTGGTCGGACCGACCGATAGATAAGAAATTTTAGTTTTAAGTTCAAAATGTCTAATTTTTCATGTTTCTAGCGGTTGCACCGACGTCGGGATTTGGTCATAAAACTATAAAGTTATTTGGTGCTACTTGGGAGCCGGGTAACCTGAATATCGAAACATCACAAAATACAATGCAATTTGGAACGCGGTTGGAATTTAAACTTCCAAAGATCCACATACAATCCTTTTCTGGAGAATATTCGGAGTGACAATCATTTTATGATTTGTACACTGCCACTATTCACGAGTCGCCTGCTCTGAATGCCGTCCAAAAATGTCAATACCTAAAAGGATTATTGCGCGGAGAAGCAGCGGTACTATTACGGCACATTAACTTAACAGAGAGCAATTATATCGGTGCCCTGAATAAACTGACGGAACGCTACGACAGAAAGAAACATATAATAAACTCCTTTATTCGTACCTTTGTTGAGCAGCCAACCGTGCGCCATTCAAATTCATTCCAAATCAAGCGATTGATGGACACGTCGGATTAGGTGATTCGCGAACTCAAGGCTTTAGGAGATGTTACCGAGTCTCGCGACCCCTGGCTTATTTACATACTGACGAATAAGCTAGATGACAAGTCGAAGGCTCTGTGGGCAGAAACGGCTGCGGATATCGATAACCCAAGCTTTGCGCAGTTCCTGAAATTTTTAGCACGGTGCATCTATGCGTTAGAATCACTCATCACTTCCACGAAACGTGTAACTGCGAAGCCAGAGATAAAAGACACATTTCTACCGATGAAACCCCAACCACCGAATCGCAATTGGTTATCTAAAATTTTCAATTCAAATGTGCAATATGTCAGGACCCTAACCACTCTTTATTCCAATGTAATGACTTTCACGCATTACACGTCAAGGGACGCAAAGAGTTTGCCAAGCGCACTAATCGGTGCCAGAACTGTTTAAGAAGCAAACATCCTTTATTCCGATGTCCATCTCGGAGAAGATGCCAAAAATGTAATATGAAGCCCCACACATTATTACACCAAGAACAACTTAACAAAGAAATTGTTGAAACAGGAGAAGCTAGTACGACAACACACGCATCTAATTTCCAGTCGGAGACTGTAACGCTGGCTTCAGTACTTCCAACGGCCATAATGCAAATAATTGATGCTTTAGGGCATCCCATGGCGTGCCGATCACTTCTCGATTCGGGGTCACAATCCAGTATTATTACGTAATCTTGTGTACAGCGACTAAACGTTTAAAGACGAAACGCACGTATACCCGTAAGTGGATTGGGACAGAGTAGCGCACTCGTATCCAGAAGAATCACAACACTTACAGTGAAACCTGATGATAGCCCGGAATTAAAGATAGATACGCTGATATTGTCCGTGATTACCAGCCAGCTGCCGCAACAAAATTTGGATATCAAGGCAATCAATTAAAGGCAAGGAGTTAAGTTGACAGATCCAGGATTTCACAAGAGCGGCTCATTTTTTCCACATCCTCCGCGATGGCCAAATTCAATTAACTGCAGATGGTCCACTATTGCAAAACACCATCTTTGGTTGAATAGTCTCCGGAAAAATCGCCAGTAATTTGAACCATCACACCACTTCGATGTTAGCCGTGTCTGAAGATAAGGAGGATTTAGTTGATATCGACAGAAGTCTCAGGAGATTTTGGGAACTAGACTCGTTAATTGATCAAAAAATTCAAATTTCTCCGGAGGAAACCTTTTGTGAGGAACACTTTGTGCAACACGTGCAAAGAGATACGAACGGGCGATTTGTTGTTAAACTTCCGTTTAAGGAACCACCCAGCAGTTTGGGACAATCTATGCCGTCGGCAATACAACGATTGAGAGGACTAGAACGCAGGCTGGATCGTGATTCAAAGTTATCCAAACTCTATCATGATTTTCTTCTGGAATACGAGCAGCTAAATCATACGACAGAAATTCCGCCCGGAGAAGTTACCACCAATGGCTTTTACATACCACATCATGGAGTGCTAAAATCGTTGGGTTCCATCGACAAGCTGAGAGTGGTTTTCTGGAACATCGCTGAGAGTGGAGTACTGGAACATCGCTAAACACGAGATGTTATTCTCAACAGATGTAAAAAAGATGTATCGTCAAATAGCCGTTGCCAACGAAGATTGCGAATTTCAAAAGATTATTTGGCGTACCAACCCATCCAAGCCAATCCGTCATTTTAAATTAAACACAGTCACATACGGGCTTGCGTCGTCCTCCTTCCTTGCGTTACGAGCCATAAAGCAAATAGCTGTGGACAACAAATCTACCGCGCCGCGCGGCTGATATACTCACGAAAGATATGTACATAGACGACATGTATGGATTTCAGGTCAGCAAATGGAAATCAAATTGTGCTCGGTTATTAGCTCAAACTTCAAAAGAAAAGTCTCATGCGCACCTAAAAACTCTCCAAGACCGCCATCACAAATCTGCTAAGGTGTTGGGTGTAATGTGGAATGCCAAGAAGGATTATTTGATTTTCTCTTCCCAACAACCGGATACCAAACCAGTCACAAAGCGAACAGTATTGTCGGAAGCCAGTCGCATCTTTGACACCCTAGGTTGGTTAGCTCCGGTCGTCGTGACCACAAAAATATTCCTACAAATGAACGGCAGGTAAAAATATAAGAAAAGGTCTGAAGCATATAACAGCGATTTCGATTCGACGGTTTATAAACACGATTAAAGGTTGCATTGTCGATTTGCATGGTTTCTGTGACGCTAGTCAGTTGGCCTATGCGGCGGTGGTATACTGCAAAATCATTAATCCCGGCGGACAAACTTATGTTAATATCATTTCAGCCAAGTCAAGAGTTGCGCCTGTCAAACAACAGACACTTCCACGCTTAGAATTATGCGCTATTGTCCTGCTAACTAACCTAACCAACGTCATCTTATGAGAAACTCAAGCGAAAATTGGCAGCATACACGTTTGGACAGATTCCCAAATAGTAATAGATTGGCTGGGGAGTCATCCTACACGATGGAGTACCTTTGTCGGCAACCGTACTGCGGAAATTTTAAACTCGTTGCCACGTAAACATTGGAGGCACGTACCATCTTCCGATAACCCTGCGGATTACGCTACTCGTGGTTTAACACCCATCGAATTACAAGCGAACAAACTCTGGTGGAATGGTCCTTCTTGGCTACATCAATCGTCGTAGTTTTGGCCGTCACAAAAAAATCATCATACAAATCTGGAGCAAAGAATCAAAAAACCACGAACGTTCACGACTAGTATAACGCACGGAATAAACTTTATAACCATCTTTCGTCCAAATATTCGTCCTTTCGCAAGCTGCGACGAGTATTATGCTATATTCTCAGATTTGTAACGAACTCGAAAAAACCAAAGGCGACAAGAATCGATGGCACCTACTTACGCCATGAAGAATTGTTTCATGTTCTATACGAGCTCTGCAAATCTAAAATTACGGAGCTAATTTTAGCGGAGATCCACCAGGACAATAAGCACGCATGTCTGACTCTTCTTCTATCTATTGCCAGACAGGAATTCTGGATACCAAAGGGCAAACGCAAGGCCAAGGAGATCGTTAAGGCTTGCGTCATATGCCGTAAATTCAATGCCAAATGTCAACAATAACTAATGGGCAACCTTCCAATTTCGAGAGTTGAACTGATTCGGCCCTTTTTAAAGACGAGAGTAGACTACGCAGGTCCATTCGCAATATATTTGAGCAAAGGACGAGGTCAAAAAACCTACAAGGCATATATTTGCCTGTTTATCTGCTTAAGCACGAAGGCTGTGCACCTTGAGCTGGTTAGTGACCTTTCCAGCGACGCAAATTTGGGAGCATTGAAAAGGTTTACTGCACGAAGGGGCATATGTCAAGAGCTCCATAGCGACAACGGCACTAATTTCACGGGCTCCGATATTAAACTGAGGGAAAAATTTTCAAAATTAACCAAAGAGTTCAATAATCTTTCCGATTTCTTTTCCAGAAACCGTATAACGTTGCGCTTTATTCCTCCAAATTCGCCACACTTTGGAGGCATCTGGGAAGCGGCCATAAAATCTGTGAAGTTCCACTTGAAGAGGGTTATAGGCAGCCACGTACTTACATTGGAGGAAATGCATACCTTACTTGCCGAGGTAGAAGCAATTTTGAACTCCGGGCGTTACGCAGGCTTAACGATACCGGTGTGGATCCCCTAACACCATCCCATTTTTTAATTGGCCACCCTGTTACAAAAATCCCGGAAATCGATATTACATCTCAAGACTAAAAATAGTGAAATCAACGTATGCCCAAATTAGAACATTTATTAAATCTTACAAAACATCGAGTTAGTGTATCCCGTATCAACGTTCCAAATATTTCCCATCAAGAACCAATTTGGTTTTAATTTCCCACATCGCTGTGCTCGTAATTCATCAACACCACGGAAATCACTATCACGGAAACAACAATAATAAATCCTCACTATTGAATTAAATAATTCAAGACAAAAATCAAGTTAAAAGATTAAAATTGTCATCCCAAACTTATCGAAATACATATGTGTACATTCTTATTATTTTTATTCTGTAATGTCAAAATTATGACATTTAATTGCAAAGACCATTCAAGTAGTTTAAAGTTCATCGAACTCTTATTACAATGTTGAAGAGTGGCTCAGTTTAGAATTGTGAACGCGTTGCAAATAAGATGTCGCAATTTCGGCAATTTTCTATTGCATCCTGTATATTTTTTTTCTTGTATTCATTACGATCCAAACTGTGCTAAGTTGAAGTTTATAAATTAATAAAAAAATAATAAATTTTCTTAAAAGCAAAAAAATAAAAGTTTTTCATCTTCTCAACTTGGGAACTATTGCAGAGGCAAACCGTAAGCCCACCAACAGCAGTGGTCATCAGCATCCTTGTCTTTGCCCCAACACTGATTATTATTGGTTTAACAGAGAGGTGAGACTAGCAATACGTTGAAAGTTTAGTTATAACTAGATGTAAAAACAATATCTGACTATCACACAGAATAACAACAAAAATCGTGGTAACCAATGGGTTATAAATTGCGTTGCGAAATATAATAATTTCTTAGGGCATTGCAATTTAAAAGTATTTTAAATATATGTGAAGTTTGATCACTGCACTCTGATGAGACGACTGAGCATTTTAATTTAAAAAATTTATTGTTTCATTAGTTCGAAAATGGAAATACGACGGAAATAAATTTAATGTATAATTTGAGCTAATGCTTTTATTTATAAGTCAGTGAAGAAGCTTAAAATGAAATAAACGCAACTAATGATTAATAATATTAATTTTTATTACAATTTGTTAGTATAATATAGTTCATCTCAATAAAGTTCATTTCCATATTTTTTCGCCATCTGTTTTGGAGTCGAAGTACTCTCAACTCTTTCGCTTTTCTTTTCACATCGTACCTTACGCAGTTGCCTGCCAAATCGAAGACATAAGACTGTAGGTCCGATTTACGTAAAACCATCAGTCTCTAAACCAGCCTATATTACTGACATGGTAAGCCTATAAATACTACAGAGTTCTACACCATGACACATAGGCGATGATAGTTGTATAGATTTTCATTACAGGTCGGGGTTTAAACCTATACCGCCTGATCCAAACGCCAAAGCTTTTACTGATATTATTAGGATATTTTTATAATCAATTCAAACTAAGACGATTTTAATTTAGAAACAGTCTCTAAAATATTTAATAATCATATAAAATTTACATTCCATCGACGACAATATAGAAAAACAAACATTTATAATTTGTAAAGACGAATTGACAACCATCTGTTGAATAATGTAAGTTTTTATTTTATTACACCAGTGACAAGGTTGAATTTTTTTTTTAAATATTGTACTCGTAAAGGTTATATACGAGATAATTTCGTTTTGGTAATCCAAGTTAAAATACACAATAAAATAATATTACAACCATGAATAATTTAATTATGGTGTTAAAAATGACTCAAATGAACAAGTAGTTTTTCTGGTAATCCACAAATCATTTAAGGGTACAAAAAAATAAAATAAGTTATAAATTTATTTTTTATTATTTTTTACAGTTTGAAGACAATTTGTCAACCTCCAGTCTAGTTTATTGTCTGTCCATGACGAAACAAAACCAAACCAAAAAGAACTTAAAACGATTTGTAAAATTTATAAATTTACCATAACAAAAACTTTATATGCTCTGCGGTATAGTGAATATGATGTTGGCGTGTATTTGGGAATATGAGTTGAGATGTGAAGCAATTATCTCAAATGCACTAAACAAGATTTTTGTTTCTTTAAAATGCACAACAACAAATAAAACAGCAAATAAATCATCCCAGGGGATACATCCAGTTAAATGTAAACAAAAGGCTAAATTTATCATAAATTGTAAATCATTTCAATATACACAAAAAAATCGTGCATCTTTACATTTTTTTTTTTATTGCTTTAAAGACACCCCGAGCATATTATATTATTATTATTATTATTATATCCAAACCAATCCAATCCTAAAAAAAAAAAAAATTATACAAAACCAATCCACATATTATAAATAAGATGGAAATAAGAAATAATTTTTTTTTGTGTTATTTCTGCTTTGCTGTGCAGACGAAATCCCAACAACACAAATATTAATTTTATGTCGGCATTTTCTTTTTTGCCGATATAAATTTTTAATTTAAAATTATTGTTCGTGAATTTTTCTTTTCTGCAATAAAAATTTATTTTAAAATAAATAAGAAAAACTTTTATTTATTTTTTAATCCAAATTTTTTTTATAATTTTGAATATTTTGAATTCTTAATCTACATACATATACATACAAATATAAATACAATAACAAAATAAATCGAAAGTAATCTCTGACCATTAAAAATTATAATTGGAATATCACACCTTAGTTTTCAGGATGTATATTTACACACCTGGAGATTTTTTTTTTTTGGGCTGTGACAGGGCTGGTTTTTTTGTTATAATTAATCAAGCCGTTAGTCAAAATGCAGTCTACATTAGAATAATAGGATAATACAATGCGGTTTGTCGAATTGATTTTTTCGGCAGAGTATTAAGTACTGAAATGATTGACTTATCCTATTGATGAAAATAATTGACTATTCTGCTAATCCTTACAAAATCCTCTTATTTATCTTTTTCCGTATAAAGCATAGTATCGTATCAAATATTGATTGTCGTCAGTCGAGTCAATTGATTAAAGTACTTGAAAAAGGAAGAGATTAAAAATAGAAATGTAATCAATTTGTACAAATGTGTATAGCCATGTACAATTTTGGCCTTTCGAACATCAATGACCAATAATGAAAAATGTGTGGTAACTTAATTTTAAATGACATGTTTAAGATTAACTTAATTTTTTTGTGTATCTATTATTACGTGAACGGCTGTAAATGGAGTAAGACGTTGACGATTGACTTGTTGCGAAATCTATATTAATGTTAAAGATTTTCTTTGAATTAGATCAAATTTCCAACTGGCTTTTAAACACCTTGAGCTAAATTCCTTTATATAATATAAGCATAGGTAATATTTGTGTTGCTATTCACTAGGAAATTATATTATAAAATTAGTATTGTTCTGCCACCTTGGCAGAAGATTTGAATTAAAGAGTTATATACAGTATCTCGCTTCTGTAATAAGCCAAATTATTGAATTAACTATTTATCTTTTCAAATAATGATGTTTCTAACTTTATTTATTTTGAAATTGCTTATTCTACAAGAACTAGCCTCTCTGCTACTAAATAATGTACGTGTAAAAGTTACAAAGGATATATACAGTATCCTTCCGAATGATTCAAAAATGATAGTAACTATTTTCTGGCATTAAGTATTGTTCCAAATTAATATACATGGTAACTACCGTTTCAGTTTTGCTTAAAAAATGCCATCAAATCAAGGATCAAATAGGCAGGTTAAGGCTGTATGATACTCATTTTATCAAAAAAGGGTTCCGTAAAATTCAATTTCTAACCACGGAAATTTCACAATTGTCATAATTCTTTTTTAAGTGTGTAGTTTAATGTTTTCTTAAGCGATTAATACAGGATTATTGAAAATTTGTTTGTAGTTCGTCCATAATTGTGCTCTAAAGTTGGCAAAATTGTTGACGAAACTGTTCGCTCACAAATCAATTTTTTTAAGATTTTCCCACTAAACTATATAATTTTTTTATATTGACACATGTCGAAACATATTTTCTAGCGAGTAATACAGGATTATTAAGATTAAGATTAAATTAGAAAAGATTTAATTAAAAAACCACTAATATCGATATACTTATCGATTCAAAAACATAATAGTATCGAAAAATTTATTTCCGTAACGCCAAAATGATTATGATTTTTAGTTGCCTTTTACTTTAATAGATGGCTAATACAAAAAACGATAATTGCGTCTATGATTCGTGTTGCAGTATGATGCCATATGGAGCAAAATATATACAGTCACATTATTTATTATTACAATAACATATATATTATATAAATAATATATATAATGTATATATGTAGTTATGTTGTGGTTTAAGCAAAGAGTAAGTAAGACTACGTTGTTATTACCTTTATTGTGTTGTTTATTGAAAAGTATGAAAAAGTGTGAACAACGCAAGAAACATTCAACATGGTTTTATAATATTTACTATTTGCATAGTTGCAAATTAATGAGATAAAGTATGATTCTATATAATGCAATAATTATTGTTGTTGTTTTCTTAGTAATGAAAATATAATTACTTTTTGCATATCTGCAAATTATGCGCTAGCATATAAATAAGATAGTAAGTATGTAATATAATTCTAGTTATGTTGTTTTTACATATTACCGGCCAAATGTGGTGTTGACTTGGACTTTGGTATCGTTGATCGGGATTTAGGTATTTGTGGCATTACGGATGTTAGCTCCTCCCCCCGTAAATTGAAGCTGTCCTCAGCTTTACCAGTCATGATGAATCTATTGAATTTAGTTAATCTATTCCTGTATTTCTTGTAAAGGAAAAATAGAAAAATAAATGTTAAAATAATTAACACAATTGATGATATGGCATAGGTGTGACTGTATATGAAGTGCCATTGTTGGTGAATCTGCATTTCCTGGATATTTTTGATATTTGCCTTTGTCAGGTATGGAATATCAAGCGTTTCGATTTTTGTTTCGTTGACTCTTATGGTATTAAGTGGTTGAATAATACCATACTTCTTTGTTATGGATGACTTGTAGTTTGAAAATGATTGATGGCTGGTTTTTATGGTACAATCGCTAAATTTAAGCAAATTGACTCCTTGAATTGCTAATGAATCCGGTCCACAGGTCGAATATATTATTTCCCCTTTTCGTGATGACATAAATAAGTAACCATCTTCTAGTAGCTGCGTTTCGTCGTGGTACTGTGCTTGTATTAGTTTACAATCTGCTGCTTGATTATTGAGCAGGTTGGGTATGCATGTGTTGTTGTTGTGTTGTAGTTGTTCCAATTGACAGTAATATACTTGTTCCAAATTTTGGCAAGGTTTAGAAATTGTCATGTGCATATTTTTATGGGATATGATATGATTATAGGAATTGGGAATAATGGAATCGTTCATGATATATGTTTTAATTTTGTTATAAAGGAACGTTTCTTTGTGAAATTGTGGTATTTCTATTATGACAACCAAATTAGTACTGTTGTAATATGCTTTAACTTTAAGTAACGAATAAACTTGTTCTTGCGAGTGAAGTCGTATATTATTTTTTTCGAGATCTTTCAAAACATAACTCATTTCCTCGTTATCTAAGATAAATCTTGATATTACGTTAATTTTAGCAAATGTAATAATTTCATGAATTTCTTATGCGTGATCGAATAATATTTGTATGTTGTCGTCTATTATGGTGTAGTACATTAGAATGTCTGCGTGAAGTATGAATTTTGAATCTTCATCAATTTTATCTGACATGATTTTCTTTGTTGAGTCAATAATTTGGTTTATTGTTGAAGTAGTTTCCTCAAATCTCTGTATTACTTGGTCATTTATTTTTATCTGTTCATTAAACTTATTTATGAGTTCGAATTGTCCGTCTGCTGTATTTTTTATTGATTGTTGAATTTCTTCATAGTCTTTCTGGTCCAAATTTCCGGTTATGGATTTTATGAAAGTGCCCAATGGGTCGAAAAGTCCTCGTTTAAGTCTGTTCGGTATGTAAGGCATAAGATTAGAGATGGATGTCCTAGTTTTATTAAATTTTCTCTCGAGTATATTGATACGACACTCCTCTGTTTTCCTTTTAGAGACAATGAGTTGTTGTAGTGAGTTAATTGCGGTTTCTATGTTTGAAAGACTTGTTTCTAAATCTTGCAGTTCGATCACATGAAATAATTTGATGTATGATGTAATTACTCTAGCGTTTCCTAGTGATATGGCTAAGAGTCCTTCGTTGTTTTGTAGGTCGAAAGCTTCCAGGTTTTTTAGCTGGGCTGACCTGTTTATAAAAATGAAGGATATTAGTTTGGGTTTTTCCTTATTTTATTCTTATGTACTGTTCTTTTGTTGGTTGTTAAAGTGACGTCTCCGTCTTCGGTAACTATATGAGGAATAAATTTGGACTCAAGTTTGTTCCTCGTAGTTCTTTTTTCAAATATTTGTTGTCGAAATCGCGAATTTGAAATCGCGTGAAGCGTTCAATTTTTGAATGTTTTTGGCTTTAGACAGGTTATTTAGCTTAGCTATGTGTTCTGCTATAGCTGAATATTGGCGTCTAATGCCTTCTATATATTGATCTTCGCTTTCCGGAAGATTCAATGATATGGGTTTTATTACTATGTGGCCTCTGTGAAGCTCGAATGGTGTTAATTTTGTACTTGTATGGATAGTGTTATTGTACGCGAAAATTGCTTCATCCATAGTTTGAGTTATCGATGCTCTTGGATTTTGTGCATGAATTATCCTGATAAGTTCGGTTAGCGTAGAATGGAGCCTTTCTATGGGCGAATTTCCATTGGATGACTTAGCTGTAGTTATATGGAGATCGAATTTTAAGGTTTTTGCGAATTCTTTAAAAAGATCCGAGTTAAATTCTGTTGCGGAATCCAATGTAATTAATTTGGGTATTCCTTCTCTACTAAAATAGGATAGGAATTTTTGTATCATTGTTTCCGTTTTCCGATTTGGAATCTCGAAAGCTGCTGCGTATTTCGAGAATTTGTCTAGGAGGGTTAAAAAATGTTTTCCTGAAAGGGCAAATGTGTCGCCGTGGATTATTTCCATGGGACCATTTGGTGTTTGGGATAATTTAAACTTTACGTTAACTGGTTGTCGTTCGTATTTGCTCAAATTACAAATTTCGCATTTGTTAATTATTTGCGTAATTTTTTGTTTCATTTGAGGAAAATAAAAATTCCGTTTAAGTTTCTCATAATTTTCCTGAACTCCCCTATGATAAGGTTTGTGTTCATTATTTATGGTAGATGTTTGTTCGGTCTCTAGTTCGAGATCGGTTTTCATATTTTGTACCCTAACAATTTTCTTAATATCACATATATGTGGATTATTTGCATATATTGATTTGATTTTACTGAAGGTATCGTCATCGGTGTAGATGGCGGTAACTTTTTTATTGTTGGTGTAACTGTTTAGTATTATGTCTAAATCAATGTTTGAAAATTCTGCCTTTTTCACTGTATTACGCTGGTTTCGATTAAATAAAACTCTAACGTCTTCAGTTATTTCATTACAATTTTTATCTTTAGAGATAACTAATTGGTAGCGGAATTCATTTAGACTTGAATTGGATGTTGGTATTTGTTTGTTTGTTTGTACCACAGGGTCGACACTCTGGGTATTTATATTATTTAGTTGAGATAGCACGCTAAAAAATGTGTTATCAATTTTTATTTTATTACCTTGAGTTATCTGCAGCTTCTCTAGGTTGTTTATTTCAGGAACAATGGGATTTTTATTGTAAGTAAACTGTTTACTTTTCAACTGCCTATTGATTTCAAGGCGTGAAAGGGCATCTGCATTAGTGTTGGCAGAGCCTTTTTTATAAGAAATGGTGTAATCGTATTCTTCGAGTGCCAGTCGCCACCTGATTAGTTTTGAAGTTGGTTCTTTGGCGTTAAAGAGCCAAAGAAGTGGTTTATGATCAGTGACGATATGGAATTTTCTACCATATAAGTAAGGGCGAAAATACTTTGTACCCCAGACTATGGCTAGACACTCTTTTTCGATGGTCGAATAGTTACACTCTGTTTTAGATAAAGTACGAGAGGCGTAAGCAATCGGAAGATTGTTGTTGTTAAAGTTTTGGCTTAAGACAGCGCCTAACGCGTAGTTAGAAGCATCTGTTGTTAATGTAAACGCTTGAGTGAAGTCTGGATATCTCAATATTGGTTCAGATGTTAATAAATGTTTACATGTTTCCATACAATGTAAAAATTCTTGATCATGGTAGATCACTGAATTTTTAGATAAACAAGCTGTTAATGGTTTGGTTACCTTAGAAAAATCTTTTATGAATTTTCTGTAGTAACCGATGAGACCAAGGAAAGATTTGATTTCTTTTTGTGTTGATGGTGTTTTGAATTGTTTAATCGCCTCGATCTTTTTGGGATCGGGTTTTATTCCTTCGGGAGTTATAATATGCCCTAAGAAACCGATGGATTTCTGCAAAAACTGTGTTTTCTCTATTTGTATTTTTAAGTTGGCTTCAGATAATTTTTGAAACACTTGTTTTAAGTTAAGAAAATGTTCCTGCAAGCTGGTGCTGAAGATGATTATATCATCCATATAACACAAGACGTTCTTGCCTTGCAAGTCGCCCAGGACATTGTCCATTACACGTTGGAACGTGCTTGTTGCGTTTTTTAGGCCAAATGGCATTCGCGTAAATTCGAAATGACCATTAGGTATAGAGAAATCAGTTTTGGGAATATCTGAGTTCTTGATTTCTATTTGATGAAAACCGGCAGCCAAATCTAATGTTGAAAAGTAGTTGGCTTTTCCGAGTTTTCCAAGAATATCCTCTATATTAGGTAGAGGATACTTGTCGTCAACGGTTTGAGCATTTAGTTGTCTAAAATCGACAACTAATCTCCATTTTTTATTTCCACTAGCGTCAGGCTTCTTTGGCACCATCCAAATGGGCGAAGACCATGGGCTAAATGAAGGTCTAATTATTTTATTTTTTAGCAACTTATCTATCTCGATTTTAATCTCCGGCTTTTGGTGTTCCGGGTGACGATATTGCTTTACAAAGTAGGGTTTTTCTTTTAACAAATTTATCTCGTGTTTGATGTTATTTGTGAACGTTAGTTTTTGATTTTCATCATAAAATAAATGTTGGAATTGTTTACATAACTTTAATATTTGTTTTTCCTCATTGTTTAGATTTTCCGTGTTGATCTTTGCTTCAAAGTCAACTTGCATAACTTTTTTGTTTGCAATGTGGAAATTTATTTCGTGGAAATTGTCGAACTTAGTGACGTTTATTGGAGTCATGAGCTCGAATATTTCGTCTTCTTGTCCTAGATTAATAATTTCTACTATATCTTCGTATGGGGAACATGTGTTGTAAATACCTTCCTGTATATTTAGATTTTGTGAGAGCTTGCTGCTTTCAATATAAAAATTTCCTCTCTTGTTTGTTACCGGTATAGTTACCAATTGTTTAGAATTTGATTTTATCTTGACATGTGGTATTATTGATTTAAATTCCCTATGAATTTGAAGGTTATAGGTTGGTGTTTCCAACTGGTTTTGTTCGATATTTATTTTTGCATTCATAATTTGCAAATTTTCGTAGCCAATGAGTCCATCAAAAAAATCGTGAAACTTAAATAGGAAAAATTTCAGTTTCATTGGAATTTCTTTGAATTGCACTGTTACCATTTTATTTATTTCCGTTGAGGAAAATACAGACCGTACTTTAAATTGCACGTGCTGCTGATCGTCAAATAATTTTGAAAATCTTGGATTTATATAAGATTTGTCTGCCCCCGTATCTAGCAGAATTTTTAGAGTTTGGTTTTTTCTAGTGAGTAACAAAAAAGGAAGTTTTTTTTGTTTATTTAATTTATTTAAGAAGTTAATGTCTGTTCCGAGGCATCTTGTAGAAAATCCTCATCATCTAAGTATTTTAAATTATTTACGTTTGGTTCTTGTTTAATATTTGTTCTCGGAAAGAATGTTTTCTGTTTACCCTGATAAGACGGTTTATAATAAAGTTTATTATCAGACTTTGTTTCCGGTTTATTATTAGTGGTATCGGAATTTTGTTTTGTATAATTAACTGAAGTTTGGAAATTACGTGAGTTATAACTTTTTACCTGTGGTTTTTGTAATTGAATATTTTTTAATCTTAAGATGCTTTGTTCCTGTTGTATGAAATTAAAAGCCTCTTGCAAACCGCTTGGTTGTGAAGCCCTTAGCGAGTTACCTAAAGGATCAGGTATACCTGCCATGAAGACTGTTAAACCAGTTAATTGGTGTTGTTCAATCAATATGCCCATTGTACGTTGATCTATTTCGGTTAATCGAACTTTGTTCGAAAGTAATGTTAATATGGCTTGAATTTTTTCGAAGAGTTTTTGAGGCTCTAAGTTAGCCTTTATTAATGAAAATAGTTCAAGTTGTAAGTTAGGTATGCTTCGATTATCAGCATATTTATGGACAAGATGTTGTCGTATTGGTTGCCACTCAGTGATTACACCATGTGTAGTTAATGATTGACTTGCACTATCGGTTATTTTATTTCGTATATTTTGAATGGATAAAGATGGAATGGATTTTTGTATGGATTGGTTTTATAGTTTGATAACCAAGATTGTGTTGTTTCAAGAACCTTTCTAGTTTTTCGGTATCTATATCGAAAGACCCGCTGCTTCTAGATATTAAATAATTTTGAGACTCGTTTAATGAAGAGTTGGCGCGTGCGCCAGATTGTAATGATTCGTCAGATAAATTTTCCGAATCGGACATAGAATTTCACGAAATTATTTTTTTTTATTTGTGCACCTGATTACACTATTTATATTATAACGGCAAGTCCCGATTTGAGGTTCTTGTCGGTTTTGAAATAAAGTCCCGATTTTAGGTTCTAAATTTCTATTACGCGCAAGAACAAGATATGTAGTTATTAATCGCGTAAAAAATTTATTTTTTACAAATAGTTTTTTCTATTTGGGTCACTTTTTCACTTCACAAATTTCACAAATTTAATAAATATAGTGTTGGAAAGGTTTTTTAAAGGATAAAAAATATGCAAATTTCTAATTCACTTACCTCGCCAAAAGTATTATCGCTACTAATACTTTAAAGTTAAACATTCCCCAAGTTAATCACTCTCGATGAAGGTTTTATCACTTTTTCCACTATTTTATTATATCGAACAGCTTGCCACTGGTGAGTGCTATTACATTCGATTTATTTTGGTTTTATTTAGTTATATGTTCTAAACCAGTTGTATGGTAAAGATTTTATATACACTTTTTTTTTTATTCAACTGCGCCAGTTATGTTGTGGTTTAAGCAAAGAGTAAGTAAGACTACGTTGTTATTACCTTTATTGTGTTGTTTATTGAAAAGTATGAAAAAGTGTGAACAACGCAAGAAACATTCAACATGGTTTTATAATATTTACTATTTGCATAGTTGCAAATTAATGAGATAAAGTATGATTCTATATAATACAATAATTATTGTTGTTGTTTTCTTAGTAATGAAAATATAATTACTTTTTGCATATCTGCAAATTATGCGCTAGCATATAAATAAGATAGTAAGTATGTAATATAATTCTAGTTATGTTGCTTTTACATATTACCGGCCAAATTTGGTGTTGACTTGGACTTTGGTATCGTTGATCTGGATTTAGGTATTTGTGGCATTACGGATGTTAACTATGTATATATATTATTTATTTATTTTTTTAATATTATTCATGAAGTGATGATACTGATAAAAAATTTCAGTTTTGATATCGATATAAAAAGTGTCTAAACTTAAAATTAAACTTCTTGCCAAAGATATCGCAAATTACAACATAATACAAAAAGTGCTCATTACTGGTTCGAGAAAAAATTATTGAAAAAATCTCCAACAAAAAAAATTATTTCTATTGAAAATAAACGCAAAGACTCTGCCAAAAAAAATTATTGCTAAATAAAGGTTATTATCATTGTTTAACCCTTTAAATTCGATTTCCCCAAACGAGATTGTTTTGTCAACTCAGGCATGACAGTCAAATTCAAAGGGTTAATAATTTTGTAAAATCGTGGATTATTATTAACATTCGATAATTTTATAAATTTGTTAGGCTGTTTAAGGAGAAAAGGAGAAGCAGGATCGACAGGAGAAGATTTCCATTATGGTGTGGGAACATGTGAACGTCCTGATATGGATGAAGAAGAGTTTAGGGAGGAGAGACAAAACCTCATCCTTAAACTGAAATGCGAAAGAGGCGATCGTGACAGAATCCAAATCGCGACGATTAATCAGTCACAAAATTCATTATGGCATGAGATGCGATATCAGAGACTGTCCAGTTCTAATTTTGGATTAATCTGCCGTTCTAGAAACGAAAATAGCTTCGCGAATAAAACAAAACAAATTCTCTTTAGTTCTGAATCTGCATCATTCGCGAAGGTAATTGTTTGGGGAAGGAATCATGAAGATGACGCTATAAGTGCATTCGACCTAGAAACCAAATTTAAAGTGGAAAAATGCGGTCTTTACATTTATGATAAATATCCTTGTTTATCAGCTAGCCCGGATGGTATTATAGGGAGCAATGCTATTATAGAAGTAAAGTGTCCTTACAGTGCCAGAGAAATATATCCATTAGAAGCAGTGAAGTCAAAAAAAAATCAAGTTTATCAAATATACACAAGATTCATTGATGATAAATAAATCTCACCCATATTACTACCAAATTCAAGGTCAATTAGAAATAACAAAACGAGAAATATGTTATTTTGTTGTCTGGACCTTAAAAGGGATTCTTTACTTAAAAATTTCTAGAGATGCCGATTTTTTTAAGACCGAGATGCTTCAAACTCTTTTAAAATTTTATTTTAACGTATTGCTGTTCGAAATAATAGATAGTCGATATAAGAGAGCAATGGAAATTGGAAAATTCCCAAAATCTCCAGAAACAAATTTTGAAAACATTTTTGGTTGATTTTTTAATGTTACTTTGAACCAAAAATAAATTTTTAATGAAATTCAAAGATTTTGATGTTTATATTTCATCGGTAGTAAATGCTTTCCAATCTAGAAACTATAAAATCATCATAAAATCCCTTTATTGAGACATTCTAATATATTAAATAAAAGATGGAGGTCGAGAAAAATTGAGAAATTTGTCTCGTAAAGTTACAAAATCTTAAATAAAATGGGTTTTGGTGATGATGATCATAAATTCGTTCTATAGAAATTTTATAAATCAAGAAATCGGGTTAAATAGAGCCGGCGAAAGACCAATTATTAATCGTTGGTTTTAATTAGTTGTATGCCCCTATTATAGTTATCACCTACACATCGCTTGGCGACGTCAAATCGTCTCATTCAAATTTTGGTATTATTGGTCTCGCCGCGAAAATGAAGTGAGCGATAGTGATGTCAAAATGATCACCTAAAATTTTTATATGATGTAGTGCGAATCTTTTTTTAATTTAAAAATGGCTGGCAGTGATAATGTAATTTTTATTTTTAAATTATCTTTATGCTAAAAATAATTTGTTTGTGTATTTTATAATAATTATTATTATTTTATTTTAAAATACTGTATTATAAATCCATGTAATTTCATCACGAAAAAATAAATCGATACTACTGATCATTATTATAGTTAAACGTATTTAATATTTTTAATTATTAGTTTTAGAATATTTTAATTATTTGAAGTAACTAAAATGTAAATACATACATAAACTAACACATAATATGTCAAAATTGCTAACAATAACACAGTACCCAGCTACAAAAAAGTAAAAAATTTAAAAACCACGCACGTCACCACGTATACTCTCATTCGCCAAAATAAAGTTCTGAACCATAATACGAAAATACTACTCACACGAATCATACTGTTACGGCGAAAGAGAGGTGAGGTGAGAACCCTAATAGGGGTATTAACTTCGTATAAAGGGTTTTGGATAACTGATCAAGAATCCATTATTCAAAATGTGGAAATAAATATGGCTGACCCAATACGGCTGCGGAAATTAAAATAGAAATTATATCTTCCAATTTGTTTTAAATTCGGCCAAAACTCGTAGATAGGGGTTTAGGGTCCTTGAAGAAATCTTATACCAAAGTAACGAAGGAGATCCTGGAATCCAATCGGAAAAATTAATTCTTTTAAAGTATTTCAATGAATAGACAGAAAAATGTTGGAGTGGGCCTGGATATTTTGTATGAAAACACCAAAAACTTTAAGTTTAAATGCAAAATTGTATATTCAACAATCATTATCGAGCATTTTTGAACGGAAATGTACTAGCGGTGGAAATTTAATTTCGAACATCTTCTAATCGATTAGTCAATATTATTATACAATCCCATCAGCATTATACAAAATGCCATCGTAATCGGTTATAAAATGGCCGAGTTTCGTCCCAGGTGGTCATATTCTCGAACTTCTTCCAAAAATCATTTAAGAATCCCATTTACACCCAATATATCCAGTTCCTGTCCCAAGTGGCCATATTCCAGAACTTCTTCGAAAAATAATATTAAAATCACATTTCCATCCAATATACCCAATCTCATAATAATGCGGTTAAGAAGTGGCTGAGTTTCATCTCAGGTGTTCATATTTCCGAACTTCTTACAAAAATCATTTTAGAATGTCATTTTCATCCAACTTACCCAATCCCAATATAATCAGTTAATAAATCGCTGATTCAGTTTCCAGGCAACCAAATAAAGAAGAAAAGGAACCCGGACGAAGTCTTGCTCGAATTTTTCGGGAAGCAAACTCCATCGCAATCAGTATAATACTGGTACTCGAAGCCCCTGCCCTTCATCAGTAATTTTCATCCAGGTAGGTTGAGCTGAAGCGCAAATAAATAGAAATAGGTACTCGAGCCCCGCTGGAGGCCCCCTGAACAAATTTTTCGGGAACCAAAACCCATCGCAATCAATTTCTGGCATTCAAAAGCAATAATTTCTCAATAATTTTCATTAATATCGGTTGACTTGAGAACAAAAAATGTTAGAAATATTGGATCCGCTATATTTATTTTCAAATTGTATACCATGGATTAAGTAGGTTAAACATATTAATTGAAATGCAACGATTAATAATTAATCTTTTGATATAGATATTGGATCCGCAATCGTAATTTATAAAATTTTTACAACAAATGTATGATCGCGCGAGCGCAAACCTACGTATATAAAAAAAAATTGTGGCTCTTTTTAAAGTAGTAGGTATAAGGTGACCACTATTATAGTAAATAATAATAAAATAAATGTATAATAAATCGTGCTACAATTTCATTACATAACCATTTCTCATTTTATTGACTTGACTACATAGAAGAAATAAAGGTTTTTTTGTTGTCATTATTTTTTACTATCATATGAAAAAACACTAATACCCGAAAAGTAAAGCAAACAAATAAAACAAATTGTCTACGCAAAGAACAAAACAAAAAAATTTATATTTATATCGACACAGTTTAGTGTAGACACTTTTTTTGTATTTAAATATCGATACCAAAACTGAAATTTTTTTTCAGTATCATACAGCCTTAATGCAAAGTCGAAAAAGATATGAGCAACAAGAGTGGCGGAAAAGAATGAACAGCGTGAGACACGACACCAAAAAAGATCAAAACAGAACTCTTTCTTCTACAGCAGCTGAAGCAATGAACGACGTGACTTGGCTGGAAAACCATTAGATAATTTGGAGCTATTTTGAAGTTAGCAACATTAAAATACGACAAAGACTATAATAATATTAGATAATCGAATGGTTCAGTTGTGCTAATGGTTATGCTATAAAGTTTTACAATGACTCGCCAAAAATGTATTGTTCAAAAGCAAATGCCAATTTCCCCACTAGGTTATCCACACGAGCCTTTTCTGGATTACGTCTCTGAAACTACAGAGGTGTGCAGACAACTTGTGCCGAGCATTGGAAATTATAGCTCATGCTTTCAAATGAAATATTTTACAGCAACACAAATTGTTACACATAGATGTTTTTGTGGGATCGCTTCTTCCTCTCCCTGACCCAAGAATTTACAAACTGAGGTTGGTTGTGAAAAACTATGGTTAGCCTCAGCCTATATGGATCGCGAGAAGGAGGTTCCACCGGATAACCTGGAGGAACTGATCCTGGAAGCAGGTCAGAAAAATGTAGGTGTTATACTTGGATGTGATTCAAACGCGCATCACACAATCTGGGAAAGCACAGACATTAACGAGAGGGGTGAGTTATTTTTTTTTTACTCATTAAATACCAACCTTGTAGTTTACAATATTGGGTGTAAACCAACATTTATTGCTAAAAATCGACAGGAAATTCTAGATGTGACCATTTCGTAAGAACCAATTTTTCATATGATCAGCGAATGAAAATTTGCGAAGGAGCACTAATTCTCTGATTACCGATATTTAACATATAATCAAACCTGTTGGCCGGAAGACCTTCAAAAATCGTATAAGGACAAACTGGAACAAATATGGGGAAATTTTGGTGGAACTATTGAAGCTGGGGGTTCCATGACTCCCAGGGACAGTAGAAGTAGTAGATGACATGGTTGATATTGTCACAAAGGCATGCCTTCTTTTATTAAGTGCTGTGTGTCCTCTGATAAAAATAAGGGACAAGCAGAAACCAACATGGTGGACCAAGGAGTTTGGAACATACGGGAGAGCGTGTAGGACTGCTTTTAATAAGACTAAGAACACAAGAGGAAATTGGGATTGGGACTCCTATAAGGAGGAGCTAACAAAATACAATAAAGAGTTGAGAAGGTCACAAAGGCAGTTTTGGAGACTCTTCTGTTGAAGAATGGAACAGGTCTCTCAGACTTCTAGCCTTAAGAAAATTCTATCTACTAACCCAACCAGTTCTAGTTACTTAATTAGGTCAGCTTTATGGAAAGCTTCAAGTACGGAATCATTGGAGCTTCTCATTTAGACCCATTTTCCGGGAAGCATTGATGACTTGATGGAGCCTGGAACTCATCGAGGAACACCTTTAACAAATGTGGATGGCATCGTGAACAGGGAACGAATCCTGTGGGCGCTAAACTGTTTTAAGCTTTATAAATCGGCAGCCCTGTATCGGATTATACCAGAAGATATCCAAAAGAATTCTGCAGTTATCCTCCCCTAGCTGGAGGTCATCTTCAGGGGATGTCTGCAACTGGTCCATATTCTCAGCAAATGGTCGGAGGTAAAAGAGGCTTTTATCCCGAAATCGGGAAAGAGCTTACATGCTTATCCAAAGGACCTGAGGCCTATAAATCTATCATCCTTTCTGTTGAAAACCTTGAGAGGATGTACTTATTCGAACAAAAGAGCATGCGTACTGTAAGGGAAAGTCGGTGGACACAGCTCTGCATGATCTAGTACGCTTGATAGAGATGTCAATTTACTCGCAAGCGTTTTGTATGTTAGCATTTCTTGACATTGAGGGTGCCTTTAATAATGTAAAAACGGAGGCGATCATGGAAGGATTGTCATTTTTGAAAGTGGATTATTCCATAAGTAGGTTGATAAATCAGATGCTATAGTAAGCAGGATTATGACCTCGGAACTAGGGGAGTCCACCATTAGAAGACGGGGGGTTAGAGAAACTCCACAGTAAGAGTAATATCCAACTATCTTTGGAGTGCAGTAGTTAATGGATTGCTGTTGAAACTGGAGAAAGAGGAGATGGGGGTTTGAGCGTATGAAGATGATGTAGTGATCGCTGTCGCAGGCAAATATCTGGATACGATTAAGGATGTTATGCAGAATGCACTCTTGATCGTTCTACGAAATGGGCAAATTCAGATTAGGGATCGACCCTTCCAAGACAGAGCTAGTACTATGTGCTAAGAAATATAAAATTCCGATAGTTAGTCCCCCACCGTGAACTGTATAAGACTGGCTTTTGCCGAAAGAGCGAGATTTTTGGGCATAATCTTGAAGAGTAAGCTCAGCTGGAAGACTTATATTGTAGAAAGGGTGAATAAGGCTAATGTAGCCATTTACTCATGTAGGAACGCCATAGGTTAGAGATGGGGTTTGAAACCAGAGCTGGTTCACTGGCTCTATAACGCAGTGGTCAGACGTGTGGTGGCCAGCTCTGGAAAAGGCATCTTATATAAAGAGATTGGAGAAGGTGCAAAAAACGGTCTGTATGCTTATAAGCGGGGTGGTTAGGACAACACCTACACACGCTTTAGAGGTTATGTTCCAACTTATTCTAATCTAATTTTTTGGTAAGCAGATGGCAGCCAATGTGTTTACGAGACTCTCGGCTGTATATAGTGAAGTGGTGATGAACTTGTAGAATAAAACCAGTGGATGAAAATACGCGATGCTCTTGTATATTTTATTTTTAATGAACTTTAGATTTTGAAATATCACAATTATTAACTTAATTTAATGATTTTAGATTTTATTTGCGTGTCTTCACTCTTCGCCAGATTACAGAGAATTGAATTTTAATAATGAATTTCACAATACAGTTTACAATTATATACGTTAATATAACTACTGTCATTTTCACAATTTATAATAAATGTAGATGGTATGAAATTTGACTATAAATGTACTATTACTAATATTACATGAAGTACTAGTACGATATTGTAGCTGCGGTTACATGGTTAAATACACCCATCGTACTACTACTCTAGTACAACATAAAATATTGACAATAATGACAGCTTGAGTTGTGTTTACAAAGTACATCGGATAGTAATGGAAAAGATAAGTATATAAATTAATTTTAACAATATGAATTCACTGTGCTAGTTGAAAAATGCAACAAGCTGGGCACCCGGGGGGTAAACCTAATTCGACTATGCTGAATTCATTGGTGCTAGTCCCATTTCAAAGTTAGTCCCAATTTTCGAGATATCGCTTTCGACATATTTTGCCTCTGAGACAAATATTTGTCATAATATACACTCATATTCACGTTGATAGCTCCTGAACCATTAAGATTTTCGTTATGCTTTCTTCAGAAAAGTTGTTGCGCAAGCCAAGACCAACAACTTTGCTGAACATATCAAGGCCGAAAAACGACATCTACAATCACATTTTTGTATTATTTTATTTTTTGAAACGCAAAAAAATAAAATAATACAAAAATGTGATTGTAGATGTCGTTTTTCGGTCTTGATATATTCTGCAAACTTGTTGGTCTTGGCTTGTGCAAGAACTTTGCTGAAGAAAGCATGACAAAATTCTTAATGGTTCAGGAGCTATCAACGTGAATATGAGTGTATATTTTGACAAATATTTGTCTCGACGAAAAACATGTTTTTTATCATTTTTTGTCCATTTATTGAATTTAAATTGATCGAATAAACACCTCATCGACATATATAGATACAATAGAAACTATTTAACAGAAAATTAGATTGATTCAGTTGATTTTATTGTGATTTTTCTCAATTTTTTCCTAAATAATTTACATTTTTCTTAACTTTTAATTTTAATTTTCTGATTTGTTCGTGTCGTCTTCGGGTTCTTCTTCCTCTTGCAAATTCCAACAAATGTCACCCAAGAGTGCATCTAGCTTTTTGCCGCTGTACCAATGGTCGAGCCTTGCCGTCACTTGGTGAAAACGCTCGCCGTGCTCATCGGATTCGGTTGGTGATTGTTCAATGGAATTCTTTGAGTTGGTAACGTGAAGGAGAACTGCCTTCAAGCTGCTTTTAGAGGAATCGATGAACAATCGCCAATCTTCAGGATTATATGCATTGTGCATTGTGGATACCAAACCTCGAATATCAGTGCAAAAAGCGAGTGAATTATTCTCAATTGATTTGAAAAAATTCGTAAAATGACGATGACGATTTATTGCTCCATATATCCGAACATTTGGAGCCAAAATGTTCACTTGTTTTAAATCCTTTGACAAAAGAATGGCTTGCCGCTGAGATAGTTTCAGGCGTCGTACCATAATATCCAAACGACTTTGCGAGATTTCAATGTGATTGCATGGCGCAGTGACATTTGATGGTTGATATATTGATGCAGATGTTTCTCCGGTTTCACCTGATTCAAATGTTGTTGGTAAATAATCCTCGGTTGGGTTTGATCTTTCCGGAACAGGCATTTCATCTGAATGCGGCAGCGGTAGATGTGTATTTCTCGTTGCAGTGTATGTCAAAGAACCACTTTTGTTTCTGTTTGTACCGAAAATATAATTCATGCACCCATAACATTGAACTGCATCATGTCCTTGTGGATCGATCCATATCATCGGGACACCAAATGGCATTGCGGCTCCAGTGTTTTGCCATCTATGCAGATGGGAAATGCATGTTGTACAAACAAAAGACGGCACCCAATTTACACCACTAATAACATTTTGTGAAAAGTATAGTCGATATAAATCAGCGGTTTCACCACTTATTTTGCGGCGATTGCTCATAATTGTAAATTTTCCACACACATAACAAAAGCACTTGAGTTTATAACACCTATCCATATTATTTGTTTCACCAGATTCACAAGACGATTTTCACTTTATTTTTTGTATTCTTTTGTCACTTTATATATTTAGATGAATAACTTTTTATTTTTAATTGTATATTACAGTTTTTAGTTCTTACTTCTTGTGCCAATTTTTTAACTTTTTTAGAAATATCAATTTCAAGAATAATCTCTTCTTCGGTTTATTTTCTGCTACTGTTACATAATCTATTTTGAAGCTCTTTATATACTGTAGCTAAGGCGCTGCTGTTTGGTACCTGCTTTGTTTTTAAGTTATGGAGGTCGTAAATTTTATTGGGGTTTTGTGTTGATTTTGTCGCGAAGTAAATTGTGGGTGTTTTTGTTTTTGTACATTTTCAGGGTGTGAATTTTGGCCGTAATTCGTATACGTGCAGAATACAAATGTCTCATGACTCATGAGTCAAATTGGGACACCTGTCTAATTTCGGTCCTTTTTTGATTCTGTGCAAAATGGTTACATTTTTATTGAATTTAGTGTATGGTTTTCAGTTTTTATGTGTTGTACGAAACTTGATTTTATGTACTTGTGATGTGTTCTTTGTATCTTATCTGAGATGAGTGTCTTGTTTGGCCTAAGTATGCCGAATTCCAGTTGTATTTAGCCTTACCTGTGCACTTATGTTTCTCGAAACTGCAAGGTGGAGCCGGAGTCTTCTGTGAGAAGCTTTTGCCAAAACTGACAAGACCCTGCCTTTTTGGGGAACATGCGAGAAGGCTGGGTCTACAGACGAATGATTTTGTAGAAGTTGCATGGACGAAAAGGAAGAAGAGACTTTAGATAACATCCTATGCTCGTGTCCGGCACTATCATACAGAAGGCATAAGTATTTGGGCGTGTCCAGTGTGACCAGCCTTTCAGATCTCGCTGAATGTGGAGTGCGAGATATTTTGCTGTACGTACGTAGCTCCGAATGGTTTTGAACAGGGGTAAAGGGGAAATAGGTTCCTGTGGTATCACAACGGGGCACTCCTGGTCTAATTGTGCAGAAGTGCCACTCCAAGCTCACCTTGGCCTAAGTAAAACACACACATATGGAAAAATAACACAAAAATGTGAATGTAGATGTCGTTTTTCGGTCTTGATATGTTCAGCAAAGTTGTTGGTCTTGGCTTGCGCAACAATTTTGCTGAACATATCAAGGCCGAAAAACGACATCTACAATCACATTTTCGTGTTATTTTATTTTTTTGCGTTTCAAAAAATAAAATAACACAAAAAGGTGATTGTAGATGTCGTTTTTCGGCCTTGATATATTCAGCAAAGTTGTTGGTCTTGGCTTGCGCAACAACTTTGCTGAAGAAAGCATAACGAAAATCTTAATGGTTCAGGAGCTATCAACGTGAATATGAGTGTATATTTTGACAAATATTTGTCTCAGAGGCAAAATATGTCGAAAGCGATATTTCAAAAATGGGGACTAACTTTGAAATGGGACTAGCACCAATGAATTCAGCATAGTCGAATTAGGTTTACCCCCCGGGTGCCCAGCTTGTCACGCAAAAAAAGTTTGAAATTCAAGCACAGTGGAACTTCTTAATTTTAGGTAACTAATTACTAATTGGATAGTTTACAATGTTTGGTAAGTAAAAGTGAGATATTTGCTTATGACGTTAATTTTGTTTACTTTTAGGTATATGATGAAACTGGAATGTCAGCTGATCCGTGAAAGATGTTAACTGGAATATCAGCTGAGTTATTGTTTACTATTTTCGATGGCCATCCGCAGTTATTGTATGATTGATAGTGATATTAATAAAGTTAAAATTATTAATAATGTTAAAATGTATATGGTGTTTTATTTTGTTCAACACTCGGCTCTCTCAGTGGAAGTGTTTTCAAGCGGGACACTTGACAATAGTTAGATCGCTAAGGGAAGAACTAGCAAATCTAAATTATAATAAACCAACGTTGTGCTTTGACAAAGTTTTCCGGACTAACTGTCCTTCTAGGGAATCCTGGATGAACGGATCAATACTGGAAAACGAGGCATCGCAATTTTTCACAGACGGCTTTACGCTAGTCGCCAAAGTAGGAGCCGGAGTCTTCTGTGAGAAGCTCAATGTTAATATTTCTGTTCGTATCCTTGACTACTGCCGCGTGTACCAGGCTGCAGTGGTGGCGATAGAGGAAATCGTTACATGGTTGAAGCATAACGTGGTATCCGTAAGGGATACTGTGGTTTATGTGGACAATCAAGAGACACTCAGGTCAATGGAGGCTTTTTTTTAAGTCACGGGTGGCACTGGATTGTCGATCATCTCTGAATGAGATAATCTAGTACTTTAGTATCCAGATAATCTGTGTCCCTGGTTACTCGGACATCACGGGAACTGCAGGGCAGACGAACTAGCAAGGTACGGTACGACTCCACATATGCAACCAGAAAAGGCAGGTCTGCGGATGCCTATAACAGCGCTATAATCGGCGCTCAGTAAAAACGCAATTAAACGCCTTAACAGATAACTAGTGGAAAAATACCCTCACGGGCAGGGTAGCAATACAGATTTTGCCAAAACTGGACCTGCGGCGCTCCTAGGCATTACTATTCCTGGAAAAATGAGAATTAGTATTGGTCGTAGGAATAGTGATAGGTCACTGCCTTTTTGGGGAACATGCGAGAAGGTTGTGTCTAGACGAATGACTTTTGTAGAAGTTGAATGGACGAAGAGGAGGAAGAGACGTCATATCGCTTCCTATGGTCGTGTCCGGCACTGACATACAAATGCCGTAATTACTTGGGTACGTGCGATATAGACAGCCTTTCTGAACTCGCAGGCTGTAGATTGCGAGATATTTTACGCTACATAAGTAGCTCTGGTTGGTTTCAGCGAGAGTAAGGAGAGATCGGAACCTGTGGTATCACAATGGGCCATTATTGGCCTAAGTGCACATTGGCAGCCACTCTAACCTAACCTAACCTAAGGGATATTTCGAATTTTTTGAAACCGGGATTTGGAAAACCGGGATTTCGTAGTACATCCGTTAAAGTCCCCTAAGTATGTTATCATTTCTGATGTACCAGGGTGCATTAACAATGCCGCGCAGCACTTTGGTTTGAAAACATTGTATTACTTGTGTGTTTGTCTTCTTGGTACAGGGTGTGTTAGAAAGCTGGGAGTTTGAACACCAGGATTTTGAAAACCGGGATTTTGAAAATCGGGATTTTTAAAGCCGAGATTTTGAAACCGGGATTTTGAAAACCGGAATTTTGAAAACCGAGATTTTGAAAATCGATATTTCGTAGAACACCCCTTGGTACAGTTCTACAATTGAATACCGTAGGTCCATACTGGTTTAAATATTTGCCGATATAATAACAATTTATTGTGTATTGTAAAAGCTCAACTCTCTCTCTCTCTCTAGCATTTACATCCCATGAAGGGATTTTGCATCTATGCATGTTGTAATTTGTAATTGTAATTTATTTATTTATATTTACATTACATGTTTTATTATAATTTATTTAGAAAATAATGATTTTTTTTTTTTTTTTTTTTTTTTTTTTTTTTCGTATTTAAATGTACTTAAATCTACTTTATTTATTACAAGAAAAACTTAATAATAATCTGCACATATTCAAATGTAAAAAAAAAAAAAAAAAAAAAAAAAAAAAAGAATTAACATTCAAAAAGAAGAAATTCAATTCAATATACTTGCAGTAGAGGAGTTCCAATGAATTTATTGTTCTTTGAAGGAAAACCAGTACCACAAGTATTTACTCACTCATTCTGTAATCAGATTTTCTATTTGTATTTTTTCCGTTTTTTAATTTAAAATTTCAGATATTAAAAATAATCCCGAATAATTTCTTGAAAATGACATTTTAGATTTTTTCTAAAATGATTAACATTAAATGATTTTTTTAACGATTCAGGTAACTTATTATACACAGACGGACCGGCGAATCTTATTGACTTCCTACCAAATTCAGTATTGATGTTACCACAAGAGAGATTTTTTCCAAATCGAGTGAAATATTGGTGTTTAGTTTCACTAAAATCTAAGTTTGACAGGACAGAGGACACATTAATTGCTTTGTACATATATAATGCAATCTGAAAATCGTGTAAAGCTTCTATAGGTAATATTCCATTAGTTTCAGTTTCATATAAGAGTAGTGTAGGAAAAAGCAGCGGAAGTTTACATATAGCTTTAACACATTTGTTCTGCATTACTTGGATTCTACTCAATAACTTCTTACTTGCAGTTCCGTAAACGATAATACCATAGGTAATTTGAGTATGTACAAACGAGAAGTATATAATCTTTAAAACATATCTCGGTACAAAATATGAGAGCTTTCTCAGAACACCAATGAACGGCGCTATTTTTTTAGATAATGCCGAGGTATGCTCATTCCAGGACATACATGAATCAAAAACGACTCCCAGATATTTGAATGATTCAACCTTATTGATAACAATATCATTCGTAACAAAAGGCTGCAAAACTCCAGTATTTTTATAGCGCGAATGAAAAATCATGTATTTCGTTTTCGTTAAATTAAGTGAAATCATATTTGATTTCAAATAGTCTAGTAGAATGTTCATATCCTCCTTCATATTATCTACAATAGTACTAGGATCCATCGTCTCATAAAATAATGCTGTATCATCTGCAAAAATACGAATTTTACCTACCAAAGGCAGTCGTGACATATCGTTAATAAATATGAGGAATAGTAAAGGACCCAAGACACTACCTTGAGGAACACCATATTCTACATCTAACATCTGACTACCAATACTATTTATCATAACCAGTTGACGTCTATCATTTAAGTAATTCTCAATTACATTGTACGCTAACCCACGAATTCCAGAGCAGTATAATTTTTCAAGGAGCAGCCTATGATCAATGGTATCGAAAGCCTTTTGTAAATCCAGGTATAACGCACCGACATATTCACCTCTATCGAAAGCATTGTAAAGCAGGTTTGTCATTTCAACCAAAGCCACTTCAGTACCAGCGCCTTTTCTAAACCCGTATTGATAGGAAAAGAAAAACTTTGACTGGTTTAAAAAGTCCACCAAACGGCTAGCAATGACTTTCTCAATAATTTTATCAAATACTGATAATGTTGAAATTGGCCTATAGTTAGAAACCAAACCAGTATCACCACTTTTAAGCACCGGCACGACCTTAGTAATTTTCAAGCATTTAGGATATACACCTGTCTCAAAGATAATATTTACGATATTACACAGAAACTCTGTAAAAAACCAAATATGGCGCTTTAACACTATATTACGGATATTATCTGGTCCACCACCTTTACCATTATCCAGTGAACTAATTATATTAAAAATCTCAGCTGAGGTTGTGGTAGAAAGTAGAACTGTCTTAGGGTTAGGACGTA
Source organism: Nephrotoma appendiculata (assembly GCA_947310385.1). Classification (NCBI taxonomy): domain Eukaryota; kingdom Metazoa; phylum Arthropoda; class Insecta; order Diptera; family Tipulidae; genus Nephrotoma; species Nephrotoma appendiculata. The sequence goes on from OX371223.1 coordinate 119,720,092, forward strand.
ATGTTTGGAACTTATTGATATTTCTATCACTGTTAAGAGATTCACATATTGTTTTACCGATATTGATAAAATATGTATTAAATACATTAACAATATCAGTAGTTTCACTATATTCTTTATCTTGCCATTTAATAGTTCGTATGACCGATTTTGAGGTGTCCCTATTAAATAGCTGATTAATATTTTTCCATAATTCCTTTTGATTAACATTATGAAACAAATTTGAATAATACCATTTCTTAGCAAAATATTTCTCAGAACTAATTTTTCTATTAATGTGTTTCAGTTTAATTTTAATTTCATTGTTATTGGTATTTAACTTAGAACTTTTCAAAATTTTGTTACGTTGTTTAACAAGTTTCCAGAGGTCGTACGTCATCCATGGACAAGTATTATTTTTTAGATTCGCTACAACACTTTTGATAGTAGTAAATTTATTGACAAGGTCATGATATTTCGAAGTAATTAATTGTAATGCTACGTCCGGATCAAGATCATTAAACGTAGTAGAAATTAAAAAATTACCAAAATGCATATTCACCTTCTCAAAATCCGTTATCCTTTTGTCTAAAACCTTTTTAACAAATTTTGATTTGAAAAGAAAAGTAGAACAAATGAAATTATGATCACTTAAGTCCGAGTAAACTGTACAATTATGAACTCGTAAAATATCAGCAAAACTACATACTACATGATCCAATACGTTATGGCTGAACGACCTTGTTTCAAAAGAATTGGTAACAATCATACCATTACTCATTAGAATGTTTTTATATTCCACAACTAAATTTGAATCTTTATTAACAGGAATATTTAAATCGCCAATCAGTATGACATCACCATTAATTTTATTATCCAGTAAGATATCCAAAAATATTAAAAACTCATTAACATCTGATGCAGGCGGCCTATAAAAGGCATATAATTTTGTAAATTTAAATCCTAGCAATTCAAGAAAGATAAAGTGAAATGGATGTTGACCATCATCACACCTTAGTATGGTATACTCTAGATTGCTACGAATAAAGACACCAAGCCCGCCACCCATTCTATCATCACGACAAGAGAATATGCTATCATAGTTCGGTATTTTATATGACATAGTGTTTTGACGTTGAACCCATGTCTCGCTAATGACCAAGACGTGAATATCAATTCTAAGTCTTTCAATAAACTCCAATACACAGTCAAATTTACTTATTTCATTCATACCACGAATATTAATTTGTAGAACATTTAATTTTCCAGAAGTAAAATCAATACGGTTTCGGCCTTGATAACTAGCACATTCATCAACATTTAAAAAATAATTGTTTTTGCAGTTGTTCTGAAATAATCTATCTAAATTTACCATCAAATCCGCAAATTTATTAAATTTAGGTTCGCACTTTCTACTACACATAAAACTAACAATTCAAATTTTATGCAACTGCATATTGTTGAGTTATCTAAATCAATATATAACCAGTTACAGAACCAAAAAAATAACATTAATTTATCGTCATCAAACAGAACAAAATCAAAACAAAAGCGAATGATCAGCACAAGGATAGCACCAATCAAAATACTTGATAACACACAACGCGCATTGTGCAGATTACTGTAAAGTTCAATACTATAAATTTTTATATGTAATTGTAAGGTTCTTATACAAATAAAATGATAATTCAAAACAAAATTGAAAAATGTAATAGATTTAAGAAGAAATTGTACATAAAATTTAGTACTATAATTAATTAGAAAAAAATCAAAACAAATAGGAAATGTCAAAAAATTGAAAAGTGATCGATTAAGTGAAAATGCTAAGAAAATAATAATAATAAGATTATAGTTAAAATTTCGAAAAGAAAACATTATGTAAGTATATAAACTGCTAATCATTAATCTAAAAATTACTTTTAATTTTAGGCGAAACTTTACATGTCTGTACGATGGAATATTATATAATTTCTGTTGAGTTACCTTGCGATTCCAGTGTGTGAAGCCCTCTTTGTATACGTGTTGTGTCATTGAATGAGTGGATGCGATGAATTTCCGAATTATGGGATTTACGTAGAAAAATGCAGCCATCCTTATACCACATAAACATAAAGCCAAGAGTTGATTGGATACTCTTAGCTTCTTTGTACAATCGGGACTGGAATTTGGTGAAATGATGCATGATGTTGAGCCCTTTAATATCATTTGATGCAGCATTAGATGTTTTTTGAAATCGAAACCCCGACAATATATCATTTTTTGATTGTGTAGATTTAAAGTTGACAATAAACGAGTCCCTCAAACGTGATTTTGAATTTTTGTTGTGGTGCATCTTTGTAATTGAGTTGATGTTATTGGAAGAAATATTCTTATCAATTTTTGTAAGTATGCTGACTACTGCATCTGAGACAGCTTCACTATTATCAGGCACATTTAAACCACATATTATCAAACTATTTTTACATTCTAATTGATTTTGCACATCAGCTTGCGCTTCCAACAAATTTAGTCTAAATTCCTGTTTCTGATATTTGTCCTCTAGTTGGTTTACTTTCTGATTTAGTTGCTTATTTTCATTAGCCAATAACTTTATGGTGGAGTTTATTTCGTCTAAACTGGAACACACAAATTTTTGAGACGCCTCAAATACCTCTAATTTTTGTTGTACTGACTTTAATATTTTCATTACATCGTTCAAGCTGGGATTTACTGGAATAGTGATGGTATCCATATCATCGGATTCAATTATCGAAGTATGTTTATCGACATGGCAGGTAGGACAAAACCAGGTCGCTGATCCATTTGACAAACTTCTGTATAAGACTTCTGTTATATTGGCACAGTTGTTGTGATACGCCTTTCCACATTTTGAGCATTTAACTCCAGGAAATCTACTGTTTGTTATGGCTTTGGTACACACTACACATGTCTCAGGCATTATTTACAAGATTTTGGTAATCTGTGCTTACTGTGATAATATAAATGGCGGCAATGAGATTAAACAACCACACACTGACTCAGACAACAAATTTATTTAATATATAATATTGTTTTAAACCTCACTCAAAGTATTCAATATAAGTTAGGTATTATTTTTATTAATATTTATTAAATTTATATTATATTTTAATTATTTAATAATATATTGAATATTTTAATATTATATTTTAATCATTAATTAATATTTTTTAGAAGACAAATTTTTAAGAGTTGTCAAATTTTAGATGTTGTCGCTACGAAAGTAGAATGAAGAGTGATTTTGCCGCCCGCTCTATGGTGCTCCATCCGTCTCGGTCCATCGCTCTCGTCCTCCAATTTCGACATCCTAATACGAGTAGGTCTTGTTCGACGTCGACACGCCAGCGCAGTCGGGGTCTTCCTCTACGACGTACTCCGGCTGGTTGTTGATGGAACACTTTGTGAATCATTCGTTGTTGTGGGGTAAAAGCTCAACATTTTTACTTATTATCCAATACATTTTCCTACATATATTAGATGTTTAATTCTTCTTTTTTCTTTTTAAAATGATCTTTTCATCTAAGCTTACAATCAAGAGTCATGCCGAGGTATTTGGCTGTATTTGCATTTGGAACCTGCCTTGAATTAAGTTCCACTAGAACCCAGTTAACTTTCTAGTATGTAAAGTTTACGTGAACCGATTTTGCTGCATTTAAGCTAATCTAATGCGCCATTTCTTAATCTAGCTACGCATTGAGTTGGTTGCTTGTTGAAGTTTTGTCGTTGCTCCTGATATACATTTTCCACTTGCCAAAATAGCTGTATAGTCTGCAAATGTTTTTATGGTCTTCTGTATTTGGCATATCTCTGGTGTACAGGATATACATGGACCTAGTATTTTCTTGTGGTATGCCTACTTCTATTTTCTTAAATTCAAAGTACTCTCCGTTATATTTTACACGGAAATACCGATCTGCGATGTAAGATTTAAGAATTTGATAGAACTGTTTAGGAAGATTACGATGCAATTTAAATTCAAATCCTTGGTGCCAAACTTTGTCGAAAGATTGTGCTCTATCTAACAAGATACTGAAACATATTTTCTTTCTCTCAAGTTCGTCTTTTATTTTGTCCAGTATTCTGTGAAATTATTCTATCGTAAAGCGGTTTTCTCTAAATCAAAAAAGATGTGGTGGAATTAAATTTCGATGTTCTAAATATTGTTGACTTAGAAATATTACTGACTTGACGGCGCAGTAATTTTTCAAATAATTTTGAAATGACAGGAAGTAGTGAAAGTGGCCTGTACGACTTTTTTTCGTTTGCTTAATTGCTTGGTTTAGGAATCATAATTACTTCCGCAACCTTCCACTGTCGTTGGAAATATTTAGTCTGAAGGCAGCATTGATAATTTGAACCAATTTTCGTTATCCTTTCTCGGGAATGGCTATTAGCAGTTGACAGTAACTAGATCATAACCTGGAGCTGTTTTAGAATTTAAATTGTACTTGATCTCATCTATTAGTTCCTGTTATATTCCAGATCGTACATTATGGTCATCAGTTTTGCTAACTGTGGTTGTTTTTTCCTGTGCAGTTTGAACGGTTGAAAGGTTTCTTCCATAGTGAGCCTCCAAAAAAGTAGCTTTTTGCTTTTTACTTTTGGCTCAAGTTCATCTTAATTTTAAATAGGCGGCACATGCTGTGCATTTTAAGTTTTGTCCTTTTTAATCCATTTGTTTTTTTTCAAAGAGAGTAATCAGTGTCTTTAAGTTCGGTGAGACCACTTAAGTACTTGTTAATAGTTTCGTTCTAAATTTATTTTATAAGTTTTTTCAGTTCATTGCATTGAATGTTTTCTAGTATTCCGGAGCGTGTGTCCTTGGCAGGTCTTTTGTGCATTCCGTTTCGTTCTATAACTAATTTCCTGGCTTTAACTTGATAATTTTTACTCTTACGGGATTCGGTATGATTAGTAATAGAACTTTCCAATGCTGCTTGTTTAATTATACTGTTCTCCAGTTTGTCTTCCAATTGTACCGTTCTTTTAATTGGCACTTAAAGGTCTCTTTCTTCGAGTATCTTGATAACAGAGGAATGATCAGATTGTATCCCGTCGCTATTTTTGAAACATATATAGTCCCTTTCGTTACATATAAATCAATGAGATCTGGTATTTTATTTATATCAGCAGGCCAATATGTTGGTTAACCTCCAGAACGGAACTCACAGTTGTTTACCCGACCTGCTTCGAAAAGCTCTTTTCCTTTACGGGTTGTAAGTCTCTATCCCCAATATGTAATTTTTGCATTTAAGTCACCACCAATTATAAAATTGGATCCTAGTGACATAAAGAGTCTGCTATAATCTTCTTTGCTTAGATGAAGGCGCGGAGGGCACTAGATAGAGGAAATACTGTATTCATTATTACTTTTAGTTCCGATTTTTACTGTGTTAACTTGCATACTTTCATCTTCGATACCTGGAGCATCATAATAACATTCATAACCACGTATTTTAGTAAATGGTGTTACTGTCAAATTGCTTTCCGATATAAGGCATAAACCTATTTTTTTCTAAATTTAGAAAAATTTCTGCGATAGTCAATTCGCGTTCCAGGTGACAGTTCTTAATAATCTGTTCATTTTACGATAAGAGAGCTGCTGCCCCTCTTGCTTTGCTAGTCTAGCATTTATGGCTTCTATGCTTCTAGATATCCCTTCAAAAGGTTTATCAGTAATAGCGTTAGATGATTGTTGTACAATTAGCGAGTCGGTTTTCCGCCCTGTACCTGTAACTGGTTGCTTTGTCTTCACTTGGTTTTTACTGAATTTCTCTCTGAAAACCTTAGAGTTTTAATCAATCTGATACATTTGGTTTCTAAGCCTTTTAAGTTCTTTGGCTACTTCACATCCGGTGTAGGTTGCAGAAAGTCACTTATATGCACAAATATTTAAAAAGATTAGAACGTCATAATTTACTTCTAGTTGGACCATCATCGTCTCATCAGCATATGATCTTTAAAGTAGAGTTTTTAAACAAAATCTCATAAAACGTATGGACTTCATAACTGAAAATCACATTTATCGATTAACTCGGTGTTGCATGTAATCTATTGAACGGCAAAAAAGTCAATCACGCGTTTACATTATAATTTGGTTAAAATACAAACTTACTTAAACTCAAGTTAATAAAAATATGTCAGCTGAGTCGTCCCCAAGAAGATCGGATACTTTTTGAAATTATTAGAAAAAACCTTATATATAAAAAACTGTTGTGAATGGAAAGTTTTAAATTTCTTGAAACGAGAATATTAAAATTACAACGTCGATTACAGGAAAACCGGACGATGTTTTGATCTCATTGATATGTATCTTTATTTAAAATTAAAAAACCATTCATAATTTGCCACATATTCTAATAGTTGAAACAACAATTGCATCATGTATTGTTCCAGCTAAAAAACAGCAAGGATACCCCTGGATGAATATGTGAAAATAAAATGAATTTTTTTTCGATTCTCAGAACATCAACCTGAGCCAAAAATTTTGTGAAAATTGTGTATGAGAGGTACGATATTTCGTATTGTGTATGAATAGTATGAAATTTTTTGAGAAGAGTATTGATTGATATGATATGTTCAATACTGTTCAATAGACACAAAATGAAAAAAAAAATTCTATTTCAAGATAGGCATAAAAATAAGGTGTTCGTTAGCCGCCGCTAAACGCAAAAAGGTGCAAACAATATTTTTCCGAGAGAATAAATAATCTCTCGATTTCTGAAAATAACAAAATTTTGATCAAGTTAAAGAAGACAATTTGGAGCAGTTGCAACACGACAAACACCCTCAATTTTAAAACAAAAAATTTTAAATACCTCAGCGGTTCAACATGTAGTTCCAAGCGGCCAGGAACTAAATTATTGACAATACTAAAGTTGGCATTGTTTCATTGAAGAAGATGCACAAGAAGCAGTTTTTTCCAATTTAAGAAAATCGTATTTTGAAAATGGACATACAGGAAAACAGAGGATTAATTTAAAAGTTTATGAATTTAGTGTTTGTAAAATTATTTTCGATTTCGTATAAATTGAACAATACAAATAAATTTTTAGGTTAATTATATAGTTACTATTAACAACTTTTAATGTGGTATTCAAATACCAGAAAATTTAATGGTTGTTTTAAAACTATTTCAAAACAGTTTTTTTAATATTTACATCGTTTTAAAAAGGATTTTGTAACTTCGATGAAAATAGTTAAACCACCGTTTAAATGTGTCTAATACTATTTTCTCATTTAGGTATTTTCGAAATCTTAATTTTTCAATGGATGAAGAAGTTTAAAATAATTCGCTAATACAATGTGTTTTTAAGAGGATAAATCTTAATAAAATTAGACTAGATTCTTGGATTTCACCTCAAAGTGAAAACCAAATAGAAAACTATTTATTGGCATTTAATTAAATTTTTGAGGAAACAAATTTAGAAAAGAAAAAATGTTCAAACAATTTTTGTGAAACTTTTTTCTTAAAACTTTTCGGTTTTGATACTGGGGTATTAAGGTATTAAAGTTAAATTAAATTATTACTTGCAGGGCTTACGCCCTTCAATGCAAATTCAATAGTGGCCGATTTAAAAATAATTAATTTCCAAAATGACGGAATCATGTTCAGCAGAAAAGTGGTATTAACCGAAACTCTGTAAATTTCCAAACAACAAAACTAAATTTATCAGCATTAGATAAATTTGTATTTATCCCTTTGAAAATCGACCGTTTCAGGCAATCAAAACGTACTTATAATAAAGGAGTCATGAAACACCACGAAACTCTTCTAGATCTTGTGCCCCGTGCGTTGATCTCCTAAAGCAACTCAAACCTGAACTATGAGATGGAAATTTTTGGGAGAAGCGTAATTTAAATCCTGAAGGTTACTGGGTAAAACTACATTATTGGGTAAAACATACAAATTATAATTGCGCATACAAATATATGAACATGGCCTAATAAGTCAGGAAATGTTCCAAACAGAGCCATTGTATTGTAATTAAAACTTTAAAAAAAAATCAAAAATTTATAATTTAGGTTTGAATGTAGAGAATATTATTTAAAATGTGATTTATAAGAGAACGTTGTCGCTAACGTCATTAGAAAACTTCTAGTAGATTAAATTGAACTAAACTAAAAAGAAATAATTTTCACAATCTAGAAATACTACACTAGTAGCACTTTTCTGGTAACTCCCCGGGAATAGAGTACTGGGGAAAGAATTTACTTGTAATTTCTGTTCAAATTGGTTTTTAAGGCCTACTGAGGAGAATAGTTTGATGTAAATTTTTCGATGGCTTATTGTGAATGTAAATTTTATTTTAGAGAGTGAAAAGAATATATTTAAGGCAAAATATGGTTTAATTCATGATGAATGATGACGTCTTTTAAAAAATACTTACTTTTTTACTTCATTATTGATTCTTAACGCCATATTATATACTATGTTAAGTAACTTTATCTGTCGTTTAATCGAAAAGACAGAACTTCAGAAAAAATGCCATCGATTTATAAATTGGGAATAATTTTTCCTTATCTAAATTGGTAGGAAAAATTATTCCCAATTTAATTTGGATTTCAAAAAATTTAATACTAGCTTTATACCTCAGAATGCTAGAAAAAAAATAATTGAACAGAAATTACATATAAATTCCTTCCCCTATGATTATTATATTTATTTTGCAGAATGACATAGTTTTTTGTAATAATCAAATAATTTTTAGATAGTACGAATGACATGTCATAATTACTAAGGATATATTTCCGAAATAGTAGTAATAAAAAACGAATTTGGAAGCAAACATGTTACTCAAAATTTAAAAAAATTCCATATCGGAAGATAACCCGCAATCTTACCTGCGGAAATCCTACATGAAATTTTTCAGGAAACATGTACAGAGAATTTCTCATATAAAATTCACTTCGTATTCGTTACTTTGGAATTATCAAAGACGTCACTAACGAAGACCATCAATATTCGGTTATAGTAAATAACTCATAGGAAAACAAATAAAATAGAAAATCAGATAAGCAAAGGCCCTATTCTTGAAATCGGTGGAAATTTTTGTAATCGGATTACAATTTGCTATGCAATTTTTTATATTACTAAAACTTTTCGCCAGTTACTTTAATCATTTTTTTAAATGCCGTTAAACTAGTAACGAAATAAATTCCGTCTGGGTAAATCGATATGAAAATATTCGCTTAGTAGGTAAATAAATAATAGAAAAAATGCATACAAATTTGAAAATATGATTAAAGTAGCCGGCGAAAAATTTTAGTAATATAAAAAATTGCATAGCATCATGAAATCCGACTATGAAAATTTCCACCGATTTCAAGAAAAGGACGCTAGGTGGTATTTCTCCCGTATCATGATTTTTAGCAAAATAAAAATTCATGTAGATTTTTGTTATAGACAAAAACGCTCCCCGCTTTTACAGTAAAATCTTAAGAAAGGTCACGTCTTGACATATTAAGTATTAACAAATTAAATTGGAGCAAATTCAGAAAGAATATTAAATAAAAATTTTACAACTATCACTAAGTCAATTGGTTAAACAAGGGCTCATCCTAGAGGAACTCAGGTTGATGATGTTCCGGCATCTCTAGAGGCAACGTGGATTTACTATTCGGATTAAAATTTCACACATAAGTTTTCCCATAAATTTGGAGATACATGCGAAATGTGATGATCATCTGTGTATCAGAAGTAACAGCTTCTGTAGGAAGAGCTTTTCAATATATTTGCAATGAAGATACAATTTTGAAACGAGGGTTCACCTTGTTGTTTTCGGAAATTTAAGCAAAAATAATGATTTTGGATTACACGAGACAAATTGTTTTGAAAATCCTGTATGTTTAATTTTTCGTTTAACAAATGAACATGGACCTAGAAAACAACACACCTGATTTTTTCCAAAATGGTGAAAACTTGTGACTGATCAGCATCGTAATGTTGTTCTCGTATAGTAGATCTCTATTACGAACAATGTTTCCATGACGTGTCGGTGCTGGCAACCCAAGTGCTGTAATATGACTTCTTCAGTAAAAGTGCTCTGTTCAATCTGTATCTCCTTATCGGGATTTGTTCTACTATGATTGTTGAAGTATATTTTCACTAAGGCTTTCTTTGAGCTTTTCTTAAAATTTGTTAGGATCAGAAACTGTTGAAAGTGATAATTTGATTTTATGTAAATAGGTGGCGAATTTCTTTTTAGATGCTTCTGCTGTTAGTGTTCTATAATAGTGGTGATAATTTTCAAGAAAGCTCAGTTTAATGCATGCCTCTTTGTAGGTATGACATACTTCACAATAGGTTCTCATTGCTTAAAAAGATATTGCTCTTCTTATTGTAAGAAGTACCATTCTCAAAAAATAATTTTCAGTATTATTAACAAAGCATAATAGTCCGAAATATAATAATCTAAATATTAGTAAAAATAGTAAAATTATAAGTAATTCAAATCGATCCAGTGCGAATAATTCATGCATCTTCTACATATATAGAACACTAAGTGTGAGCATTGTGATGTATACTATTCAGTCACCATGGGCATGATGATATGATTGAATAATTTTTAGAATCTTGTTAGTTCAAAACTGAGTAGTATACTTCTGTTACAATTTCGAAAACTATATACTATGTGTTGCATTAATATTTGTGCTCATGAAAAAATTATTTTAGTTATGTTTAATAGATTATAAAACTCATTTAATTTTTTTTTTTTTTTAGTTTTTTATCACAATGTAAATTAATTATTAAATTACGTTTCATTTGGCATACAATTTATAAAAAAATTATCAGGATTTACGTATAAAAAAACGAATTTACTCTGTTGCAAAAGTATTTGTGTTGGGACAGTTTTAATAAAAAAACGTTACTAATTTATATTATTTTGTTGATTCTATTTAAATTTAATATTTAGTCTGCCCACCGTTATTTAATATGACCTCATTTAGTCTTCTGGGTATGCTGTCAAATAATTTAGAAATAAATTCTAGAGGTATTTTACTCCACACCTCAACAATCTCATCCCATAATTCCTGCTTGCTTCGTCCAACTCTATATGGTATATTTCGTTTTACATAAGCCCAAACATTTTCTATAATATTTAAATCCGGGCTTTGCGGTGGCCAATTTATGTGTTGTTGGTCCAAATCATTTAAAAACTCGGTCACAACAAATGCTTTATGGGCAGGGGCATTGTCGTGCTGAAGAATAAAGTTAAGCCCAATTATTTTTGAACCAGCTACCAATGCTACATCATTCAGCAGTTCCAAATAGGTCATTTGGTTCATTTTCCCAGACACCATTGCTAGTGGTCCTACTCCGAGGTTGGTTATACAACCCCAAACCATAAGATTTCCTCCACCGCATTGACGTTGTATAGCATAAACACAACGTTTGTTTACCTTTTCCGGTTCCGAATAATAAAATTTGCGACCCCGAGATCCGTCTAACGATACCGAAGATTCGTCAGTAAACAAAACGTTTCTCCAAAATTCGGGGGCTTGTTCATATGCTGCTTTGCGAACAACAGCCGTTTTGTTTCATTTTGTTAAGAAATATAAAACTTTTTGGTGCATGTATAGGCCTTTACCCCAGCTTCTTTTAAACGACGAAAAATTGTGGAATGGTGTATTTGGAGTTTTTTGTTATCTTTTAAAGTTTTAGCGAAACCTCGTTGACTTAAATGTGCATTTGTAAGCATACATCGAGTGATGTAAGCATTTTCTCTGGCATTAGTTATTCTTGGTCGTTGGCGTACTCCAATATTTTGCACCGTTCCGCAAATATTTTGCTTCCGAACTTGATACCAAATGGTAGTTTAATGGCACTTGTACTTTTTCGCCAGTTCTTCGGCTGAGATTCCCAAATTATATTCTGCCGCAATTGCAGATCAGGTTTCAATACTCAGTTTGCGGGTTTTTGGCATATTGTCACAATTTTTAATGCTCACAACACAATGAAACTTGCAAAACTATTTGAAAACGTGTATTTTTGAAAAACAAATGCTGAAACAGTTATTTCAATGCACCATTTGAGTAAATTCGTTTTTTTGATACGTAAATCCTGATAATTTTTTTATAAATTGTATGCCAAATAAAACGTAGTTTAATAATTAATTTACATTGTGATAAAAAATTAAAAAAAAAAAAATTACATGAGTTTTATAATCTAGGAAACATAACTAAAATAATTTTTTCATGAGCACAAATATTAATGCAACACATATTAGTTGATTAAAAATGCTTTACCAAAAATTACATAATATTGTTCTTAAATAGTAATGTTAGTGCGTTGATTATCAGATTTATTGAATACAGAACTGCTATTTGATTACGAAGTATTTTTGAATACTCTGCTTTATCATAATTGATATTATAATAAAATGTATGGCTACTCCAACCATTAAGGTCTATTATGATTATAACAAATTACACCTATATTATTGCTATTATTACCAAAAAAAAAAAATATCCTAGACCAATTTATTTTATCATAAATAACTAAATTATTTATAATATGAACATGTGTTAAAATATGCATTAAAATTTTCTAATAGTTTAGTACGCATAATAGTGTTTATATAAAATTACAATACAGTACCTATAGATATTTAGGAATTGGTATTCCATACCATAAATTATTGATCTAATTTTTGTTTTAATTATTTGTATAATTTGAATTAATATTTTTCAATAAACTTAAAAATTATTACAATTTATGTGTTTTGTTTTAAATAAATATGTAATTGTATTTTGTAATAAATTAATTAAATTAAACTCAATATACTAATTATGTGTGTGTGTAGGTCTAATACAATATGCGGTGTGGGATTTTTAATTTGCATCCCCCTAATACGCCACACTCTCGACTACATAACCAGATGCAAATTATCTACAATATAACTTTTGACATAATATGTTAATTATTATAATGTTCATATTTAGGATTATACAGAAACCATTGGGTACTAAATCAAATCGGCTAAACATTATATATACCAATTACATGGAACACCATACTCTGTACTTTACGTATATATGTAGGTAAATTTTTTTATGCGCATGGATTCATTTCTAATAGCCCATTAATTTTCCCGTCTGACAACGAACAAATTAAAACTTTAAAATTTAACTTGTAAACAAATATAATTTATTACCTGTAACCAAAAATATAAAAATGCCAACCACCGATTCGTATTAGGCATAATGATAAATTATTAAACCACGCGGTTACTACTTACTTAAATGTTACTAAAATACAACTTTGAAATTATAACATTTTTAATTACCTGTAAAAAGTATTAGATTTCTTTGACGCATAAGACATCCATATCGTCGGTTTGGTGCAACAGTGACACAACTCAACATTTTTAAATTTTCAGTAGATCGATTTGAAAAAATCACTCAAAATTGTTTGTAAAAACAGCGTTTTCAAAATTAAATAAAAATACATTCTGATTAGTTAAATAATTATTTTTGTGTTCCTACAAAGGTTCCAATATCGTAAAATGTTAATTTCTTTCGCGAACTGAGTAATTTTTCATATGGAATTTTACTTAATTTGCTTGTTCAAAAACATGAACTATTGGGTATCGTTTGATTCGAATATCTTAGAAATGAGTGAAATTTGAGTTGTGTCACTGTTGCACCAAACCGACGACATATGCTTATTACAAAAAGAGTATGTAACGTTAGGTTATTTGGAAATGGTATATGGGAAAAGCACATGCTGAAATTTTTTACGACTTTTCTTTTGTTAAATGTTATCTTAGTAATTCGATAAGAACATAAAATTTAATGATGTGCATAATAAAAATAATAACAATGTTATTATTAATAAGGACGTCTCATTTAACATATACTGGATTACATAGATAACAAAATTGTTTTCTGGTATTTGGCCGGTGATCCACTTTTACTACTTAAAGGTGTCTCTAATGTTATTTAGATTATGCGACATCTAATTTAACAATCGGATATACGTAATCAATATTAAGGCACACATAAAATAATCAACTATAAATTTTAATTATTATCGTGAATATATTTCTCATTCATCACAAATCCCAACCCTATAGGTTTTTTGGTGTGTATGCTACTAAATTTCTTATCACCAACGCACGCGTTTAATTTAATTTGGAATAATTTAACATTTTCTTTAATATGGTAGCTCTAAGCCTAGCATAGAAATTTTATTTTAATCCTTTTTTTGAAGAAGTTATAAATAAATTTATTTTATCCAAAATAAAGTAATTACCTAAATTAATAAAGAGTCATGGAAATAATATATTAGGTGACACGTTTTGAATAAATTTGGTGTGTAGTTATGGGGTATTATGAAATATCGAAATAATCAGACTTAATTTGAATGATTTTAAAAATTCAAAGGGGAAGTTTTTAACTGAAGTATTAATAAATATTGTGTGTATGGTTTGAGGCATTTTAATTTTTAATTGGCCTGGTAAAAATAAAAAATTCTACAAAAACAGATTTCTTATAAAGAAATATAAATGGGACTTGCTATTTAAGACACATCCGTCCATTTAAATAATTGCATCAGCAAATCGTCACCGAAACAAATTCATTAAAAGACTTACTTGAAAATGTTTAACTGCAATACCTCGAAATTCATGAGAAAAGTGAGGATTGAGTTAAATTCAAAATATCAATTAATTTATCTGGGTGGTGAGAGGACCCAGACGGGACCGCCTATCCGAGTAACCATATAGCTTTAACGACAACACCATATGATTGGTAAATTTGCAAAAACCGATATACATACCAGTGAAATCCCTTTATAACGAATACCACTATAACGAAATTTTCATTATAACGAAGTATTACTTTTAATTTGGTTGGCTATGGTTGACGTACTACTAAAAAAAATTCATTTTAACGAAGCAAATTTCACTATAACGAACAAAAAATAAAAAAAATTGACATCAATTTTGTGAAGAAAACAGAATTGAAATAGCAAATTTGTACTAGTTTGCTTACAGGTTACATGAATTTCTTTATTTCATTTAAAAATTTGAAATGTGTACATGTAAACACATGATTCTACTACAATTTATTTCATTAATTAGGGAAATGTCAAAGTCATTCATTTCAAAAATTTGTTAGTTTGGTTAATAGGCAAGTGTTTATTTTAAAATGAGTCTAAAACGAAAACAGTTTTCATTAGAAGAAAAAATAAAAATTTTAAGGAAAATAGATGATGGCAAAAAAAAGGTCGAAGTAGCAAAGGAATTCCACATTGCTTTGTCAACATTGTCGACAATTATAAAAGATTGTAAGAAAATTGAAAATAAAATAAAGGTGTCTTCGATTGGACCAAATCGAAAAAAATACGATTTGGAGGACATTGACCGAGCAGTTTTTCAGCGGTTTCAACACCTACGATCCAAAAATATTCCTGTAAATGGCCCTCTTATACGCACTAAAGCTCTAGAATTTTCTAAAGAGTTACTCAACAATGATTTTCAAGCAAGAGTGGGTTGGCTTAATAGGTTTTGTAAACGATTCGGCATTGGGTTTAAAATAATCTGCGGTGAAGAAAAAAGCGTCCCTATGCAAAAAGTAGATGAATGGCGCGCAGGCGAACTTAGAAACATATTAAAGGAGTATGACAGTTGTGATATTTTCAATGCGGATGAAACGGGATTATT
Organism: Nephrotoma appendiculata; assembly: GCA_947310385.1. Lineage (NCBI taxonomy): Eukaryota > Metazoa > Arthropoda > Insecta > Diptera > Tipulidae > Nephrotoma > Nephrotoma appendiculata. The sequence goes on from OX371223.1 coordinate 119,735,757, forward strand.
TTATCAACTGGTGCCGAATAAAACTCTTACTGTTAAAGCTAACTAAAACGCATTAATAGCATTGAATGCTAAATAAATTTCCCTTTCTATAATTTGACATATGTATACTTTTTTAGATGAAACTTGCAAAGGAGGAACGAAGTCGAAGCAAAGGTTAACAGAACTTCTCTGTTGTAATGCTAGTGGTACGGAAAAACAAAACCAATGATCATTGGAAAATCTGCAAAACAAAGATGTTTTAAAAACGTACGGTCGTTGCCCTGTATTTATCGCGCAAACCAACGAGCTTGGATAACGCAAGTCTTGTTTAATGATTAGCTCATGGAGCTAGATAAATCTATGCATTAGCAAGGAAGAAAAATTCTTCTGCTAATTGATAATTGTTCGGCACATAACTTAAATTGTATTTTAGACAATGTTAGAGTAGAGTTTTTCCCACCACATTGCAATGCAGTAACCACTTGATTTGGGAATCATCCAAGCGGTAAAAAAACAATATCGAATTCAACTTGTTCAACATTTCTTATTAAATTTAATGATTGCTGATACAAAAGTAAACGTGAAAGAGGCCTGTGATATGGTAACTTCGGCCTGGAATAATGTTAGAAGAATGACGATTAAAAAATGCTGGAAAAAATCTCAAATTTTTGAAATAGAAGTTCAAAATGAAACTGAGGTTCAACTAATAGACAATGAAATGTTGAGTTTATGGGCTTCCGTTAATTCCGATGCCGATTTTACGGATGACGTTGAAACCGATAATAGTTTGTGTACATGTGCTGAATAAACCGACAGTGAAATCATTAAAAATGTAGAAGAGCATTCCTCGAGTTATTCAGAATTACTCGATGAGAGTGACAATGAGATTGAAAGTGATTCTACTGAAACAGAAATTTTATCACGTTCTGTATCATTTACTCAGGCAATAAAAAGTCTTGAAGACGTGAAAAATTATTTTTATTCGGTACCCGAAGCATCTGATGATATTTTCGAAAAACTTCAAAAACTGGAGAATGAAATTTTAAAAAATGCTACCAAAACTTTGTTGCAGTCAAAAATTACTGACTATTTTATTAATTTATAATATGTACATACGGTACATATACATATGTATAATACATATTTAGTACAAAGTACAGCAATACTTGAAACGTGATTACTACGTTTGGTAATACATACTTTAGAAAAGAACTTTATTTCATTTTTCATACAAATTGAGTTATTTTATGTTACTTTTATGTTTAGAATGAATGTATATGAATAGAACTGAAATAAAATGTGATAAAAAAAAATTAATTCGGTTTAACGAAGTTTCATTATAACGAAATATTTTTACTGGTCCCGTCAACTTCGCTAAAACGGAATTTCAGTTACTTTACTGATTTTATTTTATACGAACAAGTATAAGCTAATTTTATGGAGTCCTGTATAAAAATGTAGCTTTTTGAATGTAATAAAATAATTTTTTTCTGAATATAACAATGTATAGAATAAAATACGATAAGCGCTTACAGCACTTAAAGTGCTTATGAGTGATGCTAATTTAATTTTATCGCGGTTTTGCAAGGCATGTGGTAATCGGTGGTATGATTTAAAAAATACGATAAATTTAATCTTCATCAACATTTTTCGATACATTTCCAGCTGTTTATTTGGTTGTTTTACATCTGGTTTATTTAAACCGCCAACATGTTCTTAGTTTTATACTTTTTAGTTCTATAAAGCAACTTATTATTTTGTTAAGTATAATTTGTAACTAAACAAATAAATAAACTAACAACTAATATTAAAAAAATTTCCACTTTATGGGAAAGTTTAACTTTAAATGGACGAAAATTTGGATATTGATTTTAAATACAGCATTGCACTTGAATAACTTATAAATGACCTTCATTTTGATAATTTTTGAATTTTCTTATCAAAACAATTTATCTAATTAAATTTTTAGATCCTAATTTCATCGGTCTTGCAAAGAACGGGTTTTCAAATTACATTATTTTTTTAGTAATTAGATTCCGCATAAAAATGAAGAAAATCATTTTTTAAGTGGAATTGATCGTCTTGGCCGAAACAGGTTTGTTTCTATTAGCAACTGAACCTATTTTACCAAATTTGTTGATTACTTACCACACAATTTAATGGTTGGCCGCGGTAATTTCTCCTTATTTAAAGAAACTTTCGAATATTAGGCGTTGCTTTTTTGTGTATCGCAACATTTTTATAAACACGATTTATCTGTTACGTATATGATGGTTTTGGTTATAGCAACATTTTCTTGATCGCGTACATAATAATGTTCATTTAATTGATCCGAATGTCTGGAATGCAAAGGATCCATTAAGGCACCACTTTCACCACAAATCGACCGATTGAAATTTATATGCTAAAATTAGGAGTCTTAATGTTGATTTTTCCATATGCAATAGTTTATTACACCGAAACTAGTGTTGTGTACATAAATTCCATTTAGTAAATTATTTCGTTGTATACGACTATATTATTTACATTTACTAATGGTTTATTTTTAATACACCATTCTTGATTTATAAAATGATAAATTAAACTTACCTGAATTTTGTTGTCAATCAAACAACCAATGTTTATAATTTAATCTTTAAATTTTGTTTGAGTGTATAATTTTTTATGGATTTATGTAAAAGCTAATTTTTTCAATTTCTCGGCAATTCCTTGCAATAAATACAAAATTTAATATGGAAGCTTCAACTTCCGCGACACAGATTAGAATAGAACGAATAGAAAAAAACGATGAAGTTTCAATCCAGTCAATCTGCAAGGGCTTTAGAGATGCCGATTTTTTGTAAAATAAAGGTTTTTCTAATAGCCCATCATTTTTATTTGTAATATTTAAAAACAGATCTGAAATAATTTTGTTTGAAAATTAAGTTAGAGCCTCTTTGTTTTAATCATTTTTTCGTATATGCTGTATACTATTCGAAATATTTGCAAAACACGAAAAGCTGGAAAAGGAGTATTATGGTAGGCCGATTTCGGCCAAATATATTTCTGGAATCTCCCGGTTTAAGAAACAAGTTTTAGAATGAAGTTTAATACCAATCAGTCATTCTGTCTGAGCTGTAAAGAGAACACAGATATTTAAACAAAAATCTCAAGGTGAAACATTTGTACTGTCAAAAATAGATTTGTTGGTCAAATATAAACCTTTCTCTTTAAATTTTGGAAAATTGATCTGAACCGATATTGTCGCAATAATAATCTTCTAGTGCATAGTCGATTTTCTCATAGTTGCTATACTTTCAAAATATTTGCAAGAAACGAAAATAGAAATGGAAGGTGCACTTCTGGTTAAACAATTTACCCAAATAACAATAGATCCCAACATTTATGGAAATTAGATTTACTTTTAAAAATATTTGCTGAAGGCACTTGGAAAATAAAATATTAAAAAAAGGTTCTAAAATCTCGATGTCAATATTTTTGATGATGACTTATACTTTATGTTACTAAGAAAACTAAAATTAAATTATTTATTTGAGTTATTTAATTTAAAATTGTAAAAAAGCAAAATAAATGTGACGCCATCTTTATAAAAGTAATAAAAAATGTTGACTACCTTTTGTTATTCATTGTTAGGGAAATCAACCACTGCAATTACATCCAATTTTTAATAAAGTTTAATTAAATTATTGATATATTTTAATTAATTTAAAACTATTGAATAACATCACGACACAATGTCATATAGCTAATTAAGCAGTGTGGTTTTTTCATTAGCAAAACTTACACGGTAAGCAAAAGCCAATCATTCGTTGAAAGATGTAGGAATTCAAAACATAGTTTGTTGGCAAATTGAGGGACTATAATCTGTATGAGTAATTCAAGCAAGAAGATATATTGTTAGCAACCAATATCCAGGTGTGCTTGGGCTTTTCCCATATCAGAAGGAAGTCATATTCTAGTATCGATTTTTTATGTTGACAAAATTTGGAATTCGTGTCCGCTGTGCAGCATTTTTTTTGCATTGATAGTGTAAAACGTAAAAAATTATCAGGCATCACTATTCAATAAAACCCATATTTGCACTTGTGTGAAGTTATCCCTATCAAGAATTTGTTTATATTGATTAAAAATAGAGTAGTTTGTGAAGTTAGCCCAGTCCGGCATTAAAAATCAAATTTTTTTTAAAAATCACGTGAAATTCAGAAATTAACTTTGTTCCTTTCAAATTTTGCGAATTTTAGCCGCGCAACCGTTATATCTAAATAACACGTATTTGAACGATCCAAAATTGCATTAGACACGATAAAGGTATTTGGCGCGTAAATGGTAACGGGTGATTTTTTTGTGGTTAGGATTTTCATGCATTAGTATTTGACAGATCACGCGGGATTTCAGACAAGGTGTCAAAGAGAAAGATGCTCAGTATGCTTTGACATTTCATAATGAATAGACTTACTAACGAGCAACGCTTGCAAATAATTGAATTATATTACAAAAATCAGTGTTCGGTTCGAAAAGTGTTTCGCGATTTACGTCCGATTTATGGTCTACATAATCGACCAAGTGAGCAAACAATTAATGCGATTGTGACCAAGTTTCGCACTCAGTTTACTTTATTGGACATTAAACCAACCACACGAATGCGTACAGTGCGTACAGAAGAGAATATTGCGTCTGTTTCTGAGAGTGTTGCTGAAGACCGTGAAATGTCGATTCGTCTCCGTTCGCAGCAATTGGGTTTGTGTTATTCGACGACATGGAAGATTTTACGCAAAGATCTTGGTGTAAAACCGTATAAAATACAGCTCCTGCAAGAACTGAAGCCGTACGATCTGCCACAACGTCGAATTTTCAGTGAATGGGCCCTAGAAAAGTTGGCAGAAAATCCGCTTTTTTATCGACAAATTTTGTTCAGCGATGAGGCTCATTTCTGGTTGAATGGCTACGTAAATAAGCAAAATTGCCGCATTTGGAGTGAAGAGCAACCAGAAGCCGTTCAAGAACTGCCCATGCATCCCGAAAAATGCACTGTTTGGTGTGGTTTGTACGCTGGTGGAATCATTGGACCGTATTTTTTCAAAGATGCTGTTGGACGCAACGTTACGGTGAATGGCGATCGCTATCGTTCGATGCTAACAAACTTTTTGTTGCCAAAAATGGAAGAACTGAACTTAGTTGACATGTGGTTTCAACAAGATGGCGCTACATGCCACACAGCTCGCGATTCTATGGCCATTTTGAGGGAAAACTTCGGAGAACAATTCATCTCAAGAAATGGCCCGGTAAGTTGGCCACCAAGATCATGCGATTTGACGCCTTTAGACTATTTTTTGTGGGGCTACGTCAAGTCTAAAGTCTACAGAAATAAGCCAGCAACTATTCCAGTTTTGGAAGACAACATTTCCGAAGAAATTCGGGCTATTCCGGCCGAAATGCTCGAAAAAGTTGCCCAAAATTGGACTTTCCGAATGGACCACCTAAGACGCAGCCGCGGTCAACATTTAAATGAAATTATCTTCAAAAAGTAAATGTCATGGACCAATCTAACGTTTCAAATAAAGAACCGATGAGATTTTGCAAATTTTATGCGTTTTTTTTTAAAAAAAAGTTCTCAAGCTCTTAAAAAATCACCCGTTATAATTTGTCGAATTGCCTTTATTTTGGAAAAATTAGAAAAAAAAATAGTTCAAGGTCAAATTTGCGAATTTGCGTCCTGCGAACTGAACTATAATTACATTTTAATTTGTTTATTTATTTATTGATTCACATAATAATTTTGATGAAAATGATAAAAAAAAGTTGATTTAATATGTACATTTCTTAATTCATTTTCAAAATATTTTAGAAAAAGCAAAAAAAAACTGAAATAAAAAAATAAAATAAGTTTTTTTTAAATTATTTAGAAAATGATTTTAGAAAAGTATTGAAAAAATATGTAATTTGATATTCATTTTAAAAAGGTAATTCTACAATTTAAATACAACTTTGAATTAAAAATCAAATATAATTGTATTTTTCAAAGTTTTCTTTGTAAATTTATTCTCAATAAAGTGTTATATTTTAGCATTTTCAAAACGTTAAAGTCATAGTAGTTACGGCGTTTTTCGCTAATAAAAAAGAAATGGCCACAGGTAATAATTAAGAATTAAGAAACGTAGGCAAAACAGTAAATAAAATAAATAAATCAATGTGAAAATGAATTAAGATTAATTTGTGAAAAAAAGATATTAAATGTGCATTTTTCAATTCATTTTGAATTTTTCTTTTCTTTTTTTTTTTTTTTTTTTTTTTTGTTAAAATTTCTTCTTTAAATTAAGGAAAATTGTTTAAAATACGAATTAAAAAATGGAAATTTACAAATTTCAATTTTTTTAATCAATTTTTCTTAATTCAATTTTTCTTAATTCAAATAGCATATATCTGGTTCATTGCAGAGCTACGCAAAACTGTCACGGAATTAATTTTACTAATTTTCCAGAAAGTAGCGCACGAGTGTAAACATCTAAAAACTACATAGCCTTAATCCGACTAGATTATATCTTTAACGTGTCAATTACTTCTTTCGTGTCTAATGTAGTTTTAGTTCGATCATATACGTGCTCTTTATAAATTATGGTTGTATGGCTAAAATTCGCAAAATCTAGGAACGAATTAAAATTTCGTATTTAACGTGATTTTTACAAATCTCGGACTGGGGTTTATTTTGAAACAATTTAAACAAATTCTGGGCTGGACTTTTTTCACACAAGAGCCAATGAGTTTTGCAATGAGTAGAGTTGCCTGATGATATTATTTTATTTTCTGCGGGATAACTTTTGCTTACGTCAATAGCGTCAGGTAATAAAAAAAAAACTACTACATTTTCCTTTCAATATAATTTAAAAAAAATTCAAATATTCTTTAAAATTATTAAATAAAAATAAATTATAACAAACTCAATATTACTATTTAGATCTCGGACGATGAAAATGTTTGCTGTTTTAATTGGTTGTAGTTATAATATCGCTTTTTCGGAAATATTCTTGGTATAGTGTAATCTAGCTGAAGACTGTATTTGGGATTCCTAGTTTTCAAGTTTTCTGGAAAAAGACATTACACTATTAATTGTACGCTAAAAATCAAAAGCATGTTTTCAAAATAAAGAAATTACCATTAAGTAATTGAGCAACAATTTCCAGTTATACTGTTGTTTCTACAATCAAAACTCCCAAGTTTTGCTTTTGGGCGGAAATATTTTCCGACATTATCTGTTATGCAAACTGATTGTTTTATACACGATCCTTAAAATAATATTTGTAATATTTACCTCAAATGTGGCTTATTTGGATTTTCTTGTGCGACAGCTATCTTCAGGTAGATTGACTTTGTTTGCTGTCGTCCAGCGATCAAAGTAATTAAGTTCAAATATCATCTCCACAGATCTTATTGTAGGTATAAATGTCGACTTTTTTGTCTTATAGTTTAACAGAGCTGTAAACCACATTTAGCATTCAGCACGCGAATAAGAAGCGCGAACTACCCTTACATTTAAAACCCGCTGAAACCCGGGAATTCATGACAGATAAGTAGAATTTTAATTTCGCTAAACTAAACGTGTTTATTAAAATCTACTGTGTGGAACGTGCAGCGTAAAAGAAACTGCGTGGTATAAAATTTATTTGTTATCAAATTAAACAAAACCGTTGTATTTAAACGAAATCTGTGAAGGGCTATATAAAATATAATGACTGATAGATACGAACGCTTGTGTGATCGCGCTCAAAACCAAATTGTTAATATTTTAAGTTTTGGGAAACAGTAACGGTGGAAAGCAGTTTCAAAGCCATAAAAACATGACCAGAGGTATTAGAAGTTAGATACAAAACCTTTAACGAAGGCACGGGAATTGTTACTAGAGCGAGTACTACACAAGGACGAAGTAGCCTTGATACGAAATCTGATTTTAATAACACTCTCGACCAATTCGTTGGTCAACAGAAAACCTTCTACGAAAGTGTAAATACGTCACAACACATGCGCCTACCAAAGATTCATATTGAACCTTTTTCTGGTGATTACAAATATTAGGCGTCTTTGCATGATTTGTTTAAAACTACGGTGCACAACAACCACAGCATATCTGATGTTCACAAGTTACAAATGCTTAATGGTTTACTAAAAGATGAAGCAGCCGCGATAATTCGGCATATATCGATTACCGAAAATAAATTAAGAGTATAAGAGCCAGAAAGTTAAGAGTATTAGAGCCAGACGCTGGAACATGTGACCCTTGGCTCATCCATATTATTCTTGGAAATATCCATGAGGAAACTTGGCAATTGTGGCAAATGAAACAGTCAGTGGTAATATCTCCACATTTGAGGATTTATTAACATTTCTGAACAAAAGATGCGTGACGCCCTTAAAATAGGTGAAGCAGCAACAAAAAAGGTTACAACTAGATCAACCTCAAAAACCTTCGTAACATCTCTGTACAGTACTATATTTGAGTGTGTGGTATGTAAACAGCGACATCCATTTTTCAAATGTCCCGAATTTAAAAATATGGAGTTCGATGCTAGATCAAGAAGAGTATCCGAAAAAAGTCTATGCGGCAACTGTTTAAAGAAAGGTCACCCTACTCAAAGGACATCATACTCTACTTCATCAGCGTTAGGCTGAAACTTCTTCATGGTATCCTCCAATGATTAAAATAGTTCAGTCGATCAACCAACAGACGAACGGCTTTCTTCAGAACACAAAACTGAAGAATCTTCAAAAGTTCCAAATAACCTCAACAATGAGATTAACGCAAAGGTTTTACACGTACACTATTCCTCTATAACCACGATGCTACCAACAGCAGTTATTATTCAAGCTCACAAACTTCGTTCTTTACCGAAACATGTGCTCAAAGCCTAGGACTAAAGCGTATCACGCATCTCTGTCGGTTTACGATCTAGCATCGGCACCAGCTGGAAGAACACGAGGGAAAATCGATATGATCATAATCTCACGAACCGAACCAAATTATAAACTTTTAGTTATGGCTCATATTATTAATAGGATAACCAACGTTTTACCGTCAAAGCTAATAAACTTCAATCAATCAGACTTGCAGCTGGAATTAGCAGACCCACAGTTTCATACACCGAACAAAATTGATGTACTACTCGGAGCTGACATGTTTTTTGAAGTTTTAAATTCCCATAAACAAATAATGGATGGGCTCCCCGTACTTCAGTTGTCAAAACTCAGATGGTTGGTAGCATGATCATGTCACAGTTCATCAACAGATGTAACTAATCTACACATAATCTCTGAACCAAAATTTTCAGTTACAAATGAAGACTTGTTTGGAGAGTTGACAAAATTTTGGGAGGTAGAAGAAGTAGTGTCTCAAACAAATCCAGCCAATGTTCCTCATATATGCGAAGTCTTTTACGAGCAAACTACCACCAGAACTGAAAATGGTCAATTCATGGTGAAACTTCCATTTAAGGAACCAAAACCTCTACTAGGGAGGTCATACGAAGCAGCGCAGCAACGAATATTAGCAATGGAACGGAAATTTCAGAAAGCCCCCGAATTCTTTGAATTGTATAAGTCATTCAAGAATGAATATATCGATTTAGGACACATGACTTATGTACCACCAGATGGAATTCCAGAACAATACAAAAACAGGTATTATTTACCACATCACGCAGTAGTAAAACCAAGCAGCAGTACCACTTAACTAAGAGTGGTATTTGACGCATCAAGTAAACCTTGTACGGGCAGTATCAGCTAATAATGTTTTGCAAATTGGTCCAAATACACAAACTGTAGCAAATATAGAAAAAATGTATCGGCAAATTCTAATAAACACTGATGATGCCAATTTTCAGCTAATACTGTGACGTGGAAACTCAACGGAATGAATCAAAACTAACAAACTAAATACGGTGAGTTACGAAACTGCTTCTGCACCATATTTAGCAGTAAAGACATTGAAAAAATGCACCGAACGCTATACTAAACTTTATCCGAAGGCTACACATACTATTAACAATGATTTTTTTGAGAACCTTTGAGCAGCCAACATTTATAATTGGCAAACCGAGAAACAGCAATGTAATATAGAACCTAACAATAAAACCGGTTGTAAATCTGGAATCATCGATAGGGTTTTTGTTATATCAATTTTCTGCAAGTTCATTATCAATTTCGTGACTGTATCACGTGCTTCAATTTTATCTACAACATCTGGCAGTCATTTTTTTTTTGTTTTTTTTATTTTATCCCTACAATCTGTTCGGGGGCCTGTTCAGCTCTCCCTGCTCTTTCACGGTTTGCTTATTTCTGTCCCTATTTTACGCCAGTCGGCTAATTCGAGAACGTACGGCTATAGGACCGATTTTAAGACCATCTGCACATTGCAAACTCCATGCCAGCCTATACAGACATGGAAGATGGGTCGGTCCATGAGCTTTGCACTCCGACAGGGGTCATATATGTGTTACATTTCATCCTAGATCGTAATCTGTTATGAAATTACACTTTTGCATCCTGCTCCTATCGGGATTCGAACCTAGTACCTCCCGATCGAAATGGAAAAGCTTTAACCAGTTTGCCATTTGGTCGGTATCTTGCAGTCTTATCAACATTTCGTCATCCAAAATTTCACCGGCTCATCACAGATCTACACAAACATTTTTTGGTATTAAGTATTAAGTATTAAGTATTAGGATTTTGGTAGCTGCGCCGTTTAGCGGTAATAAACCGTGCGCATATATATCTTGCATAAATTCGAAAATAACAGTAATTTGAATTTTTTTTTATTTATTTGTTAACCATAAATATTCACCTTTCTAACGTAGTAAAAACGAAAACAATATCTTTTACAGAACGGAAAATACAACATTTTATATATAGACACAATATTAAAAGTGCGAAAGATGTCAAAACTGACATATCGAATAACAGGAATTTCGATTGTCAAAATAAAAAAACTTTTGAAAATTGCGAAAGATTCTCTGAAATATAATGGAATGACCCATATATGTATAATGCTTGCTTTCGACTTACATATGTTTCTGAGTGTTTCAAGGTTGCACAAACAATCATGATAAAAAAACCAGACAAACCAGTCGAGCAAATGGGCTCCTACAAGCCGATCTCTTTGTTACCTACTATTTCAAAATTGTATGAATTGAATAAACATTCGACAATTGATCAAGTTCATGGCGTAACTGCAAAGATAGAACAAGCACTTGAAGAGAAGAAATATTGCCCTGCCGTATTTTGAGATGTATCACAGGCTTTCGGTAGAGTGTGGCATGAGGGTCTTATCTACAAGTTAAGTAAATTAGTGCCACAAAATTACTGCCAATTGCTCGAGTCGTATCTCTCCAAACTAATATTTAGAGTATTAAATGAAGAAACATACTCCATCTTTTACCCAGCCATAGCAAGGGTGCCCTAGGGTACCGTATTAGGATCCATCCTATATCTACGTTACACTTCTGGTATACCGACACCGGAAACAACCTTCATCGGAACTTTTGCTGATGATACCGCAGTATTGGCATTAAGCGAATCGCAGAACTAAGCAGTAGAATACTTACAACACGCACTCGATAAAATCAGCCAATGAACCAGGGATTGGAAAATAAAGCTTAACGAGTTGAAATCAGTACATGTAACATATACGTTGGGGCACAAAAATAGCACCATCCATACATGGGAATTACACAAAGGCCTAAATGTTAAAAATATATTGACGAAGGGATCCAGGAATTTGCCATCAAACATGAAAGAAGGTTACTGCAACATACCAACAGTGAAGCAATACAGTTTCTTGGCATAACACAAGAACTGAGACGCCTTAAAAGAAAATAACCGCATATAAGCTAATCATCTAATAAATATAGAATCATTATTGGGAGCAGAATATTGATTTTTTGTAAACCCACATTCGCTCCACTTATTAGTTTCAAATAAGCGCGATATTATCATTAGTAATAAATTATCATGTGATAAGATTGTACTATTTAAATAAATAAAAAAAAATTAATTAACACAAAATCCAAACTATTATTTAGCAATCATCCGCACTAACTATAATGTTTAGAAAAGTTTTTCTCTTGCCTTTAGGTAATTCAATTTTTTTGATAAATTTATTTTCAATTAACTTGTTGTTTCTATATCATCAGATTGGAAACTTATTAAAATTTGAACTGAAGTGCAGACTTAACATTATATTGAACAATTTTCCGCTAAAGTTGCTGTATTTACTATTCCTAGATATTTAACTAACTCTTTCGTACCTTATCCTATTTTATTTTCCTCGTAATGTGAGAACAATATAATTAAATCAAATTGTTTGTGTTGAATATCTTAATCTAAAAATCATTTTTCTAGTAAAACCAAAATTACACCAACATAAAACAAAACGAAATTTACAACTTCCGATAACAATTTTCTACCAACATGTTTCGTCTCCCCTTTTTACATAAATCAATTCCCAAATTAATTTATTACCACACCAATGGTCATTAATCAAAACAAAAGACATTTTGGTCACAAAGTATGGGTTGTATTTTAGGTATATATAGAATTCCAGAAAAGTAAAAGTTTAGCCACTCTGCTGCCCATTAAAATGTTCTAGATAAGCGATAAAATATATTTTCATCGAGCCGGTAACCAAAGTTATATGTACGCCGTGCAGGAGCGGGTTAGATTTATCTATTTTAACCAATCAAAATATTCATACATCACTTTTATACTCTACAGTTTTACGTATATACATGATTATTATATTATTATGTTCTTTAAGATCATAAATATAAAGATAAATTTTTATAAAGATAAAATAAAAACAAAACGAATCGGAATCGTACAACGGTAGTATGTGGTAGTTTATATTATATTAACGACCGAATTGAAAGTAGTTTTTTCACATGTTGACAGTTTGGATTTTTTTTCATTTGCTGTGGAAATGAAAATTTATTTTTATTAGATTTGCTTTTTTGGTACAATTATACGACTTACCGTCATATAAACATAACATAAGATTAGATATTTTCTTATAGTTATGCGCTATAATGTCGTTTGGTTAACTTAACATTACAAATACAAGAAGAAAAAGTGTTATTTAAATTTGAGTCAAGAATATTGTTAGATAAAGTTGTAAGATAAAAATGATTGATCCCTTTTAGTGTGTGTGGCTGTAATATAGTTATATATATAAGTATAGCGATAATATCGTGTGATATAATTACACTTCTAGTGTTTAATTTTATGTGGGATTTTTATTTTTATTACAATTATACGGTTTCTTATATGGGTATTATGTTGTGTGCAGAAAATAAGACGAAACGTGACACCTTTCAAATAATTAATTTACGTCATTTGGTTTTAGTAAACGTTTTTAGAAATTAGAAATCGTTATCAAAACTGGATATGTATTGATTGACGATCAATCCAAAATGATCACCTTTAACACATATTATGGGGAGAGGATTGTTTTACTGGCTATAAAACTTAAACGCATGTAAAGTTATCCCACGATTCTATCCCAGAAAATAAAAAAAAATCATCAGGCAACCCTAATCAATGAAAACCCCATTTGCTTTTGTGTGAAGTTAGCCCAGCCCAGAATTTAATAAAAATCAAGTTAAAACAAAAATAAAATTCGTTACTTTTAAATTATGCGAATTTTAGCCAGTTTTAAACGTTATATCAATAGAACATGTATTTGTAAAAAATAAAATTAAATTAGACATAATAAAAGTAGTTAGCACGTTAAAAGTATAAATTTGTCGGATTAAGGCTATATGGTTCTAAAATCGTCACACTCCTGCCTTACTTTGAGAAAAGTGAGAAAAAAATCGTTCCGTGGCAACTTTGTGAAATTGGGCCCTGGGCCAGACATATCCAAAAAAGTTGTATGTGAGCAAAAATTAAATTTAAATTCCGCACGTTAAAAATAAAAATTTGTCGGATTAGGGCCATATGGTACTGAGATCGTCACACCCCTGCCTTACTTTGAGAAAAGTTAGAAAAAAATCGTTCAGTGGCAACTTTGTGAAATTGGGCCCTGGGCCAGATATATCCATACAAGTTGTATCTGAACAAAAATTAAAATTAAATTCCGCACGTTAAAAGTATTTGTCGGATTAGGGCTATGTGGTTCTGAGATCGTCACACTCCTGCCTTACTTTGAGAAAAATGAGAAAAAAAATCGTTCAGTGGCAACTTTGTGAAATTGGGCCCTCGGCCAGATATATCCATACAAGTTGTATCTGAACAAAAATTAAAATTAAATTCCGCACGTTAAAAGTATTTGTCGGATTAGGGCTATGTGGTTCTGAGATCGTCACACTCCTGCCTTACTTTGAGAAAAGTGAGAAAAAAATCGTTCCGTGGCAACTTTGTAAAATTGGGCCCTCGGCCAGATATATCCATACAAGTTGTATGTGAACAAAAATTAAATTTAAATTCCACACGTTAAAAGTATAAATTTGTCGGATTAGGGCTATATGGTTCTTAAATCGTCAGACTCTTGCCTTACTTTGAGAAAAGTTAGAAAAAAATCTTTCCGTGGCAACTTTGTGACATTGGGTCCTGGGCCAGATATATCCAAACAAGTTGTATGTGAACAAAAATTAAATTTAAATTGCGCACGTTAAAAGTACTAATTAGTTGGATTAGGGCTATGTGGTTCTGAGATCGTTACACTCCTGCCTTACTTTGAGAAAAGTGAGAAAAAAATCGTTCCCTGGCAACTTTGTGAAATTGGGCCCTGGGCCAGATATATCCAAAAAAGTTGTATGTGAACAAAAATTAAATTTAAATTCCGCACGTTAAAAATATAAATTTATCGGATTAAGGCTATGTAGTTCTGAGATCGTCACACTCCTGCCTTACTTTGAGAAAAGTGAGAAAAAAATCGTTCCATGGCAACTTTGTGAAATTGGGCCCTGGGCCAGATATATCCATACAAGTAGAATGTGAACAAAAATTAAAATTAAATTCCGCACGTTTAAAATAAAAATTAGTCGGATTAGGGCTATGTGGTACTGAGATCGTCACACTCCTGCCTTACTTTGAGAAAAGTTAGAAAAAAATCGTTCAGTGGCAACTTTGTGAAATTGGGCCCTGGGCCAGATATATCCATACAAGTTGTATGTGAACAAAAATTAAATTTAAATTCCGCACGTTAAAAGTATAAATTAGTCGGATTAGGGCCATGTGGTTCTGAGATCGTCACACTCCTGCCTTACTTTGAAAAAAATTGGAAAAAAATCGTTCCGTGGCAACTTTGTGAAATTGGGCTCTGGGCCAGATATATCCATACAAGTTGTATGTGAACAAAAATTAAATTTAAATTCCGCACGTTAAAAATATAAATTTGTCGGATTAAGGCTATGTGGTTCTGAGATCGTCACACTCCTGCCTTACTTTGAGAAAAGTTAGAAAAAAATCATTCAGTGACAACTTTGTGAAATTGGGCCCTGGGCCAGATATATCCATACAAGTAGTATGTGAACAAAAATTAAAATTAAATTCCGCACGTTAAAAATAAAAATTTGTCGGATTAGGGCCATGTGGTTCTGAGATCGTCACACTCCAGCCTTACTTTGAAAAAAGTTGGAAAAGAATCGTTCCGTGGCAACTTTGTGAAATTGGGCCCTGGGCCAGATATATCCATACAAGTTGTATGTGAACAAAAATTAAATTTAAGTTAGAAAAAAATCTTTCCGTGGCAACTTTGTGAAATTGGGCCCTACAGAACTATTACAAAATTCTAAAAATTAACATGGACATTGGCATTTGATATATCTTTCTGGAAAACATAACGGGATCGATGAGAACCGGGCAAAATCTTGATTAGTAATCGTTTGAATGGCAAAATATTGTAAATTATAACTCACACGTTGCGGGGCCATATTTGCCCATGCTCGAACTATGAGAAAATTTTTAAAATCATTACGTTTATTGGACTTTTGTATCATAAATGCATAGCGATATTGATTAGCATTTCTCTAAATTTTGACTAGTGTATATATGAAATCTAAAAATTCAACAAACTACAATTTAATTTTATGTTTATCTTGTTATAAAATATAGCATAATGATTTTATATCACATTATTAATTGTTTTATAATTAATGGTATTTTAAACATATTGGTACGATAGAATTTGGAGATATACGTATGTATTGAAAATTTACAATATGTTTATTTTATAGTGAAATTTTCTAAAAAAATTAAAAAATTATTTACGCCTAAATGTTTGTTTTTCGTGTATCACTAATACACAAACGCAATTTTTACAAAGGATTTTTTTTAGTCATTATTTCACTTCAGTTTGTTTGGATATATCTGTCCCAGGAACCAGAGCTCAATTCCACAAAGTTGCCACGGAACGATTTTTTTCTAACTTTTCTCAAAGTAAAGCAGGAGTGTGACGATCTCAGAACCACATAGCCTTAATCCGACAATATTATACTTTTAACTTGCTAATTACCTTTATCATGTCTAATTTAATTTTATTTTG
Organism: Nephrotoma appendiculata; assembly: GCA_947310385.1. Lineage (NCBI taxonomy): Eukaryota > Metazoa > Arthropoda > Insecta > Diptera > Tipulidae > Nephrotoma > Nephrotoma appendiculata. The sequence continues at coordinate 119,752,261 of OX371223.1, forward strand.
TACAAATACATGTTCTATTGATATAACGTTTAAAACTGGCTAAAATTCGCATAATTTAAAAGTAACGAATTTTATTTTTGTTTTTTACTTGATTTTTATTAAATTCTGGGCCGAGCTAACTTCACCAATTACTTTTTATTATGAATCAATTTTAACAAATTCTGGGCTGGGCTAACTTCACACAAGAGCAAATGGGGTTTTCATTGATTAGGGTTGCCTGAAGAATTTTTTTTATTTTCTGGGATAGAATCGTGGGATAACTTCACATACGTAAAACTTAAGCAGTTCCTGCGGCGGCGTACCTTGGCCAAACTATTTTTTTGTTGTTTAGGGTTACCACATCACACATGAAGCTCGAATTAGGTTAGCAAATTCCATCGACATACGTTATTGATCAATTGTATTTGAAAATTATTTGCACACTTTACAAATAACATTTCAAGAACGTTCTGAACCCTAAGCTTGTCAATCAATACTTAACTTGTCGCCATTTATAAAGTGTTATTTATTTACACCGATCTAAAACCTCTTTTTAATTGAAGCACCATGTTATTTTCAGTTATTCTTGAAGTATTTTACATGCAGCTGTTCCGCTTATAATTGCGTTGTGGTAGTATAAAATTCCACGTCCGGAAACTATATACATCCGCTTGCATTTAAATAATATATTCGAAACTTATATGTTTGAGAAGAGTGTAACGACTGTTGTATCAACGAGCGTCGTTCCCAGCCCTGATTTATTTTTTAAATTTCCCAAAATTTTAATTTTGGAAAATTATCGGTACCCAAAACAAATAGTTCTTCTTCCCTGCTATTTAGTCCACCATTTTCTACAAATCTGCAATAAATAGACCGGGTAACGATGACCCGAAGTTACTACAATGGAGTAAATACGCGTAGGGATCGCGTTGTACCGAACATAAAATATTTCACAAATAAATATAGTGACTTATTTTAATAAATTAACCCTAAAATTCTTAAGTTGTTGGCATTAAGATGATTTTGGGTTAACAAAAAAATAGTTTTATAAATCGATTGTTGTGATTCGAAATTAATAATTAAGTGTTAGTGAGATACGCCCAAAATAAAGTTATTTCGTCCGTTGGCATTAAAAAAAAATTATAAAAAAAACTGTAAATTAATTAATATCCCGAGATCTTTTGTATGCATGCAAAAGCGGTAGTTGTCTACCCTGAATGCTGTTTTTTTTTTGCGATCAAGGAATTTTCCTGTAAACAAACATTAAGTTATAATATAATATAGTGACAAATGGGGCATTATTTAACTTGTTAATTCTAAGTGAGACCGACTAATGTACGATCAACAAAAATATTAATTATAAGAATTACGTGTAATAAAACAAAAACGATTATATTTGCTATTCATGCTAATAAAAGGTTGGATAAAACCAAAACATAAATGTAATAATAGTTTATAAGTATATATTAGACAAGTACGTCACTAAAGAAAAAAAAAAAGCGAATAGTTAAAATATCAAGTTCCTCAGGTGACAGTTAACAAAATGTACGTCACAAACAAAAAAAAAATTCTATATGTACAAATAGTAAAGATGTACATAATACAAACATAACCAACCAAATCGATCAACGTTTTATCAGCTTTTCCAGTCCAGGATTTCATCACCTTTTAATTGGGAAATCAACTCGTATGTAATTATTCATTTAGATTTATTTTCTTTTTTTTATATATTATTATTATTTCAAGAAATATTTTTTTTTATAATTACTATTTCATTAGTTTAATCTAAAATTAATTAAATCTAAAATAGTTGAATTCATTAAGTTATAATTGAATTTTTATTATTTTTGTTAAGATTATTTGTTAAAAGAAAAATAATTAAATATATTTCATTCATTTAATTTCATAAACTAATTTTTAAAATTTCTTTAATATTTATGGAATAAATATTTAGTTATTTTTTTTTATATTTCGTAAACTAACATTTACATATGTAATAATTATTTTGATATTAGTATTCTAATTTTACTTATTCAATGAACGAAATACAAAGCCTACTTATGTTATATTATAACGAAAAAAATAATTTATGATCCAGTTGTTTTATATTTTTTTTGTGGTTGCTTAATTGGTAACATGCCTTAATTGTCGACTTTAATTTTGTGAGACCGAAGTAGGTGGTGTAATAATGGATGGATTTTGTGTTGTTTTGTTAATAATTATGTAGTGTCCTTTCCATAGTTTTTCGCAATCCCGCCATTTTTCTTCGTCAGAATCATATTTCATTCCGTGTCAATAATAGTATATTTTTTTTCTCCTTAAACGATTTTAGAAATTTATTAATTACCTACAGATTTAACCATTTTGGGTCGAATCTCTATAATTACTATCCTAATTTCCATAGTTTTCTTTAATCTTTATTTAATTTGGTTTTACTTTTGTTTAATACATAAATATTCTCTGCGGGTTAGTAAGGCTGAATCACCTCTTAAAAACCCCACCCCAGACTCCCTGAGCTTATAGTCGCGCAATAGGTGACCGCTTAAGAGCTCTGGTTCAGCAGAAACCTTAGAAAATTTTCTATAACAATGTGATACCGGATATTGCATTCGTTACAAGAGATGATCAAAGTTAGTGCAACGTCTTTAAAAAAAATTAAAAAGGGTTACCATAAGGCACTTAGTTTCAGTCACTAGCCCTTTTACTAGAAAGTAAGTTATACTCTTTGATTAAAACTAAATCTCCAACTATAACATTTTATTAAGCCTTATGGAACCACGGTCTCGACGAGATTATACAGAAGAGTCTGTAAAAAATGCTGGAATTATTGTTTCAAGAAAATTGTTATTTTCGGAAATTAGATAGAGTGGCGTGGAGTTCAATATTGCTGCGACTACCAGTGACTTGTTTAAAGTGAGTTTTTACTGATTTCTCATATCAGGGGAGATGCACAAAATCGCAATAGAATCTTTGATCCTCCTTATTCAACGATCTCTCTTTGCCAGTTAAAACAATAGGCCCGGCGTAATCTACAAAGCATTTATAAAACGGACTTGCTGATGTTACCCGAACGGATAGGAAATCCTCTATAAGATCCCCTGCTGCAGGGGCAAAGTGTCAATAGAAGCTACGGAAGCACTGCATCCCTTTCAAAAATAAGCAAATCAACACGTTTGATTAAAAATATTTTTTTTCATAATAATATGCATTATTATGCCTTACAGGTCTGTACATATAGATATCTAGTTTACCCAGTGTCTATACAAATCCACTGATACTTTCTATCATAATATAAATTTTATCAATGTATGTATGTGTATATTATACATATTTTGACACTATTAGCAAATTATCAGGAGGCTATTTCACGTAATTTTATTAGTAAATTATTATGAAATGTCATAAAAAATTATCGTTTGAGGTTATGTTTTGCCATTTAAAATTGTTCTCGTTCATGGATACACATATTAGAGCTACTAAAAATATAACCTAACAATTTTTGTTTGTTGATTTTTTCTAAAAGTAAATATAAATTGGTTTTTAATACTGAAAATATAGTGCGATTGATACATCTGTATCGAGAAAACTAAATATTATGGAAGATAACACACAAAAATTACAGACGGGTAGATTTAAAAAATACTGCTCTACAGAAAATTGCGGATGAATTAAAAATCAATATAGAAGATGTTAAGAAAAAAATTAGGAATTTGAGGAATACTTATGTACAACATAAAAAATTAAAGAAAAAAAAATAAATCTGAAAGTGGGGTTGATGACGATAGAAAAACTTGGTTTTTGTTCGAGAAAATGAAATTTTTGGACGAGGTGATCGTTTTACGCCGAACAACCAGTAATTTTGAAATAATGGAATCGGATAATAGTGGTGTAACTAATTTTTATTTTCTATAAAATTAGATATAAATTTTTCATTTTAATATACATATGTTCATTTGTTAACTTATTCTACCAATCTTTTCCCACTAGAATGGCACGTCTCCTTTTCCAACACAAAAATTTGCAATCGTGTCTCGCATTGCATGCACTATTTTAATGGAACTTGCCATATTTTCATTTGACTGTATACTGGAAAAGGTTGGCGGTAGTTTATATGGTTTTATATCGTCGCATCGAACATTTTTCTCAATGGGTTTTGAGAGGTAATTGTGAAGTACACAACAAACTTTTATAATCGTATCGGCCGTTTGAATTTTTACCTCAATTGGTCTGTGCAAAATTCGGAATCGAGACGCCAATCTTCCAAATGCACATTCGACTGTTAATCTGGCTCTAGATAGTCGATAATTAAATATCATTTGTTTTGTAGTCAGTCTTTGGCATCTAGTGTATGGTTTCATCAGATGTCGGTCTAGATTGAATGCGTCATCTGCGATTAAAAAATTATGTACAGGCATGATTTCACCTTCTAACACACTTGGTCCTGGGATATGCAATTGATTCATATTTTTATAAAAGTTTGTATTTTCAAAAATTGTATTATTGGACGCCCTTCCGTTCGCTCCAACATCAATCAATAAAAACCGCGAATGAGCATCCGCGATAGCCAGTAAAATAATGCTGTGGAAGCCTTTATAGTTATAATAATTCGATCCAAAATGTGGTGGTTTGGCAATCCGTATATGCTTTCCATCAACAGCACCTAGGGTATGTGAAAAGTTCCAAATGTTCCAATAATCTTGAATAATCATCTGCCATTCAGCTTCTGTGTTTGCCATCTAAAATAATATTATTTTTATTATGAAGAAAATTTTAATTTATATGTCTTATAGTTAACAAATTTTTTTAATTTTTTTGGTGGAATATGAAGTAGCTCAAGAAGCCAGTAATTATGATTATAAAGAATCGTCAATGTCAATGCCAAATAATTCGACGAAAACATCGAAAAGGCCAGATAAATATGAAGCTGCGCAGTTAGCCAAATTTGTGCATCTGCAAATTCGAAACCACTAACGATTTTTGAAACATTTTCTTCAACTGTTGCCGTCCAGTTAGAAGAAATTCACAAGTTAGACGTGGCAAAAGCATTCAACTGTATGCAAGGGATTCAAAATTTAATTGGAAATAAAATAGCTGAATTATTGAAAAACAAAACAACTAGCCAAACAAAATGTTGTATCACACAAAACAACTATAGACATATTTCTCCATCACCAACAGCTTCTCAACATTCCATTGACTGCGAAATCGTAATACAATATCACCAGTGCCTAGCACCAGCACATCTACTCCAATCAATTACAAAAAACACCACAAATTGTACACCACATATTCTAATTCACCCGATCACCAAGAAACTTCAAATTCAACAGAAAAAAAACATCAAAATGTCCGTAACTACACCGATTCAAAAAAATTCCACCAACTATGATAAAGAGGTCAATATCTCACCACCACTACAACAGCCTATCCCAGAATCAAAAAGGATTAAAATTTTGGACGATGTTATGGTAATGTTTAAGTACGATAAATCATGTTTATTGAATGACGCAACAATGTCAGCTGGTATCACGGATGAGGATAACAGCGACAGCGAATATCTTTTGGACGATATTTTAACAGAATATTAAATGTTTTTTTTGTAATAATTTTGACAACTTGATGAATTATTTTTTATAAAATACTGAATTGTGATGAACTACTGCGTTACTGAGAATTAAATTTTTGTTTCAAAATATATATATTTTTTTATAAAGATTAATAAAATAATATAAAACAATTATACAGGTACTTGTTAATTGCCTGTAAAAAATTAACCTTACTTTTAAATATTTCGGTTGTAGTTGTTTGTACAGTGCGGTAAGCACCTCTGGTATAAAGCGGAATATTGTTTTTTTCAAAACATGCGACAAAAATTCTAATGGTTGATACGAATCGCCAGTTGCTAAATATCTTAGCGTAATCGCTAGCCGAATCCAAGGGCTTACTGCTTGTCGAAAAGTGGTATCCTTTTTTTGTATTTCATCGTTTACCTGAAATATATATTTTTAATGTTACATATTTTAAAATTTAGAACATGGTTTCTTACTAGTAGCAATGTTTCGTTAAATTGTTCAAATGTTAGTATCGTGAAATTTTTGAATGAACTATTTTGTCCCCACAATAAGCTTTCCAATAATTTATTTTCTAAAATATTTGAAGAACGATCCGCCAAAAATGAATTAACCCAGTATGCTCATTTTCTAATTTTCTTTTCTAATTTCTCCCTTTTCTCTAATTCTTCCAGTTTTTGAAAGATTTGTAATTTTTTGATAATTTCGCGACGTCTCTCCATATTATATTAATACAAGGTAAATTAAAAGTAATTAAGATTTTATTTTGTTACTTTAGTCCACAATTTTTAAAAAATCACTAATGTTTTTAATATTATTGAACATTTTTGTATGACAGTTCAAAATATTATTATGATAGTAAAATACCCAGCCATGATATTTTTTTGACAAATATTTATCAATACATTGAAATAAAACACATTCAAACATAGAATTGCTGATAGAAAATATCAGTGAATTTGCATAGTGTAGACACTGGATTAATGCAATTAACTTTAAAAATATTTTGTATATTTCTTTCCTAATTTGATTTCTCATTATAATTTATACACATCATCCACCTTACCTTCATATTGCATAGTGCATACATAGAACCAAAATAAAAACAAATTACGAATACTCTCGTTGATTTATAGCATGCGTGTTGCATCCAACGCAACAAAACAGAATAACAAAAAATATTCTCTCTGATGGAAGCTGCTTCTAGTTTAGCTTTACCTTATTTCCCTTCAGCGTAATATTATTAACAAAGTTAATTACCGATGTTTATGTGTTTTACCTATTCATAGATTTGTTTATACTCTCACAATTTTAGTCTCAGAATACGCTGCAACTAAACGGCTTATTAAGAAAATACTGGGGCCTAATTATTGAATTCGACGTTAATTTTCGACAGCTATCGTTTTTCTATAGCAAGCGTAGAAACAAAAGAGAAAAGAATAGTAAAATTTTCATACATTTTTCTTTTTCCTTCTTTCGTCTACTATAGGAAAACGATAGCCTTTGAAAATGAATGTCGAATTCAATAGTTAGGCCCCTGAATTGAATTGTTTTCAATTTTGCATAAATTAACTTCTCATGTCTCGTGAAGCGACAAGTGAACGGTTTATTGAAAAATTTATTAAAAAAGGTAATAAAGGTTAGGGTTTAAGGGATAAATTTGAGAGTTTTTGGGAGAAAACTAAAGCTGTCGCGGAAATTGATGAAACGCACACCACTTGAGTGAGAATCACACTCGAAATCATCAAAGATTTAAAAACTTCTTATAGAAATTTATTTTTTCAAATAATTGATCATATTTCAACCGAATTAAGTACAAGATTTCAAAATATTGCTTAGTTCACGTTCTTGGAACTTATAAATTCAAAAAAAATTCTAAATTTAAATTGAATTTTCCGGAGCAACAATTTAAAAATCTCCAAGAATTTTATGGCAAACGATTCGATTTTCTAAAATTGAGAAATGAATTAATTGTTGTGTATAGCGATGAGGACTTTTTAGACAAATCAATATTAGAGATGTTAGAATTTCTAAAGACAATGATTTAATAAGTTCATTCAATGAAGTATCACCCTTATGTCGACTATTCTTAACGATTTCATCTACAAGTGTATCATCCAAAAGAAGCTTTCCTGCTTTACGTATAGAATTAAAACTTATTTAAGAAGTACTATTGGAGATGAACTGCTTTTTCTACATTAATTTGTAATGAAAATTTTTATTTTTAAAAAGAATCATCGAATTGAATTATATTTTAAATAAATCTTGTAAATAAAACATTTTTAAGTTGTCAGTAAATATCAGGCTTAATTTAATTTTCCTAGTTATTGTGTATTTTAGGTCTAATTTTTTATATTTTGATGTAAGTATAAAAATATGAGATTATTTCATCAATTTGTCTAATAATTTGGCTCAACAATAATTTTTATTCTCTTTTCCAAGAAAATTAAAACTCCATTTTATTAACGCAGCTTCCTCAACTTTACAGTTCACGAGTCGCCTATGCCCTGCTGGTTTATTTTTAGCTTTTATGAACAGATTACACCTTTTGAGTTCGCTTCTTACAAGTTTCAGCCTTTAGCGGTCCATAAGTTTCACGGGGAAGATGAAATGTATGAGATAGACATGGTTGGGAACACGTGTGAAGAAAAATAGTATTTCATACAAAATACACTGGAATAACCTTATTTGTGGAAAAACCTTAAGTATTAAATGTTACCCCAATGAATCTATTCGACTAGAGTGTATAGGGTTGAATTTTTGTTACAAATCTGTAATTTGTCATAAAACGTAATTTCTGTTTTAATTTTGGAAAAAAGATCCGGACCTGTATTTTTTCAAATTTAATTTGGAGTCTTTTAGTTCATACTCGTTATTTTCGTTATTGATAAACATTTCAATAAACTTAATAAAACGAAAGAGCTCGTAATGATTTATCTAGTTAGTGGAACATTTTTCAAATTTAATTTCTATCGATGAAAGCAACCCGAAAAATTTTTTTGCTTGGATGAGTTTTCTTTTAAAATATTCAGCTAACTTTTTTTCGAACTATTTTTAAATTTTTCATATAAATATTTTGAAATCATTAACATTTCATGATTCTGCTTCATGGAAAAATAGTGACACACAGATACGATAGCATGTTGATTAAAAAAATTAATAATCTGGTCCCTGATCTCAGGGTCTTCTTAAATACTATGAAACATGACGTAATAAAATGACACCGAAGGTCAATAACATACAGAAAGAAAATTGGTTACCTATCCATTTTTGACCAAGTCAAACAAATCAAATGTTTTATATGTCCGATACTAGACATAAGAACAAGCCAAGATAGCTGAGCAAAAAAATAGTAACAAAAAATTTCTTCAAAGGCAAGTTTCAAGATTTATAGTATACCTATTCCTGATGTGGTTAAAGCTTCGGCACTTTAACCGGGAGGTACTGGATTCGAATCCCACCAAAGGCTAGATGCAAATCGAATTTTCATAAATTTATATGCAGGTTTATAAGTATATGCAGGTTATCCTCCGGATTTACGAAAGTTTCGATCTACACAGTTGAAAAAATATGCCGTATGTAATGTAAGTTGCATTACATATAGGTCCGGAGCAAGCTTGCATTACAAACTAATGCAAACGTTGCATTATATCAGATTTTAATGCTAATTGTATTAATTTTTATTGTATAGTTTACATTAAATTTTAACGGAATATTTTGTTAAAATTAATACAAGTTATATTAAAATTTATAGCACATTGCATTAAAAAATAATCAAAATATCCATTTGGAAGCATCATTTTTTGTCGTAAGTGGCATTAAATTGTATAGTCCAGTACTTTAAACAGTAAAGCGTATATATTATTTTGTATTAAAACTAAAAGTATAAGGCAAATTCCACAGATTGCGTTGTTTTACTTCCAACTCGATTGATGTTAATCAATTGGCGTCCTTACACAGCAAATATATGAAAAATGTTTTAAGGTTATATTAACAGTATACACAATGACTTAGCGAATTATTATAAATTCGCTAAAAATTAGTTAACCCCAGATTATATAGAAATTTTCTTTCAACACAGTACTGCAGTAATTTTTGACTCAATTGCATCATAATTATTTTTAGTGCAAGCTTTACATTAGAATGTAATACATGATTGCATCATATAAGCTTTAATGCAAGGGTTGCATTAAAAATTGCAGCAAAATTTCTAACTGTGTAGGATGTACCATGCGATATACTATTTACCATTGCCAGATTCAGTTAAAGTTAATCTGGCGATATCGTTTGAGAACTATATGCGATATACTGACCTTTAGGTTTACGAAAGTTTCGTTTAAGGTTGTACTAGCGATATCCAACCGATTATCTTTAGCTCACCTCGAGCATATTAAAAAAAGATAAGCGCACGACAAAGTAAAGATAAATTTCATAGTTTTTCGTGCTTTGAGTTAAAGTTATTCGTGTGACAGTATTTACGAATTATATGCGATATTACGATTACCCGCTCAATGAGTATTCTACAGATAATCCACCGATAATCTGCGACCTTGCTGGTATGTGAGCATAATTCTTTTTCCGAAAGTATTTGGTCGCAAGTTTCCTGGTTGGTAGTTGCCTTTCTTGAGTTTCAATATTGTTAATTTGCAAAAACAATACCTCTGGAGAGGTGAGCATACCTATCAACCTCTCAAATATCGGTTTTGTCACAATCTAAGGACTTGCGTTTCAAACCGCAGTCGTTAAAGAAACGGAAAAAGAGTTGAGATTATTGATTGTTGATGTTTTCTCAGTAAGGAAATCATACTTCTAAAATCAACTAAATCAGAACGCCGTAGTGACCCCAATTCAAGCTGCTGCTTTACCGACCAAGAAGCTACTAATCCGGTTTTTTTTTGTATTACTGTTTATGAAGTAGACTTAACTATTATTAAATTTAAATGGAGAGACATATACCCGAAGCAATAAATTTCCATACATTTCGACCTATTATTAAACGAGCATCACCCTTAAAATTTTATTTATACCAAAAACAGGCAAATCACTATTAATGATTTAATTATTTTATAATAATATTTTAATTCCATTTTAGAAAATATGAAAAACAACTGGAAGATGCTACAATGTTTCTTTAGTGGTAAGATTCCAATTAAGTATCTATGTAGTTATAGTATATTCTGAATTGTTGGCAACTATCAATGTGGTTTTCGCCTAAAGTTGAACAACTACTGAACTTTGAAAATATTGGGGTTAACAAAACTATTCGCCAACTTTAAAAAGACCTATGATAGTATAAGCCGCAAAAACGGTTGGGCCGCCTTCATTTGTCTCAGAATTTCATAGATGTTTGTTTCCCTCTCTCTGTAAGCTGGCAGAATCGTTATATTTACTAAGATGTTTGACCATGAAATAATAAAAAGTTGTATTTATCAATTGAGCTACATATTCAAAAAGTCAGGCTAATTTTTATTAATATACTGCTCGGACAGTCACGTATAATAAACTCTATAACGTAAGCGGTGGTTATAGGTCCCAACTGATGAATAAATTTCATCTGCTGGGAGGTACAAAAACAAATAAATTCAATATCATTTAATCCATCCTGTGCCCTAATTCTCTAAGTAGTAAGATAAGTTGTAAACGTGTAAACGATAATTTATCTTGCCTTTTTACAATATTTGCATTCTGTAATTGCACTCCAAGATAAAATTTAATACGGTTACGATAACTAAATGTCAAAACTTAACATACTCTTATGATGTATGTAGGTTCATATTTAGACTTTGAGGGCCTATAACTACCGTTCCCATTTAAATTTCAACATTATTCTTATGAATATAAGTTACTCTAAATAGCATCTGTTCACAATCTATAGTTCAAGTTGTTACGGGTTGTGGTATGGCTAATTTTACAGGTGAAAATTTATACAATATATTATCTTGGCATTTTTAAATCGCATTCTCTAAACAGTTTTTTTACCCAAGATAAAATTGACAGCAGAGCGAGCAAGATAACATTAAACGTCAAAACGAAATTTTAATTATTTTATATCTTTAATAACTCAAAAAATATAATCTCTAGAAACGTAAATTGTTGCATATACATCAAAGCCATCTAGAATCACACATAGCCCCCAAAATCATATTGAAAAATAATCGGAGTCGGGAGTCATTTGAAATTCAAATCAAGATACGGTTAGATAGACTTATAAAACAAATCAAATGTTTCACGAGAACATTACAACAGTCAAAAAATTCTTTACTTCGTATGGTAAAGACGTGTACAATATAAGTCTTGTTTACAATTGATCGATCCGTTGAATTTTAGTTAATGTTGTGTATTCTAATATGTTTAAAGGTTATTCTTTATACTAAGTGCAAAATCGCATTATTATGTAATTATTATTTGCGATATGTTTTTGAAATCCAATCAAATCTGTCTTAAGCAGATTATAATTTCAGTGTATTTCGTTGTTGAAGACCCATTTAGCTCTTTCTGTACAATTTAATAATAAGGGATTACAACAATTTGATAAGTAAAATAATTTATAATTTATAATTTATTTCTTTATAATTCAAGATTTATAGGGGTTCTTGATTATTGAATTCAGGAACCACAACCCAACTTAAATTACTTGGCTTTCAAATATATTATATTGGTTGTTACAAAGATAGGTTGGATATCTTAATTAAAAATGGTTTTGAACTAAAAACTTATTTCAACATTATTCATAAAAAAAGATGTCCCACATATCAATTCTTGAATTTTGTTTTTTGTGTTATTGCTTCAGCCAAACATTAGTATTCCACTCACAAAATCAAACGCTTTTATGTACCGCGAAATACTAAAAACTTACAAATCACGAATCCATATTTTATATTATGCGCTCAAAATTTAAATCGATAAATCACGTATTGTAATCATCAAAAATTTTATGTATAGTTCTTTAATTAATTTACTTAATTAAATTTAATTTCCGATCAAAGGTGAAAACAAAACAAATAATTTAAAATTAAATGATAAATATTAAATACATAATACCATTTGTCTTAATTAATTAATTTATATTACTTTTCTTTGATATTATAAATCGTTAAAAACTTTTGGGTTTATGCCATCTGATGTAATTAACATTAATATGTATGGAACAGCATGCACGATCAAAGTAAATTATAAGTAAATTCATTGAATTGTTGCGCCATAAAGCAGAATACTATTTTGTGGTGGATTTACTTACCGCAACCACCCGCTAAACATTTCTAAAAGACACAATTTTATGAGAAAATGTACATCTGTCTTAAATTATGGTTAAAAGGGACCCGTAGCAAATACTGTCAATTTAAATTACTACCGGTTGAAAATCTACAAGAAAAAATCCACAGATTCAACAGATAAGATAAACAAAAAAAACCAAATCTTTTCATGTCTTTTGTAAAATAAAAAAGGTAGAATAACATATTTTTGGTTTTATTTCTCGCATAAAAATAAAAATTAACTGGCAGCACATATAGCCCGATACATAAAATACAACATGCAAGGATTAAAGAAAAAACAATTTAAAATCTGTTGAAATTGATACTTTAATTTTTGTGGAAGGTATATGATTGCGCAGCCAACTCTTGCTTGATTCGAGTTGGTTTTGTGATTGAATTTGATGATGATTTTCTGTGAATTAGATAAACATCGGAAAATGAATATTTATTTGATTTCAAAATTATACTTAAAATTAATTCTTTAGAAAGGATCAATTAATTTAAATATAGTTGCATTATGATCAAAATGCTTAAGTTTTTTAAATGTTTTTTTACCATGAGACTGCGGATTAATTACCTGGAAGGAATTTATAGTTTTGAGTTTTTATCGCGTTTGAAGGAAACAATTTGTATTTAATGCACTTTTAGCGTATCAAAGCGAATAAATTCTTTGGTATGGGTTAATGGAAACTAAAATAAAGAATTTAAATGGGTTGGCAATGTAAAAACAAACAAATTAGAGAGTTTTTGGTTTTTAGTTTAATATTGTCGAATCAAAAATTGAGTATGGGTTTTATAAATAGCATGAAAAATCTTTGACGATGTGTTTATAGATGGCGAGTAACGAATTTTAAACGGGAGGAAGGCGATTACTATTGCCTTCTGCAATCGTTTCTTAACAACGTTCCTGGACTCAAGAAATAAGATTTGAGAAAAATTTACTTAATATTTGCAATTGGTTCAATTACAATCATATTGCAAACGGGTGATTTTGCCAAAGGGTTAAACCATAGTTGATCATTAGAAGACAGCTGCATTTTTGATATATACTACTACTATTGTTCTCTAAACATTCAAGACTAAAGTCGTTCAGAGCTAGCTCCATCTGTTTTTTGTATACTTTAAAGCGACCATGGTCTTTTAAAATCGTAAAGTGGATGCTTAAATGTTCCTTCTTCAAGGAAATTGGATACCATGCTAAGAATAAGTAAGATACATTGATATGATGCTTAGCTATGTGACGAGTAGAAGTAATAAATAGCTCCTGCCACAGCAAACCGGAAACGTGTGTTTTTATTGCTGCCATACAACTGCTAAATGATAAAGAGAGCTGAGAGAAGCTGTTCGTTTTAGGACAGATTAGTTGAACCAGCTTTGAAATCATTGATGTGCTTTCATGAAATATTAAAGGAAGCTTGTACACATTAGAGCAATTAATTCTGTTAGAGCAACAACAAATATCGATGATGATTTGTTAACATTTTAAAACATGTTTCAGATCAACCAATAAATTATTTTACGAAGCACGGTTATTAATAAATGCGGTAAGTATACAATAAAACCAGCGTTGACAAGATAAAAATTTCAAGTGCACAGAGAGTTTACGTCTTAAGCTCAGTTTGCAACACCTTTGCAACACCTTTGCTAACGCCAGAAGTGCCGAATAGTATAAGATCAAGCAGTCAAGCAAGGTAGCCTCTAACTTGTTTAAAGGCTTAGCGGCATAGCGAAACTTGCAGTCTTTAAGGTTTAATTTTAACGTTATGTGATATAGCTAGATCAATGCAATATATATTATAACAAGTGAATTAAATAAAGAAGAAGCACGGTCAGTTTCATACATACCAGACAAAACAATTTTAAGAAATGAAGGTTAAAACTTAAAAATCGTAATTCCAAATTTAATTCCAAAATGCACGATACTTATGCATGTGTGATTGTTAGGAAAACTTTTAGAACGATTTTTTTATATCGGTACCTTTGTTGGTTTTAATATCAAAAATTATAAAAATTTACAATGTGACATACTTGATAAGGTTTACCTAAATTATTTCAAGTCTCACACAACCATACTAATTGATTTTCCGATTAATTATCAAAACAATAGTAATTTAATATTCTTTGCGTTTAAATAAAATGACCGAAGTTATGATCCACTTTTAAACAAAAAAATTAAAGAATAAACTAATTACAAGCGGGAAGTGTATACTTTGTTGCAATAGGCAAATAAGTTTTAAAATTATAAGCCTAATTTGATAAATTAGATAATTCAATAATTTTCGTTTTGTTAAATAAAGTTATGACTGCATTCACATTTTTACACATTTTTACATGCAGGAGGTGAATACATGTCTTGTTACAGACAAAAAGTTGTTAGGTTAAAATGGAAAAAATGCATTAGTTACATTACTTTAAAATAAACTACTGGAGGTGAATGTTAATATTTGTTTACAACAAATTAGTAAAAAAAAACATTATTAAATAGAAATAGTTTAAGTTTTATTCAAATGCAGAAAAAATTATACTATTATATTTTAAATGTAATTTTTTTTAAACAAATACAATTAAAATTATTTCATAAAGGAATTAAATAATACGAAATCTATCGATTGAGTTAAAAAATACATATGAATCGATGATTACACATAATTGATGTAGCTAAATTATTATGTTAAACAAAGGTATTTTTACATGCACGAAGAGAACATTAATATTTATTAAAATATTTAAATAAAATACAAAAACATTTAAGTAATTACATATTTTTTGGGATTTGACTAAATATCAAAATTATAATAATTTTTAAACAAATTTATAATTATGAACCAAAATTATTACATGCAGGAAGTAAAATCTTGTCGTTATACATCTATATAATTTTGCTTGGTATATGTGGCATTTAAGCTTATTTACTACTACATTTTTTGAACATAAATATTTGTTACTACATTCATGTAGTGAATTTTGATATTTAATTAGCAGAATAATTACATGCACGAACATGTAACAGACAAGATATTTTTCGTGTTGTATTATAAAAATATATTTGCATGCACGAAATAAATGTTGGTACTAATTTAGTAAAATTATATTAAATTTTAAAACAAATATAATTGGGACAAATAAGTAGTACGAGTATAATTAAAGTCAAAATTCCAAATACTTCGATTAGGTTAGAAATACAAACACATCGTTGACAAATTGTTAACAAAAATAATATATCTATTGTTTTGTTAAATAAATTTATAATTTGATGCACGATGTGAATTTTGTTTAATAACAAATATAAAAGTATAAAAATTAAATATAAATTAGGTTTCGCTTAAATGTAAAAATTCCATATTTTTTTTTTCAGATTTAATGCAGCTAATAACTTATTATTATTACATGCACAAAGAGAATATTGGTTTCTATTAAGAATAGTTAAAGGTGCCTTTATGGTTGCGCTCATCTTTTGTAGAAAAATTCAGAAGAAATTTGTTTTTAATTTTGAGCAATTATTTTTCGTCGAAAAAATTTTCAGAACGAACGGTGGTCCATAAAGGCATCTTTAGTAAAATAACCAAAAGCAAATTGGGTAATTACTAATTTTTTACAATTTGTTTTAATACCTGAAATTATAATAATTTTTAAACAAATACGATTAGATCAAAATTGTTACATGCAGGAAGTAAATCAATTTCATTATTCAGACGAATGAGGTATACAGTTAAAATCAAAATGCTAAGTTCATCAATTGGGTAACAAAAACAAATGCACTGTTGGCATATTTTTGTGTGCTGTTCAAAACATTTAACTTAATAATGTAATAATTAAAACCATTATTTGATTGCACAAATTATTATTGTTAAATATAATTTTTGAACAACCATACATGCAAGAAGTGAATTCTTAATAAATAATAATAAATAAGTTTTAAAGTAAAAAATTGTGGGCACAATATATTTTGTTTTGGTAAATCAAGGTATAAATACATGCATAAAGTGAATATTTTATTTTATTTGGCTTTAATAAATTTAAATGCACATATAAGATGTACAAAATTTTACATGAAGGAGGTGAACACTTTTGTTGGTACAGACTAATAAGTTGTATAGTACAACTCAAAACTCGAAATTCATAAATCGATTTGGTTAGAAATGTATATGCATCGTTATAACTAGCAGCACGATGTGAGTCATCAGATACTTGTAAAATAATTTAGTAAAATTACAAAAAAAGATAAGTATATGATTATGTTATAATTTAGGTTTTACTTGCCGAAAATTAAGATTTTTTTTAAACAAATAGTTTAAAATTAATTAATTGCATGCAAGATCTAAAAATGCATCGATGACACACGTATTTTATAGCTGAATATTTATCATTAAGTTACTTTTATAAATACACGCACGAAGAGAATAATGATATACATTTAGAATAATTTAATTAAAACAATTCCAGTAATTAATAATTTTTAAGGATTTGCTTAAATGCTTTAAATTATTATATTTTTAAACAAATATAATTAAACCAATATTATTACATACAGGAATTAAATATTTTGTTTTTTTACAGACAGACGAGTTATAAAGTTAATATCAAAATAACATTTGCGTCAATTTGATTAGATAAAAAAACAAATCTATCAATGATATATTTTGGTGTACTGAACGTGACATTTTATATTAAAACTTATCTTTTGTTAAACATGATATTTATTATTAAATGAATGAAGTGAATAATGCTCGTTATTTAGCAAAATTCCAATAATTAGCCACAAACAATGTAGAGTTTAATTCATAATTCAAAATTCATTGATTTTAATAATATAATTTCATGGATGTCCTAATTTTGAATGATGATTTTAACTCTACAATTTATTCGTCAATTACAAAAAAAGAATTCACTTCAAGCATGTAATTCGTTTGTTCTTTAATTATATTGGTTTTCATTTAGCAAAATTTATTAAAGTTTTGAAGCAAATTAAAATAAAATTAATTTTTTGCGTTTAATTAGAATAACTTTTTTGCATGCAGGAGGTGAACATTTTTTTGCTACAGATGCTTTGCTACAAGTTGTATACTTAAAGTCTAAATATTAAAAACATATATTTGGTGAGAAATACAAATGTATCAATGTCATATTGTTGACAATTATATTTATTGTTTTGTTAGGTAAATTAATAATTTTACTAACTATGTGATATTTTATTTTTGTTTACAATAGTATAGTAAAATAACAAAAATAAAAGCACAAAATATTACATTACAATTTAGGTTTTGTTAAAATCCAGAAAAATATTATTTTTTTACATATTTTGTGTAGATAAATATTTATTATTATGTTTAATGAAATTATTACATGCACGAAGTGAGTATTGATATTCATTTAGAACAATTTAGTAAAATTACCAAAAACAAATTGGGTGATTACATATTTATAGGATTTGCTCAGGTGAGTGACATTTTATTTAATTTACACATTTTAATTAGGCCAAACTTATTACATGCAGGAAGTAAATGCTGTTATTTTAATATTTGTTTCCTTTTCCTGCCTAAATGCGGCAATATTATATATTTGTACATATTTTATGTAGATAAATATTAATTTTATGTTTAATAAAGTTATTACATGTGCGAGGAAAATATTGATATTCATTTACAACAATTTATTAAATTAACCAAAAACAAATTGGGTGATTACATATTTTTTAAGATTTGTTTATTTTCTTAATTTTAAATTTATAAAAAAATATAACTAAACAAAAATTATTACAAGCACGAAGTAAATGCGTTCCCTTTTTTATGTGTTTCCTTTTCCTGCCTAAATGCGAAAATATAATATTTTTTGTACATACATATTTAAGGTAGATAAATATTTATTATTATGTTTAATAAAGTTATTATATGCACAAAGAGAATATTGATATTCATTTAGAACAATTTAGTAAAATTACCAAAAACAAATTGGGTGATTACATATTTATAGGATTTGCTCAGGTGTCCGAAATTTTATTTAATCAAAACATTTTAATTAGGCCAAACTTATTACATGCAGGAAGTAATTGCTTTTCCTTTAATATTTGTTTCCTTTTCCTGCTTAAATGCAGAAATGTAATATTTTTTGTACATATTTAATGTAAATACAATTTTATTAATATGTTTAATAAAGTTATTACGTGCACGAAGAGAATATTGATTATTATTTAGAACAGTTTAGTAAAATAACCAAAAACAAATTGAGTAATAAATAATTTTTAGGATTCGCTTAAATACTTAATTTTAAAATTATAAAAAATTATAATTAAACCAAAACTATTACAAGTGGGAAGTAAATGCATTTCCTTTCTATGTGTTTCCTTTTCCTGCTTAAATTCTGAAATAAATATATTTTTTTACATACATATTTAAGGTAGAGAAATATTTTTTTTTATGTTTAATTAAGTTGTTACATGCACGAAGTGAGTATTGATACTCATTTAGAACAATTTAGTAAAATAATCAAAATCAAATTGGGCGATTACATATTTATAGGATTTGCTCAGGTGTCCATAATTTTATTTAGTTAAAACATTTTAATTAGGCCAAACTTATTACATGCAGGAAGTAAATGCTTTTCCTTTAATATTTGTTTAATTTTCCTGTTTAAATGCAAAAATGTAATATTTTTTGTACATATTTAATGCACATACAATTTTATTATTATGTTTAATAAAGTTATTACATGCACGAAGATAATATTGATTATCATTTAGAAAAATAACCAAAAACAAATTGGGTAATATTTTTGAGGATTCGCTTAAATACTTAATTTTAAAATTATAAAAAAATATAATTAAACCAAAATTATTACAAGCACGAAGCAAATGCTTTTCCTTTATATGTGTTTCATTTTCCTGCTTAAATGCGGATATATAATATTTTTTTCATATACATTTATTAATGTAGATAAATATTTACTTTTTTGTTTAATAAAGTTATTACATGCACGAAGAGAATATTGATATTCATTTAGAACAATTTAGTAAAATTACCAAAAACAAATTGGGTGATTACATATTTATAGGATTTGCTCAGGTGTCCGAAATTTTATTTAATTAAAACATTTTAATTAGGCCAAACTTATTACATGCAGGAAGTAAATGCTGTTCCTTTAATATCTGTTTCCCTTTCCTGCTTAAATGCAGAAATGTTATAATTTTCGTACATATTGTAACGCCATAGGTAGTAATTGATCGACCCAAATATAAGCTTGTAAACCTTTTTCGGCGGAACAACATTTGAATCAACCGTCTTTCAAGGTGTAATACATATACCGGCGGAGTTAGTAAGTTTTGTATATAGTGGATTTTCTTTGTTTGTATAGCGAAAGGTAATAAACGGCATAATTACTGTTCATTGCATATTCACTTACTTGTGTATGATTGATCATTGGGTTCGTATATGTGAGGCACCCTATTTCCGTTCCTATATAACCCACACCAATCGTTTCGTTGGTGTTTTATCTTTGATTGTAAATCATATAATCTGATCCGTTATCAACCGAATATGTTTTTTTTAACGAACATGCAAAAGACCCGAATTTCTAATTACCTGGAGAGCGAAAATTAAAATAAAATTAATGTGAATCAGTCTTTCAAGCAGATTAATACTTATTGTTTGTAACAAACAAACAAACATAATTTAGGTATTAATTTAGAATACCCAACAAAAAAAAATATTGTAACTTGTGTTCAGTGGTGTATAATTTAGATCAAATATTAGTGAACAGTGATCATAAATTGTGGTTCAAACTAAGTTTAGTGTTATGCACCTTCTTGGTTGCCAGGTTATATCATATAACGACGTAATACCCCTACTATAGTAAATAGTATAAGTTACTACACGGGTCCCCTACAGGTGAGCGATTTTCATTGTTTTTTTTTGTGAAATAAGTAATAAGTGGTTTATCTTCGAATCATGTTTAATATTGTGATTATTTGCCTCCTTTATCCTACAGGCGTTGGGGGCCTAATTATTTTAAGGCGGGAAATTGGATTAATATCCGATAAAATTTTCCTAGGCAAAAATCATACAGAGGATAAAATACCCCATAACGCTATCACCGTACCGGGTGTAAATAAGTTAATATTTGGTGGCTTCATCTAACGGGTGTTATTTATAGTGTTTCGATCGCTGGACAAATAAATCTAGATGTAACGACGTTATGTTAATTGAACACGTTACTCAATTTTGATTATTTTACATTAATAATTTTATAATTTATTTAGTTTAATTAGTTTTAAGTCATTTTCATTTCCATTTTTTTTTGTATTTTTACATAATATAGTAATTATATTGGTAATAGTTCTGGTGTGTATAAGAATTGCTGGCAAATTCAAGAAAAGAAAAACAGGACTTAATGCATGAAACTTTTTTTTGTTATTTTTTAAGGTAAATTATTTAGATTAACATTATGAAACAAATAATTTCATTTGTTAAATAATTAAAATTGATAAATAGTTTTATATAATATTCAGATGAATTCTATCTTGTAATATTAATTTCGGGATGAATTAAAATTGTTAAAATGTTAAATTAAATTTTTTTATATTGATGTGATGAAGGAAAAGTGATGGCACGTAGACACGTTCCTATATCGGGGCATATATATTTTTGTTGTTATGAATACAATTAGTTTTTTTAGGAAGGGCCACCATCGACCTCCCATACCGGTTCAAGCTATCCGCGTGTTCTTTTGCCCCGCCCCTCCTAATCCGTTACAATATCTTATGTACATACAAATTTATTAATATGTTTAATAAAGTTATTACATGCACGAACATAATATTGATTATCATTTTAGAACAATTTAGTAAAATAACCAAAAACAAATTGGGCAATAAATAATTTTAAGGATTCGCTTAAATAATTAATTTTCAAATTATAAAGAAATATAATTAAACCAAAATTATTACAAGCAGGGAGTAAATGCTATTCCTTTTTATGTGTTTCCTTTTCCTGCTTAAATGCTGAAATATAATATTCTTTTACATACATATTTAATGTAGATAAATATTTATTATTTTCTTTAATAAAGTTATTACATGCACGAAGTGAGTATTGATATTCATTTAGAACAATTTAGTAAAATTACCAAAAACAAATTGGGTGATTACATGTTTATAGGATTTGCTCAGGTGTCCGAAATTTTATTTAATTAAAACATTTTAATTAGGCCAAACTTATTACATGCAGGAAGTAAATGCTGTTCCTTTAATATGTGTTTCCCTTTCCTGCTTAAATGCAGAAATATAATACTTTTTGTACATATTTAATGTACATACAATTTTATTAATATGTTTAATAAAGTTATTACATGCACGAAGAGAATATTGATTATCATTTAAAACAATTTAGTAAAATAACCAAAACCAAATTGGGTAATAACTATTTCTTAGGATTCGCTTAAATACTTAATTTTAAAATTATAACAAAATATAATTAAACCAAAATTATTACAAGCAGGAAGTAAATGCTTTTCCTTTTTATGTGTTTCCTTTTCCTGCTTCAATGCGGATATATAATATTTTTTTTATATACATATTTAATGTAGATAAATATTTATTATTATGTTTAATAAAGTTATTACATGCACGAAGAGAATATTGATATTCATTTAGAACAATTTAGTAAAATTACCAAAAACAAATTGGGTGATTACATGTTTATAGGATTTGCTAAAGTGTCCGAAATTTTATTTAATTAAAACATTTTAATTAGGCTAAAATTATTACATGCAGGAAGTAAATGCTGTTCCTTTAATATGTGTTTCCCTTTCCTGCTTAAATGCAGAAATGTAATACATTTTGTACATATTTAATGTACATACAATTTTATTAATATGTTTAATAAAGTTATTACATGCACGAAGAGAATATTGATTATCATTTAAAACAATTTAGTAAAATAACCAAAAACAAATTGCGTAATAAATAATTTTTAGGATTCGCTTAAATACTTAATTTTAAAATTATAAAAAAATATAATTAAACCAAAATTATTACAAGCAGGAAGTAAATGCTTGTCCTTTTTATGTGTTTCCTTTTCCTTCCTAAATGCGGATATATAATATTTTTTTTATATACATATTTAATGTAGATTAATATTTATTATTATGTTTAATAAAGTTATTACATGCACGAAGAGAATATTGATATTCATTTAGAACAATTTTGTAAAATTACCAAAAACAAATTGGGCGATTACATGTTTATAGGATTTGCTCAGGTGTCCGAAATTTTATTTAATTAAAACATTTTAATTAGGCCAAACTTATTACATGCAGGAAGTAAAGGCTGTTCCTTTGATATGTGTTTCCCTTTCCTGCTTAAATGCAGAAATGTAATACATTTTGTACATATTTAATGTACATACAATTTTATTAATATGTTTAATAAAGTTATTACATGCACGAAGAGAATATTGATTATCATTTAAAACAATTTAGTAAAATAACCAAAAACAAATTGCGTAATAAATAATTTTTAGGATTCGCTTAAATACTTAATTTTAAAATTATAAAAAAATATAATTAAACCAAAATTATTACAAGCAGGAAGTAAATGCTTGTCCTTTTTATGTGTTTCCTTTTCCTTCCTAAATGCGGATATATAATATTTTTTTTATATACATATTTAATGTAGATTAATATTTATTATTATGTTTAATAAAGTTATTACATGCACGAAGAGAATATTGATATTCATTTAGAACAATTTAGTAAAATTACCAAAAACAAATTGGGTGATTACATATTTATAGGATTTGCTCAGGTGTCCGAAATTTTATTTAATTAAAACATTTTAATTAGGCCAAACTTATTACATGCAGGAAGAAAATGCTGTTCCTTTAATATGTGTTTCCCTTTCCTGCTTAAATGCAGAAATGTAATACATTTTGTACATATTTAATGTACATACAATTTTATTAATATGTTTAATAAAGTTATTACATGCACAAAGAGAATATTGATTATCATTTAGAATAATTAAGTAATATAACCAAAAACAAATTGCGTAGTAAATAATTTTTAGGATTCACTTAAATACTTAATTTTAAAATTATAAAAAATATAATTAAACCAAAATCATTACAAGCGGGAAGTAAATGCGTTCCCTTTTTTATGTGTTTCCTTTTCCTGCCTAAATGCGAAAATATAATATTTTTTGTACATATATGTTTAATGTAGATAAATATTTATTATTATATTTAATAAAGTTATTACATGCACGAAGAGAATATTGATATTCATTTAGAACAATTTAGTAAAATAACCAAAAACAAATTAGGCAATAAATAATTTTTAGGATTCGCTTAAATAATTAAATTTTAAAATTATAAAGAAATATAATTAAACCAAAATTATTACAAGCAGGAAGTTAATGCTTTTCCTTTTTATTTGTTTCATACATATGTTTCATACATTTCATACATATGTTTCACATACATATTTAATATAGATAAATATTTATTATTATTTTTAATAAATAAGTTTGCACATGCACTAAGAGAAAATTGATATTCATTTAGGACAATTTAGTAAAATAACCAAAAACAACTTTTATTACAAAATTTTAATTAAACCAAAATTATTACATGCAGGAAGTACATTTAATTTTTATGTGTTTTCTTTTCCTGCTGAACTGCGGAAATATAATATTTTTTGTACACATTTAATGTAGATAAATATTTATTATTATGTTTATTAAAGTTATTATTAGCACGAAGAGAAGATTGAGAATATATATTTAGAACAATTTAAAAATAACTAAAAAACAAACTGGTTAGTTACGTATTTTTTAGGATTTGCTTAAATTCCTGTTTTTTTACTTAATTAAAAAAAATATTATTAGACCAAAATTATTACATGCAAGAAGTAAATGCTTTTCTTTTTGTAGACAATTTAGTTATAAAGTTAAAATGAACATTCTAAATCCAATGAGTAGGTTAGAAAAATAAATGTATCGGTGACATGTTTTGGTGTTCTGCAAGAAACATTTAACCTTAATATGTATCAATTTAAACATGTTGGATTACAAGTACAAAGTGGAGAGAACACGTTTCTTGTTACAGACAAATAAGTTGTATAGTTCAACTCAAAATTGGAAATACATCGATTAAGTTAGAAATACAACTGCATCGCTGTTTTTCGTAATCTCATAATAAGATGCATAATTAAAACATCAAAATTTTAAGATCTTTTAGTAAAATAACAATAAAAAAACATAAGTATAATTACATATTATAATGCAAAAAATTAAGATTTTTTTTTAACAAGTAGTTTTAAAATTAATTAATTTCTTACAATATGTAAAAATACGAATGCATCGATGACCTATGTGTGTAGCCCAATAAGTTACATAATATTATTATTACATGCAAGAAGAGAATATTGATATTCATTTTCAATAATTTATTAAAATACCAAAACTAATTTAAATAATTAAATTTTTTCAGGATTTTTCTTAAATGCTTTAAATTATTATTTTTTAATCAAATATAATTAAAGCAAAATTATTACATGCAGCAAGTAAATATTTTTGTTTTGTTACAGACCAACGAGTTATACGGTTAAAATTAAAATACAAATTTCTATGATTGGAGTCGAAAAAACAAAAGCATCAGCTGTTAAATATTTTAATGTACTAAACGTGACATTTAACACAGCCCATGTGGCAAAGTGGTTAGCATGCTTGTTTTAGCGACCAAAGATCCCGGGTTTGATTTTCGGTGGTGACAAGGAAAAAATGTCACGGCTGATTTAGGATCAATGAATAAATCACTAATTATCTGAAATGAAAATATGATTATCATACCTCATTTGAGGTGGCCAAATCCCTTAATATAGTATGTGAATGTGGATGTAGCGCCAGAGAGGCAGAGAGAGAAACAGAACGTAACATTTAACATAAAAAGGTATTTATTACTTTGTTAAACTTGCATAATTGTTATTACATTCACGAAGTTAGTTCCAGGCTTTGCTTAATGCAAGAAATTTTGATAAACTTTTAAACGAATATAATTAAAAGACAAACTACTTACATGCAGGAAGTGAATGCTTTTCTTGTAAAAGACCAATTAATTTTAAAGTTAATTCATAATTCAAAATTCATCGATTGTGAGCTACACTTTTATTATTTTGTTGAATAAAATTATAATTTAATTCACGATTGTTATTTCAGCAAAAGTAGCAAACTTCCTATGTCTTATTAAAAAATTTAGTGACGCTAAAAAATTGTGACTAAAATTTTTCAATTTTCTTTTTTAAAGTTTCAAAAGCTGTTGATTAAATTTAAATCTTTAGAAAGTTAACTTTTTCATTCATTTATTGGGTAGTAATTGATTTTGGTGGAGAGATGTTATGCTTTTTTGTTTTGCATTAAATTGTTCCAATCGGTCGCTCGTGTTTAATTAAGTAACAATAGTCAATTATCCGATTATCAGATTTTAATATTATTGCAATTTAAGGTCGTCTGTTTCCTTTACTAATATCGTGGTTTTGAATAAAAGTTGAAAAAGATTTAAATATATTCAAGTTCTATGTTTGTTTTTTTGCTCAACAACAAAAGCAATCATAAATATAAGTAAAATAACTTTTTAATATCCAATAACAGAAACATATGTTTACACCGATATACATATAACGTATTTATTGATGACATAATCCTCAAAATTCAATCATAAAAAGTGACAAGCGAGAATATATATTCAATTATATCCAATTATATTCAATTCATCTGATAAAAATACGTTTCTGCATTAATAACACATTCACATGTCAAACCTTAAATGTCTTTGCACAATAAAAAAAAAAATATTTATAGCTTTTATTATATGAGCTTAAACACCCTCTCCGATATAAAAACGGAAATATGGAAGATTCCAACGCAATTAAACCAAACAATAAAATGACAAAGATAATAAGCAAGGACATAAAATATCGTCTTAAACATTTTCCATATGAGGCTAAAATAATACTTCCCAAATACTCGCACAAATATGAGATGAAATTGTAAAGGGCGAAAAAGCATCTCTAAATCTTTTTATCTCATTTAATTGAATTGAATTGACCCCCTTAAAATTATTCGGAAAATAAAATAAAATTATTGGTAAAATTGACGATCACCAAATTCGATACAAAATCAATTTTATCTGTTTAGAATTTAAAAGGAGTTTTTTTTGCTTAGGAATATTGCAATGCACATACGAGTGTATAATATGTATACAGAATATAATACTTGTATAAAACTTATCTCAGCTACAACGACTCGAATTACACCAAGCAAATAGATAAGAGAATGATATGTAATAAAACTATATATTATATATGTACTCGTATAGTACATGCATCGAGTAGAAAATTTAAATTAAATTTTGTATGTGATTCACATTTTCATTTCGTTTTTTATTGCACTGAATTCAATTGGTACGAATAGTGTATAGATTTTAAATCAGAGAAAACTGAAAAAAATGTATAAAATGCACTGATATATGGAAGGAAATAGTTTTATAAAGACAACGGAATAGGCGTCTTGGGCTTTTCTAAGCATTGGAATGAGAATGTTAAAGCGAGTGAGGGGGCCAAAAAAATTCATGATGGTTATATAAATTAAGATATTTTTTATGAAAGCAAATACCGTCATTGTTTAAAATGAATGTTTTTATAATCAGGTTACTGTCGCTACATTTAATTATGAGAACCTTAATGATTCAGTGTTCATTTTTAATACGAATATGGAAGATATTAATCGATGGAACTAGCTCCAAGATGTGCTGGAAAAAACATACTGGCAGGCCAGATGTATGTGTTTTTGTTTGTATTAAATCTTCTTGACTTTTTTTTGTTTTCATATGCCTTATGTGTTCGTATACAACCTCTCTGAATTATCCATCTTCTTAAAAGAATAATGAGCCTTCCTTGTGCGGCTCAGTTTTTGATATAAAAATATAGCTATAACACAATCCAAAAAAAGTAGATGAAGACAACAAAATTTCTCCTTATATAATTGGTAAAAGGTTGAAAATTAATTAAGGTTGACAATCAGATGAGATTCTACTAGTAGTGATTAGCAGTCGGATATAAGCAGTCGTGGTTTCTGGTCTTAAACCATCTTGGTTTACTGGTTTAAACCCTTTTCAAAAATGATTGTAATAACTCTAACCGAGAAAAAAATCGAAATGTAACCGTTATTTGTTCACGGCCATTATGTATAATCATCCTTATGCTCAGATATAAAATAAATTAAAATTTAATATTGAAGTTTTTTTTTTCTTAGGTTTCAGTAGTGCTTCTCATTCATCTTATATACACACACTGTATAAATTAAAAACAGTAGATAAAGAATGGGTGTTGTACTAACTGTCGAAAAATTAATTGTGAGTTACAAAAAACAAGACGATAGAGCTCTAGCGTAACCTCAAAAGACAAAAAAGGCAGGATCAAAAATTTTTCTTTCTACTGTATGTATACCATATATTATTTTTTGAGTGTTCGACTATGATGATGAATTAAGACATTCCCCATTAAAATATTTCAATGAAACAGTTAATCAATATTCATTTCTATCCATAGTTATTACACAGTTTTAATTTAGTTAACTTAAAAAAAATATTAATTGAATTTTTAAAATAAAAACAACAAAATACCATAAAATTTGTAATGTTCAATGTATAGGATTACCACCGATCACGTGATAGAAATATCAATCAATCCAAAATAGTTTTTTTGGTTTTTGTTTACCTCTATAACCATACATAAAAATATGCCAGGTGTTTGAATGAATTATGGTGTACATCTTGTTTTATATACTCAGTGTTCATGTTTTTAGAAAACTATATGCAATCTAATTTTGGATGTCAAAACAATAATGGAGCTGTCGATTGTATTCGAAATTGTTTGTGTACAAAATAAAATAATGTGGATGCGTTACATTAGTGGCATGTCAAGTACAAAGTAAAAAAAAAATTGTTTTGCAAATATTTTGAGGCCTCTTATTGAATTGCAACTACCATTTACAAATCCATTTAATAATGATGGATGATGGACAGATATGGACAGTGATCACCATCCAAAAAAATAAATATGTTATATACTACGATAAGTGAAAGAAAATTATTCATTTTCACCTAAATAGTGATAATAATACACACGCGTCATCAATAGTAATATATAATATACGAAAGCCTTTATAAAATAAATTCTTTATACTTGGGGTATTTTATGTTCATTGAAAACTGTCGATAATAAAATATTAAACGAAATCTCCATTCAAAATCTATAAAAATTAATCAAAAGTATATCAACCATATCACATCTACTAATCTAATTGTGCGATTAGCACAATCTAATTGTGCGATCTAATTGTGCGATCCGAGCAATCTAATTGTGCGTTTGAATTTTAGTGATACAACAAAAGCAATGATGAATGAGTTATCGGTTAAGAGTGAGTTTTTAAAAATGCGAACAAATTATTTTGCACATGTGGAAGTTTATACAGATGCTAGTGTGAGTGGTGAGCGAGTAGGTGTAGGAATTTTTATTCCTTCAATGAGGAAAGAGAAAATGGTAAGAGTGCATGAAAGTATCTGTATAATGAATGCAGAGTTGATTGGAATTATGGAAGGGATCAAGTTGGCAATGACACAAGGAGGGAGGAGTAGAGTAGTGCTATTCTCCGACTCCCGGAGTGGGTTAGGATTGATTAGTAAGGGTGGGGGAACTCATGGAAATGTGTATGTGGAAATGTTGTATGAATACCTTCAATCTTGTGGGAGTGAGGTCATTCTTCAATGGATACCTTCACACCTACAAATTGAAGGTAATGAAAGAGCCGACATGCTTGCAAAACGGGGTTGCTTGGTTGAAGGTATAAATGAATATGAATTCATGGATGCAAGAGATGTACTTCGCATGTTTCAGGTGAATCTGTGGAGAAAATGGGAGAAAGAATTTATTGAAAAATGTCAGATGAAAGGCAAGAAGTACTTTGAGCTGGTTAGTTCTCCTTTGATTCGACCTTTTTTTAAGGAGATCAAAGGAGATACTAGAATGTTACGAACAATGGAACGTGTGAGATTGAATCATGGTAATTGGAAAGAGTGTTTGAAGAAACGCAATTTGATTGAGTGTGAATTATGCGAAAGCTGTTTGGTTGTGGAGGACATCGAACATTTGATTCTGAAATGTTCTTCATTCAATCAGAATAGACAAATGTTCGATGGCCTCTTGAGCGCAAGGAATCTGACTGAATTATTACGAATGGGGATGCAAGTATATAAGAATGTGTATGATTTTATAAGAATGAATCAGATAGAAGTATGAAAGGGGATCGATGCGTGAAAGATGAATAAAAGATTAAAATTAAAAAAAATAAAAATGTAAAATTTGAAAATTTGTAAAATTTAAAAATTTGTAAAATTTAAAAATTTGTAAAATTTGAATGAAAATTGTAAAAATTGTAAATATTGAAACTGGGCCAAATGGCACCATATTTTGGGGCTAGTGCAAAATAAATAAATAAAAAAAAAAAAAAAATTACATCTACTAGTCATGTATATACTATTAAAGTTATTGAATACAAAAATTTATACAATTTTTCCAATTTCGACTCGTGTTCATAATTCTTCAAACTATATATCGTCTAGAGAGCAGTCGACGTACGAACTAATGATAATAAAAAAATAATATTGATGTCCTTTACGTATTATAAATTTTCAAAATTCAATGATTCCAAGTTCGATATGCGGAAAAAGTTGTAATAAATTTCGAAACACTTCTACAATTTTCTATAGTGAGTAGTCGAGAGATAATTTCTCTGATAAGACTTGCAGTATTCTTTCCTATACGAATATGCGTTTACTTCTGATTTTTGTTTATCGGAACCATTATATGAATTCTTATAAATTATTGGTAAAAAACCTTTTACCGCATATATCAAAACATGTTATAAATTATTGTTTTATGTTATGTTACATACAATGTAACTAAAAATCACATAACATTCTTTTTATGAGATTTGTTCTGACTGAACAAAAATTTGTAAATGCTGAGCACAAATAACCTGAATCAGTATTTTTACGATATAGTATCTGTTGTGCGTCTATACACGTCAATTTTAAATTTGTCTACATTTTAATGCAGGGAATTTATTTTCAATTAAGCAATTATTTTATCGATAATATTTTCTCGCTGTGAGTATTTTCTTTGTTGGTCCACGTTTTTTTCACAATCGTCGTAGAATTTTCATTTAATTTTTTTTTGTATTTAGGCTATAATATATTTCGATTCTCGCAACATCTTTAGTGACACCTCCTGAGATTAAAATAATTTGAGCCAAATTAAAAGAAATTTTTTTCATTAACACATTTTTTGGAAAACATTCGGAAATACTATTCTAGCTTACAAATGACTTCGTCCTGAGCTGCAAACATTAGCCGTGTTTTATTATTTGAGCATTATCCGGAGCCAAATGGCAATTTTCTACTGAAACTGCAGCTATTATTCACTGGTGTCGCTGTACTAAAAAAATTAAAACTAAATCATCAATAAAATTAAGATTAAGTTTCTAATGGTTTCAGGGGTTTACAAAATAAAGGCCTTTTCGCATTTCCCATTAAAATGGAAAGAGCTGCCGATAGCAGCTCCCGATAAATAGGTAGAGCAAAATATTTTTTTATCGATTTTTAACTAAAAAGTTGAATGAAAAATCTTAGTTTTAGGCTCAATTTTAATAGAGATTTTAAGTTAAATTTATTTATATTTGTTGTAGATTTTACCCTATTATTTTTATAGTGTGGGTTTTATTTACTTTAAAAGGTTGTCAGTTTTACTTAATCGTTCGGTTAATTTTACCAAAATGCTATTCAAATTTCACTTTGTATTGTAGTAAAATCTACAAATTGGTTGAATTTACTTACACAATAGTAAACTAAAAAAATTTTTTTATAAATTTATTTTACTATTCTCTATGTTAATTTTACTATTTAACATTTATAATATTTACCAATCAATAAGTAAGTTGAGTTTGTAACAATTTTTTGGTAAAGTTATTGTATCTTACTTTTTTGGTTAATATGACCAATTATTTCTCTGCGTGTGGTGCGACAGTAGGTGCAAGTGATATTAAAGCCTGGCTTTCTTCTATTGAAACGTATTTGAAGGAGAACGGATTTTTCGAAATATTAAGCGATTCTTCAAGGGTTTTTAACGGAGACGAAACCAGCTTCCAATTGTGCCCCAAAACCAAAACAGTATTGGCAGCAAGAGAAGCCAGGAACATATACGAAAACCATCGAGGATTAGCGAAAACAAACTTAACTGTTATGTTTTCGTTTGCTGCTTGGGTTTTGGTTCCCCCTATGGTGATTTAGAAGAATTCATGACGATATACGGAAATCGTTGCCAAAGGATTGGGCTTTGGGGATTAGTGACAATAGGTGGATGACCAAGGAAGTATTCTACGAATACATTTCGAAAGTTTTCCACCCCTATCTTGTCAAATTGGGAACGAAATTTCCCATAATATTGTTTGTAGATGGTCATAGTACTCATCAAACACTACCATTAAGCAAATTGTGCGTTCACTTAGGCATTGTTCTGGTTGCTCTGTATCCAAATGCAACGCGCATATTGAAGCCCGCGGACGTAAGTGCATTTAAGCCACTCAAAAATGGGTGAACCAGAAGGGTGCGTGAATACACCACAAACTATTCAGCATGGTTTTTGGGCATGTGGAATCTTTCCTTGGAACTACCATGCAGGAAAGAAATATCTTATCAGAAATTCCAAGAAAAAAACGGTACAAAAACAACAGACGAATTTAAGAAACCTTACAATACGTGTCTACAACATTTCACATTGGTCAAATGACAAAAAAACTATGTATAAACTGTTTCTTTAGTTTAAACCTGAAAATTTTATTACCAAATCATAAGTAACGTGTAATGTTGACAGCACCAGCACAATTTTGGAATGCGACATATTAACTTTTGATCAAGTAGATAGATCGTACATAGAAATATCGGACATCAACGATTTTATATTCGTTAATGAGGAAATAGTTGTAGAAGAGACTGTGGAAAATATTGAGCCAGTAAGTCTAGGTGAGTCCTTTATTCCACAAATGGCTCCGCTTAAGGTAGCACCAGTAATTGATGATTTCTTGGATTGGCCGATAACACCTGAACGGCAGGGAATAATGCGGATGAGACCGAAAAAACCATTTGTGATTACTGATTCCCTGTGGATTAAAACCGAGCAAACGAAAAAGGAAGCGAAGCAAAAGGAAGTAACTGATAAAGAGCAAAAAAAAACTGTAAAGCTAGAAATCAGAAAGCAAAAAATTATAGAGAAAGCACGAAACTCAAGATTAAAAATAACGAAGAAAAAAATAAATAAAAAGAGACCGAACTCTTTTCCTTCTGCCACCGTTACCAGTGCTGCGACAGTAGAAGAACCATGTCATATACGTAAGGGTTACTTTAAAAATACAAGTATAGACTAATTCTCACAAATATATAATATCTTGCCAATCAATTTCACAAATTTTCAACATATTGGTCTCCAAACTAAAATCCAAAAAGGACAAATAAGCGGCCCTGTCGATGGTAATTTTATCATTATTTATTTGATTAACATTAATTTTAACTATTCTAAATTTAGTATAGACCGTCAATGCGCTGGTGATTCTCATATTAAGGATGAAACTAAAATTGAGGCGGATGGAATAGGTAATCTTGTTAATCGCTTCTGCCTTGCCAAAACCACATAAAAAAATTGTTTCAGGGGGCTAAAAATTTCGATTGCATTGGGGAGGATATAATTGCGTTAGGTTCCATGTGTTATAAATGTACATTTTCAATTAAAAAAAAATTGGGAATAAGATGTATTACACGTATTACAAAAATTGAACTCACTTACATTCCAAAATTTGTATGCGGCGCGTGTTTGAATTAATCTAGTCTCATTACAATAACTGTAATGATTCATATTAGCTGTTTAGTTTCAATTATAAGACTGAAATTTAATTTTAATTGTGTTATTTTTATATTGTATGAAATGAATTAAAGATATTTTATTTTTGTTTTGAAATATGTTGTGATATTGAATTGTGATATTCAAAAGCTTTATATAAGTGATGGATATGTAATAAAGTTATTTAACTTACGAAAGCTATAGCTAAATCGATTATTAATAGGTTACGAATAGCTTAAAGCTACTCGTAGCTAACTAACTAGAGTATTTGAAGAAAGCTGGTATGGTAGGTATGTCAATAACTATGATTTTTTCTAGTATCAATAATACTGTAATTGTGTCAGTAATTGTACTTTTTATGGTGTCAACAATTATATGAGAGTGTCAATAAATGTACTTTCTCAGAAGGGTTTCGTAAATTGGCGATTTAATAAAAATAGTTATACATTTAATGAATCTTGCATAGAATTACCTAGCACAATTAACTTGGCTATTCTAATATGCTTCAAAGCACACATATTTGTAGAAATTACATGTGTAAATATGCGATTCTATGCAACATTTCCTTACGAGTGTCAATAATTGTATGACTAACGCTATACCTGAGCTTGTGTTTAGATTTCTAGAGATATCTCAGTTGATCAAATAATTCTTAATATATTTTTCGTTATAATACAAAATTCTATAAACAGTTTTCAACCCTAGATAAGGATGTCCTGACTATTTTTCTTACTAAAGTGAACCCCAACTAATAAATCATACTTCTCAGGTTGTATTTATATCTCTATAGATATCTATTGTGTGCCTATGAACTCTCATTATATTTGTTACATTTGAAAAATAGGAGTTCCCTGCCATTGGAGCTTGGAATTATTTTTCTATTATCCCACCCATTTTACCCGAGTATGAATTATTATTTCTCCGGTGGTCTAATTTGATTACAATTATTCTTCTTTATGTAGTTCAGTATGTAGTGTTTGTTACTAGCCTCGGATACTGATTTTATAGTTATTTTTATTTAATAAATGAAAAGTTTCGTTAAATTCCGCTTTATACAGGTATCATTTTGATATGCACCAACACATATAAATGTTTAGTATAGATTTAGTAAAACTTCACACTGCTATATAAACGTGTGAAGTTTTTTCTAATGTTTTTATTAGTAAAACTTTAGCAGTTTCTTCACATTCATACTTCCTTATCCAATCCAACTAAAGTGTTGGTTTGTAATTTTTCTTATTGGATTTTACACATAAGCATAACGCCATTGTGCGACGCTTTTTATGGTTCTGAGAGGATTTCTCTGTGAAATTTACTCGTTTACTTTTCTAATGCAATTAATAATAACTAACATGAATCCACCTTCAGATTTTCCGAAAAAAGATTTATTTGTGATAGAATGAAAGCGATCAGTTTTTAAGCTTAACATAATTTTAATTTTCCAATATGTGCAAAAAACGGTGAGTTAATCGTGAACTCTATAAAAATATCAAGATTATAATCATAAAAACAATAAAGTATATAGATGTAGGTGGCATTGTCTAGATCAGCATTTTTTTTTAAATATTGAGTAAAAATATTTAATTTAAGAGGTTAAACCTTAAAATCTTATTTCGTGGTAGTAAATGTAATTTTACATCAAAGTGTACAAACATAAAACTCAAGTTCAAAAGTTGGATCAACACAATAAATTTTTATCGACACATATTATTCAACTCGTATACGCTCTCGCGTTTTATGATTTAAAGCTTATTAAATTGAAAGTGTTTTTTTTGTTTAACCCTTATGTGAATGGCGTGGTACCCGGGTACCTTTTGCACTTTTAAACGTCTAGCTTTGTATGTTCCAGTCATAATAAAAATTTTTAATTTCATAAGAACTTCTATTTCAATTGATAGATTACGATCACACTTAAAAATGAGAAATTTTACAACTTGGACGCACGTGAGAGCAAATAGTAGTTTAGTAGTACGAATTAGAGTAACAAAGGTACCCGGGTACCTTTATATATTCAACACTATATTTATATAAAGAAAAAGTATGCAAATATTTTATAGTTTTGTGTGTATGTCGTTGTATTTCATTGTTTTAATTTCTGTTTATTTATTTCATTTAATTTATGTTTATATTTTTATTTATTTCAAAAAAACTAACCAACATTTTTTTATTACTATATCAATCATTTTTTCCATTGATGTGATATATTGGATTATTTACGTTTTTTTTAAAGAATGTTCTTCGAAAACAGACATCTTGCAGCTAATGCACAATTCTTTTCAATTTATGTAATTTTAGCAAAATCCGTTATAAATTTCTTAATTGCAAAAAAAAAATTAAAAACAAATTAGTTTTAAGAAAAATTACACTCACATGAGGGTTAAATAAAAATTATTTTATTTGTAAGAACAATAATTTGCTGTAGCATACCGATTCGTATATATAAACATCACATACACAAAAAATATAAATATTATTACAAATTATGTGTGAATGATTATTATCCCTTATTATAAAAATTACACCTTTTGAGCATATAAATCATAAAAATATGTACATACGAGTATATGTGTTCGTTGGATGAATAAAAAATAATAAAGTTAAATTAACAACTTAAAGACAATTTTCATATATGATCATATACGGTTTTGTGGTATGTTATATTTATTATTGTCTCCTCTTCCATAATCATAATACGCGAGCATGTTCATGTTTACCACGAACCGAATTAAACTACTCGCTATGGGTTTATTTTACTGCCATACACAGCACATATACAAGGAATATATCTCGTAAAGCACGATATAAACTTTGACTTTTTAACTTTCGTATCGCAGCTACATATAAAAATTATAACAATTTCTATTCTTATTATATACATTTTTGTAAAAGGAATAAATAATTTTCCGTTTTTATGTTATACTCGTATGTTATATATTTTTTGTGATATGTAAGCATATCATAATAATAATAACAATAACAATAATAATTTGTTTATTGTAGGCGCGCACATTACTTCATAATATATAAAAGACCATGAACGATATATTTTAAGTCTCGCAATAAACAAATATTGTATGTGCGAGGCAGGCAAGTATTTTTGTGGCTGGAATGGGGTTTTTATGGGCTGCACAATAAAAACCAAATTTTTATTTATATATAATTTTTGCTTAATTATTAATTTATTATATGATATAGTTTTGTAAATTATTAATAACATTTATTATTATTATTATTATTATTATTATAAGAAGGTGAAGAATGAATTTTATGTATTATAAAACCAATTAAGTATACGAATTATTAAGATAATAAAAAAATTTTGATATACAAAAACCTAACATCCGTAAATTGTATTATTGAACCATAAAAGTGGTTTATATACCCAAAGTGGTGTAATATAAAGTCAAATTTATATAGTTAAAAATAATACATAGCGTAAGGCGTTATACGGCCGAATAACGTAATGTCCTGAATTAAGTAATATTTTCTATATATGTGTGGCACAATAAAACCGAAAGAAAAGCTGCCTTAAGTACGAATTTTATTATTTTGAGAAAAAGTTTCTACACAAATAAAGCAATACATGAGGGAAAGGGTGTGCTGCTATTGAATATAGTTGTTCAAATTATATGTATAACTTGTAAAACTGGAAAAGCATGCAGTTCAGAAATATGGGCTATTAACGAGCTTTCGAAATTCGCAATGGTATGACACCTAAATATTTAACATTTAAGGCGTGATATTCCTGCTAAAGAGAAGAACCTATACATAAAATCTAACATCGCGTATTTCGTTATCGCATTATTTAGTATATCACTACATGCACTAAAATAATTATTTTTTAGATCATTTAAACGATCGAGCAAATAATATGCGATTATTTTGTTTTGAATATTAATTAAGGGGGTGTTTTTATGATCAAATGTTGAGCTCAAAAATTGAATTTATTTTTAACTTAAAGCTCGTAAAATGCTCCTAACTATATAGTAAACAATTATCCAAAATTCGCTGGTGTTTGTGTTGGAGGTGGCTGGTCTGTTTCAACGTTTATTTAGCCCTCGTCCGCATTTAAATAATTTATTGCCCAACTAACAGAACTAGTGCTTATTGCTGGCCCTACAACACATTTAAAGACTTAGTCGCCACAACGGTTTTCAAATAGATATAGAGTTCGCAATACGGGGGCCCTAACAAAATGAGTTTTATTGTGTGGACCGAGTGTGTGCAAATGATATTCCACATCGTCCGTCCATCAAGAAGGTGGTTTTCGCGAGAACCCATCTTCATTGGCGCAGTTCGTATAAGATATCCTTGCCACCACAGTAAACATGATTAAATGAGTTCTTTTATATCTTATTTCTCGAGAAAATTTTGTGCCTCATGATACATTCGCAGTCTTCAGTCGCCGCTTTCTTTAATCGACCCAAAATTTTGATTTTGTCAGACATGTCAAAAAAAAACAAGGCTGACAAGATGTCCATATATAATTACTGAAATCGAATTTAAATTGGTTCAAATTGGGATTAATATTAAATTATATTTAAATCGGAGTATAAATTTTGTTTTTGTCAAACATTGTTGTTGTTGTCAAAATAAACATGGCCGATAGAAACACATTAAATACTTATGAGGACAAGATGTCTCTATATATTTATTGAAATCGAATTTAAATTGGTTTAAATTGGCATTAATATTGAATTATATTTAATTCGGGGTATAAATTTTGTTTTTGTCAAACATTGTTGTTGTTGTCACTAAAAACATGGCTGATAATAACATATTAAATACTTATGAGGACAAGATGTCTATATATATTTACTAAAGTCGGTTTTAAATTGGTTCAAATTGGGATTAATATTGAATTATATTTAAATCGGTGTATAAATTTTGTTTTTGTCAAACATTGTTGTTGTTGTCAAAATAAACATGGCTGATAATAACACATTAAATACTTATGAGGACAAGATGCCTATATATAATTACTGAAATCGAATTAAAATTGGTTCAAATTGGGATTAATATTGAATTATATTTAAATCGGAGTATAAATTTTGTTTTTGTCAAACATTGTTGTTGTTGTCACTAAAAACATGGCTGATAATAACATATTAAATACTTATGAGGACAAGATGTCTATATATATTTACTAAAGTCGGTTTTAAATTGGTTCAAATTGGGATTAATATTGAATTATATTTAAATCGGAGTATAAATTTTGTTTTTGTCAAACATTGTTGTTGTTGTCAAAATAAACATGGCTGATAATAACACATGAAATACATATGAGGACAAGATGCCTATATATATTTACTAAAGTCGGTTTTAAATTGGTTCAAATTGGGATTAATATTGAATTATATTTAAATCGGAGTATAAATTTTATTTTTGTCAAACATTGTTGTTGTTGTCAAAATAAACATGGCTGATAATAACACATTGAATACTTATGAGGACAAGATGCCTATATATAATTACTGAAATCGAATTAAAATTGGTTTAAATTGGGATTAATATTGAATTATATTTAAATCGGAGTATAAATTTTGTTTTTGTCAAACATTGTTTTTGTTGTCAAAATAAACATGGCTGATTATATCCCATTTAATACATATGAGGTTAAAAATATCTATATATAATTACTGAAAACGGATTTAAATTAGTTCAATTTGGCATTAATATTGAATTATATTTAAATCGGTGTTTTAATTTTGTTTTTGTCAAACATTGTTGTTGTTGTCAAAATAAACATGGCCGATAGTAACACATTAAATACTTATGAGGACAAGATGTCTATATATATTTATTGAAATCGAATTTAAATTGGTTCAAATTGGCATTAATATTGAATTATATTTAAATCGGAGTATAAATTTTGTTTTTGTCAAACATAGTTGTTGTTGTCAAAATAAACATGGCTGATAGTAACACATTAAATAATTATGAGGACAAGATGTCTATATTCAATTACTGAAAACGGATTTAAATTAGTTCAAATTGGGATTAATATGGAATTTTATTTAAATCGGAGTATAAATTTCATTTTTGTCAAACATTGTTGTTGTTGTCAAAATAAACATGGCTGCTAATAACACATTAAATACTTATGAGGACAAGATGTCTATATATAATTACTGAAAAGAGATTTAAATTAGTTCAAATTGAGATTAATATTGTATTTTATTTAAATCGGAGTATAAATTTTGTTTTTGTCAAACATTGTTGTTGTTGTCAAAATAAACATGGCTGCTAATAACACATTAAATACTTATGAGGACAAGATGTCTATATAT
Organism: Nephrotoma appendiculata; assembly: GCA_947310385.1. NCBI lineage: Eukaryota > Metazoa > Arthropoda > Insecta > Diptera > Tipulidae > Nephrotoma > Nephrotoma appendiculata. The sequence continues at coordinate 119,792,347 of OX371223.1, forward strand.
AATTACTGAAAACGGATTTAAATTAGTTCAATTTGGCATTAATTTTGAATTATATTTAAATCGGAGTATAAATTTTGTTTTTGTCAAACATTGTTGTTGTTGTCACTAAAAACATGGCTGCTAATAACACATTAAATACTTATGAGGACAAGATGTCTATATATAATTACTGAAAACGGATTTAAATTAGTTCAATTTGGCATTAATTTTGAATTATATTTAAATCGGAGTATAAATTTAGTTTTTGTCAAACATTGTTGTTGTTGTCACTAAAAACATGGCTGATAATAACATATTAAATACTTATGAGGACAAGATGTTTATATATAATTACTGAAAACGGATTTAAATTAGTTCAAATTGGGATAAATATTGAATTTTATTTAAATCGGAGTATAAATTTTATTTTTGTCAAACATTGTTGTTGTTGTCAAAATAAACATTTCCAATAGTAACACATTAAATACTTATGAGGACAAGATGCCTATATATATTTACTAAAGTCGGTTTTAAATTGGTTCAAATTGAGATTAATATTGAATTATATTTAAATCGGACTATAAATTTTGTTTTTTTTTCAAACTTTGTTGTTGTTGTCAAAATAAACATGGCTGATAATAACACATGAAATACTTATGAGGACAAGATGCCTATATATATTTACTAAAGTCGGTTTTAAATTGGATCAAATTGGGATTAATATTGAATTATATTTAAATCGGAGTATAAATTTTGTTTTTGTCAAACATTGTTGTTGTTGTCAAAATAAACATGGCCGATAGTAACACATTAAATACTTATGAGGACAAGATGTCTATATATATTTATCGAAATTGAATTTAAATTGGTTCAAATTGGCATTAATATTGAATTATATTTAAATCGGAGTTTTAATATTTTTTTGTCAAACATTGTTGTTGTTGTCAAAATAAACATGGTCGATAGTAACAAATTAAATACATATGAGGTCAAGATATCTATATATAATTACTGAAATCGGATTTCAATAGGTTCAAATTTTCACTAACAGTGAATTATATTTAAATCGGAGTATAAATTTTGTTTTTGTCAAACATTGTTGTTGTTGTCAAAATAAACATTTCCAATAGTAACACATTAAATACTTATGAGGACAAGATGCCTATATATATTTACTAAAGTCGGTTTTAAGTTGGTTCAAATTGAGATTAATATTGAATTATATTTAAATCGGACTATAAATTTTGTTTTTTTTTCAAACTTTGTTGTTGTTGTCAAAATAAACATGGCTGATAAAAACACATGAAATACTTATGAGGACAAGATGCCTATATATATTTACTAAAGTCGGTTTTAAATTGGATCAAATTGGGATTAATATTGAATTATATTTAAATCGGAGTATAAATTTTGTTTTTGTCAAACATTGTTGTTGTTGTCAAAATAAACATGGCCGATAGTAACACATTAAATACTTATGAGGACAAGATGTCTATATATATTTATCGAAATTGAATTTAAATTGGTTCAAATTGGCATTAATATTGAATTATATTTAAATCGGAGTTTTAATATTTTTTTGTCAAACATTGTTGTTGTTGTCAAAATAAACATGGTCGATAGTAACAAATTAAATACATATGAGGTCAAGATATCTATATATAATTACTGAAATCGGATTTCAATAGGTTCAAATTTTCACTAACAGTGAATTATATTTAAATCGGAGTATAAATTTTATTTTTGTCAAACATTGTTGTTGTTGTCAAAATAAACATGGCTGATAATAACACATTAATTACTTATGACGACAAGATGTCTATATATATTTATTGAAATTGAATTTAAATTGGTTCAAATTGGCATTAATATTGAATTATATTTAAATCGGAGTTTTAATTTTGTTTTTGTCAAACATTGTTGTTGTTGTCAAAATAAACATGGCCCATAATAACACATAAAATACTTATGAGGACAACATGTCAATCTATAATTACAAAATTCGGATTTAAATTTGTTTAAATTGGGATTGATATTGAATTAAATTTAAATCAGAGTATAAATTTTGTTTTTGTCAAACATTGTTGTTGTTGTCAATATAAACATGGCCCATAATAACACATAAAATACTTATGAGGACTACATGTCAATCTATAATTGCAAAATTCAAATTTAAATTTGTTTAAATTGGGATTGATATTGAATTTTATTTAAATCAGAACATAAATTTTGTTTTTGTCAAACATTGTTGTTGTTGTCAAAATAAACATGGCTGATTATATCACATTTAATACATATGAGGACAAGATATCTATATATAATTACTGAAATCGGATTTCACTAGGTTCAAATTGGCATTAATATTGAATTATATTTAAATCAGTAAAACAAGATATTGGTTAACAAGTTGAAATAAATATAGATTCTAAGTATTTGTTGAAATTCACCCAACAGCTGTTAATCAACATAGAAACTGCCCAATGTAATTATAGAGATTTATTACCATAGATAATATCATGACAGTTTGCTACTTAAAAGCCGTTTACTTCCAGTACAAAATTCGTTAGTTATTCGAGTACAGGCTAACAAATTGGGCATGCGAATAAAACTGTTTCGGCTTTTCAGTGCAAAACCTCTTCCCTAATTATTAGTGTTAGAGAACGTTACAATAAGTTTAAAAGTAATATAAGTTTATCAATAAGTCAACCATCTGACCAACCATTTGAATCAAATGTTCAATTTTATTGCAATGCATTTAGTCATTTTTATATGAACGTTGAACTTGTGTGTTGTATTAATAATTTATACCGTTTTAACGGTATTTGTTAATAATAATGCGGCTTATGTCTTAGAAGTAGACAAAATCATTATAATTTAGATAAATGTGAATAATTACCAAAATCTTCTATTTGAGGTTTATCAAATAAAACCGTGAATAGTTAAGCTTCTTAAATACTTACTATACGGTGCCGATTTATTAATTCATGACAAAATTTTTGTAATTTAATTAATAGGATTTTAATAGTTAAATTATAGTTATGCATAAATCAATAATATTCTATATACTGAAAAATTAATAATCCATGAAAACCTTGATTAATAAGAGATAAATTTTAAAAGTTTTTGGTCGCATCGTCACTATAATGATTCGTATCGCAACTTAAATTAAAATACGATCTATCAATTTTATTTTGGAATATTATTTTGTATTAAAGATTTATTAAAAATATTAATTCTGTTTTATGCTTGGCTGTGCAGATTTCAGCAATAATCTTAAATGTGTAAAGTGGTTAACCTTTCTCCCACTTGGGACAATACTAAAATGTGGTAAATTAAATTTGTTAATTTCGAAACGTAATCTCAAACATATTTAAATAAATCAAGTACACAACAGTATAATACATATATGTACTGGCATCTTTAATAAGATTACAGCAAAAAAAAATAAGACACAGTCCAAACGTAACTAAACACGTAACAAAACAAAAACTTTCTAAACAATGAAACTAATTTTTTGACATATAATATGGATAAGAAATAAAATGAAGATAAATTTATCAAAATGATTAATGATAATTACAAAATTTTTTTTTTTTCATCAAGTCTCGTGTTAAGAGCGAGCACCAATGAATTTGAATTCTTTGCCGTCTAATTAAATTATATCTTTATTTGTTTTTGAAAGCATCTATATGTGAATTAGATTTTCGTTGTTAATACTCTTTAAGAAATTGTTTTATCGGTCAATTCAGCAATTAAGATTTTGATATTTGTATAAAAGTAATTTAATTTTGTTCGAAGTGGTACTTATCTTTTAATAATTTTATTGCATAAAGATTTTAGGAGTGGAGCACTCACTCGTGCCATAAATATAACTGGTAAGAAGCCATAGATTTTTCAAGTGACAGATCTAATGATACAAATTTAAACAGTTTAGTTTGCCACTTTACTTTTCGTATATATTCTTGGTATCCTTTTCTGTTTCATATGTGACTAAATGTCGCTCTATCGCAATACAGTTCAAATTGATTGGGTGATCTGTGTGAAACATCATAGGAATCCTATCTTTCGATCATCGCATATATAAAAAATGTATAACAAAATCTACCGCGGTGGCAAAGTGGTCAGCATGCTTGGTCCAGCGACCGGAGGTCCCGGGTTCGATTCCGGGTAGTGACAAGGAAAAAAGTTCACGGCTGGTTTAGCATCAATGAATTAATCACTCATTATCCGAAATAAAAATATGATTATGAAACCTCATTTGAGGTGGTTGCAATTCAGCTAGGATTTATAGAATAATTTTAGGAGACTTAATTTCAATGTGCCGTTAGCTTGCAATTGTCTATTTGTTATTAAATAATTTAGATAATTTTACTAAATATTTTCGATAAATTATAATTAGAAAATATCTATAATTTTAGATAATTCTCATAAATCGTTTAAGCTTTACATTTTTAGATGAATATTGTAGTAAAATAGCAATAAGATCGACGTATTTTAGCTGAACTTTCTAGGAAGTTAGAATATTTTTGCAACGAAAAATTAGCTAAACTCGAATTAGTTAAATCATATACAACATAATATATTTATATCTAGTTTCTTCAGCAAAATACCTAACAAATTAGGTAAACATTGTATTTTGATTTTAACTAATTGGCGTTAGGTAAATAATCTATTTAATTTCTTTCTGTGTACATTATCGATTTCTTATCGATTTCATTATGACCTTTTGCATGTCCAAGCAGAGAATAAGACTCCCATTCCCTTATTCTTTTTCTTTAACTGCCAATTCGTCTCCTAAAGTTTTGGTTTTGTCGATTATAAACAATTCGCATAGGTGACATTTATCAGATTTGGGATTTAGGAAATCCAAGTTAAAGCCTGTATTGCAGATATGCCGATAATAACTGCGTTTGACAGGTGATTTGTGTGATTCTAAACATCTTTTACAATACAAATCATACATTTTTCGAGCGTTAAAATTAACATCCAGGTACTTCTACTTGGTTATTTCTATGCAATAGCGCGATGCTACGCAAGGAAAGCTAATAGTGCGGTTCGAGACCAAATCTAGCCTTGATGCTTAATATGGTTACCCGCGTGTACAAAGTTTTTTGCGATATTGCCAAAGTACCCAAATAAAACTGTTTGTATACAGATATTCTATTTCCATGAACATCAAAAGAATTCGGCGAGATATTTTGTCCGATTTCTGTTTTCGGCGAGTACCGATCCGTTCGGTGATTTCTTATATAAAACTGTTATTCCTGGCTTGGTCAAGTGAATAGTAATCATCAAAAATTATTTTCTGATCAGCATTACTTATTTGTTTCAAACTTTCCAATATGCAAGATGTTAAACAATTCATTAAATTTTTAACTTGCTTTTTAAGACGAACTTGAACTTTGCAGTTTGTGAATTCTAAACCTGATTGGACCTGAATATCCGGTTTGTGGAATCGTTTTCTTGGTTTAAACTAAATTAAAATAAAAGCTTTTTTATACATATGAACGGTAAAATTATTTAGTTATCACTTACCAATTCATTTCAAGTTGAATTAGAATATTCACTATCCGGAACTGAGAGGAACTGATATGATTCAGAGACACTTCGTCAGCCCAGTTTTAGTATGTTCCATACGCCATTTTTGGGTATTTTGTTCTGAGAATGCAATCTATTTTGTATAATCTTAACCGTTTCCGATATATTTGGTGGTAAGTTTGTTCCATATCCACTTTTTTATTGATTTATCATTTCAGTTTGTTCCATATCCAGATTTTTGCGTAAGGAACAAAAATCTAATGTATTTTAATAATAGTTTTTTGTTACATTTAGTTTCGGTCAAAACCATAATCAATATACCTGGAACAATTGCGTATTTAACTTTTAACAAATCTAGATTGTTCCACTGCATTACTGAATGATTTTTAATAGCATATATATCATATGGATATAGAACAAAAAAAGCAAAAAATAATTGAAGATTGAATTGTTCCATATCCATAGCTCGATAACATTAGCTAGAGGCGCAAAAGTATATAAGAGATCTGGTACATTGTTCCTCTTCAGTCGTGCTGAAGAAGTCAAAGTGGTAAGTGGTACCTATGTATTTTATTTTTATTTGTTTATTTTTGTATTTCTTTTCAATAATTGTTCCATATCCATAGCTGTATAGATAGCAAAAGTTCGCAAAAGCATACAAAATACTTAGATTTCATTTCTTCACTTGTATTAAGGTTATAAAACGTTTACGAGATGGATTCTCTGAATTCTACTATGACTCCACAATCATTAAGGTAAGTGAACGTTATTACTTTGTTTGTTGCTTTTAATTTTTTCTTGATTTTTAAAACAGGAATGTGAATTAAAAAATAGAAGAACCCAACATAGAACAACTACTAAATGATGCTGATTCATCGAGCGTGCCTTAATCGGAATTGCATTTTTCAGGTTAGTTAAAGTTATTTAGTTATTTCTATGAAAATCTTTAAACCGGGTTTGTTTTACTTAATTCGTTTAAATTTAAAAGATTCCAATGATGATCAAATTACTTTGTCTCCAACAAACGATGGAGCTGATGAACATTGGAGAGATTTACCATCTAATTCGAGTTTTTACGGTATCGGAAATTAACTAAATTGAAGTATATTATAGAATATAATATTTAACTATGTAATAACATATGCAACAGGCTCAGAAAATTCCTCTTCAAAGTTAACAAGAAAAAGACTAGAACATGTTAGTATGGAGAAGTGCAATGTTAATTGTAATGCACGGCCTTGGGTACACCCAACAACACGAGGCACACTTGTTCTATGCGGGTAGCAATCAGTGGCTAGGGCGGTTCATTTGAAACTCGTGTTGAAGGAAGCCATTGTACAATAATCAACTATTAACGTTGACATAAGTGTGCTGATATTTATTATCAAGAAAGATAAATTTTCAGAATAAATCAACCTCAGCTACCACAACCATCTCCCTTAATTCAAGCTGTCCTAAGCTTGAAACATTACATGCATAACATAAAAGCTCTTAACAAAATACAACCGCTCCAACGATGTTATGAGGCCGGCTTTAAAACTCGAATTATGCAAAAAAATTCATTTACAATATAGTATAATGAGATAGATAATAATAAGAAAAAGGATTAACTTGCAATCATAATAATCATAATATTGATATAGTAATAATAATAAGAAGAAGAATAGAAATGTATGAAAGAATAAATAAAATGGTTATATAATAATAATTGTACGTCATTGAAGATAAATTTTGATGGTGTCCTTACTGCCGCTATTCGATATATCCGCTTCTGCAACCATATGCTCGTGCTTGGGTTGTAAATAAATCCACGTCTTGTGGAGATGATGGGTTAACAATTATGCTGTTTTTTTATTTTATGAGCATAATAAATAACATATGATATATAATAAGTTTAAAGCTCAACTTTCGATATATACACTCAAAAGCTTTTAGAAATGCGTATGCATTTGGCAATTTCACTTAGTTTAAGTCGATTAATTTATAAGTTTACTTAGTTAGTTTGGACATTAACAGCTTTTCTTTTCATTGTTATATTTATAGTTATATTATTAAGTTGGGTTTAGTTACACTTAACTTGAGTTCTTTATTTTTTTTACATAAATTTAATTTCCACACAGTTAGCTTTACTCCGTGTTTAAGTGTATGAACTTTCAAGTAACTAAGTTCTGAATATTGTTTTATGAGTTAACTTGCATATTAATGTTACATATTACTGCTTTTCTAGTATATTATTTTTTTTGTATTTATTGTCATTTTTAATATTGTTTTTGTTCATTCACACTTATGTACATAAATATTAATATATATTTAATTATAATTTTTATAATTATTAATAGCAATATAACATCGTTAAAGCTTTTTTTTTTTTGTTTTTTAGATTTTTTTGCACGACATTTTTTTAACAATTCAAAATCATCACAATCAACTGATTCTAATTTATGAATTTTTTGTACACTTTTTTCGCGTTATGACAAGTTACACGACAAAATTTTTTATTCAAAAAGCCTCCCCGTCACCTCTCGTCCATCGTTTTTATACTCTTCTTTCTGTTCCCGTTTTTTCTGTAAGTCGTTTCCCCGCTGTAACTACTTTTTCTGTTTTCATTTGAAATGGTACTAGATGTGATCTATATGTCCCATAAAACAGTACACGAAACAATTGCAGTGTTTTTTTAAAATTGGGGCGTGTACCTAATTAGAATATTTTTTCCTCACAATCATTACAAAATATAAAGCTGAGACAGTCAAGAAAAGAATATACGAATTGAAAAAAACAACCGATGGCTCTAAGGTAAATGATATCCGGTGTAAATCTATACATGCTTTTTATATGTACAAAAAATGTATCAGAAGAAGATCGCCAGAAAATTTTTGAGAGCTTTAGGAATCTGACCGATGATGATAAAACCAAGTTTTTCTTTAAATTTGTTAAACGTGTGCCTGTAAAGTGGCAGCGAGTGTCATCTGAAAAAAAAAACTATTTATAAAGATTTTTCATCCAAGGTAATGAACATATAATTTTAGTATGTAGATTGTTTTTTCTAATAACTGTAAACGTATCAAAAAGATGAATTTACTATTGTTTCGAAAACTTTCCCGACAAAATAACGGGATGTCCACGAGCTATGAAACGAGAAGAAATTGTAAAAAGAGTAACGTCGCTAGAAAAATTAGATGAAGTGCTAAATCACGTATATAGTTTTGTAACTGTCGACTCCCATTATTGCAGGGCTAACTCACAAAAACATTATCTAGAAGCGCACTTTAATCTATCCAAAATGTATTAATTTTACTTAGAACGAACGAAGAAATGTCCTGTAACATTAACCGTATACCGAAAAATTTTCAACAACGAATGCTGCTTATTTAAACAAATAACAAACACCAACTCAGGAAGAAATATTGGTGCATGAGACACATCAACAACAATGTAAAGCTGATAGCATGTAAAGCTGTTAGAGATATCGATCGAAGCAATATTGATCCTACCACATTCATTTTATGCTATGACTTGCAACAAGTAATTAGCCTGGCCGAAAGGAAATGCTTCGTCATTTTATTACAAGTGCAAATTCAACATATACAACTTGACAGCTATACAGCTATAAAACCCGATAAGAAAAAAATAACGTATTGTGCTATATGGACCGAGGCACATAGTGGTCGTTCCGGCAATGCCATCTGCAGTGCTTTAATACGAATATTAAATCAACTGATGAAAGATTTTCCCTTAACGAAACGTATAGTTTTGTGAAGCGACCCCTGTGTACCACAGAAATCGTAACAAAGTTAACACTACATCCATAAAATGTTTGTCAACTCAAATCCGCACTTAGAATGTGTCATTCAAAAATTTTCAGAACCAGTGAGTCAATTCGCGTTGCATGAAATAATGAATATGAAAAGTTTTTTTCATTGGCAATCTAGTAGTTTGAATTATTCGCATGTAGTTTTAAATTTTACTGTGTGAAATCCAAATTTATTATGGGGAATGCAAACCTACTCGATTGGTAATGAAAAAAACTTTTCATTTTCATTATATCACGGAACGCGAATTGACGCCCAGGGCACTCAAATAAACAAAAAGTTGATTGTGTGCACTTCGACTATCGATCGGTACCTGAAAAACTTAGAAATACATAGCCCACTTTATTTTGTGCGAATACTACAAAAACATGAATGCTCGAAATGTTACTTTGGTTATTATACAAATGAAGCCAACGGATTTTGAGGCTTACTAGAATCCAGCTGGTAAGTTGGACTTTACCAGAGATCTATTTTTTAAAATTGAAATTTTCTTATACGAACAAGAAGAAATCGGATGCTTTACCTTACAATACAAACTTTCCTTCCCAGAAATCAATTACAAGACTTGTTCGTTGCGAAAAAAGGCACCTCGAAGTTCGCTGGCCACTCGACAAAATCTCTTTTCAACTGAAATTGCAACACTATCAGTCGTTCCATTGCAAAAGAGAAAGTTGCGGATATTAAAGACCTTTTCCCATTTCTGTCAATGGAAGGTATAAAATATCTTACAACATTACTGATAAAAAAGCAAGCTTTGACTGAATAATATGAATATTATTAAAAGCTTAAATTAGTACAATTTTTTTGAAGCTACGAAACAAAGCTGTGATCAAACGTTGTGAATTATTTTTATTATTTAATAAACTTTGTTAATTAAAACCAAATGGGGTTTGTTTTTAAAAAATTTATTTGTAATATGAGATTTAGAACCAGATTTAAAAAAAGACTCCTACATAAGAATAACACTTATTATACTAGTATCAACATCAAATGTTCATACCACGTAACTTATTTGGAACTTGGGGCAAGAATGTTCCATGCGCAAACCATTTTGTCCCACATCCTATAAAAAACACCAATTAGTGCTAAAAAAAATGAAATTTTTTTATAATCTACTTTTTGTTTCATTTAACATCAAACAAAGAAATCCATTTTTCTGTGTTTCAGATAAATGGCGGATAGTCCATACAAATATTACAGCGACGACTTGGTAAATACTCGACCTTAACACCATTTTTTGTAGCCTTATAACACAATTAACTGTTTTTTGTGTCCACAAAAAATTTAAATATCAAACTGTAAAATTTCATCCCTTTCTCCAAACACACTCAAATATTCACCAGCAAATATTCCAGACATGGCGTTGCTAGATTTTAATAATAAAAAATTTCTATATGCTAGTTTCCACTAACGGTAAAATGTTTACTATCCATAACTTATATATTATGTATAGAAGTATTTACAAAAAAATTCACAAGCAATACCGAACAAGTAGTGTTGTGGTTAAAGCTTTGGCACTTGGACCGGGAGGTACTGGGTTCGAATCCCATCAGAGGATAGATGCAAATCGAATTTTCATCATCGATTACAATCGGTTATGTTAATAAACACAACTAAGACTCTCTGATGGAATGAAAAATTCAGCGCCGACTCACCGTTGTTGTCAATGTACAGGTTAACTACAGGTTAATTGCAAGCTCCAATGTGCAGGTGGTATACTGCAGTTGTGTGAGTAGGTGAATAGATGAATGATGTGGTGTGAATGCGTGGTATCACAATAAGCCAAAATTGGCCAAAATTGGCCAAAATGTCAACCACTTAAACCTAACCTATCACAAGCAAACAATACGCAACCATATGAATTAAACCAAACTAAGTAAGTGACAATTTATAGGTAGATTCAATTATTTTTCATAAATTATTAGAAAATGTCGTAGAAGTTCCGACGTTTTTACAAAATCTTTAAAATTAGTTAAATTTTCTAAATATTTCAACACCAGTCGTAAGATTGAGCTAAAATAAGTTTATTTAAGCTTTTATTCTAATTTCGCGATTGAAAGATTCCATAAGAGCTTTTTCGCGTTGTTCAAATTTTTTTAAAAGAAAATCATTTGTGAGTAACACGATTATGAACTAAACGATTCTAAATTAGTTTTGAAAGAATACTGGACACTGGTCCAAATAAGTTTTAAAAAATTTAAACGGAAATGAAGATTTTGATAAAGAAACTGTTTTTCAACAAATTTTGGCACCTGTACATCCCAGATGGATGAACTGAGCGGAATGATATTTTATACTTACTTACGGGTTTTCCATAAATTAGAAGATACCCGTTTTTTTTACATCGGCTCACCGGAAGTAACAGCTTTCATTAAAGCTTTTAAGAAGCGATCGATTAAAAGCGGAATCCGTATTCGGAAAGAAACTTTATAATTAAACTTTTTCCATTAACTGGGGGATCTTTGCAAATTTTAATGGATATCGTATGCCAGAAGTGACACTATTCAAGGTAATTTTTTCAATGTTTGATTGCAACGATATTTAAAAATTTGTCATTTATTTTGTTATTTGTCAAAATGACAAAGAATTGAAAGATTTAAATAAACGTTGGAAGCGTATGTTGCTTCCAATCGATACATTTGTGGTTTTTTATATATAAAAATAATTTCATTTAATTTTGTGTTTCAGCTACTAAACAGTGAAAATACAAATACTTGTTGCTGCAAATAAGAATTTTGCACATTCAATTTTAAAATACGTCACCAACATTAACTAAAATTTCAAAAAGTATTCAATAACGTAAATTATAAAATTAAAACACAATTTTATTGAACTAAGTAAAAACGATTGAATTTTTTCATGAAAAACAAAGCTTTAAAGCTGGTACAAACATTACATTATATTTACAGAAATTAAGGCAGTTTTTAAATGTAAAGCTTGACAGCGATCCATATAAAAATAAATAAATTATGTTACATATTTGAAAATGTAAGGTGAAATATCAAAAAAATCGTTAAAATATAAATGTTTAGTATTTAGTACAAAAAAATGTATTCAAAAAGTTATTCTTCCATAAAATCGTTTTTAATTTTCATTTCCATTGAAACCAAACCAGAATCCTCGTACATAAAAAACACTTCAAAATTCATCACTAAATTAAAATCATAAATTAATTTAGACAATGCTTTTTTTTTTGTGTTTGAGTATTTTTAACCTTTTTCGGTTGTTTAACTCTCCGAATGAAATGTTTGAGTATACAGCAACAATAATTGAAAATCATCCAAAATCGTTTTAGACATTTAAATTAACTTTCAATTTCCAATCGTTCTGTGTTATTCTGTTCTTTTGGTAAAGAAATAAAAATAAAATATTACGAAGGTACTAAAAAAGTACAAACAATAAAAATTTAATTTTTTTTTTGTTGTTAGTTTTCAATTATTTTAATTAATTTTTATATCTACCTTAAAAATAATTTGACGTTTTCGGATTTGTTACTTTTTGTTGAATGTTAATTGAAACATATGATGTAACATCTGATGAAGAATTCAGATACAAAATAGTTAATGCCGCCTGTCAATCATTGTGCGTGAAAGGTGTGAGTATATTTTTTTCGCGCGCAGAACTTTACATTTTCACTTGTCCAGAATACATCAGAATATTTAAATAATTTCGATTCGATTGAGTTTTATGCCCACTTAAAAATCGCATATGTCTTTTTTAATGATGCCGTCAAATTTATAAATCACATCAATAAATTTCGTCTAGACTAAATTAAATTTGTCATGCTTAAGTACCTACCTACCGATACATACAAAAAAAAAAACTTTATCGATTCATTCAATTTTAATTAGATCGTATATAATCGATTCATACATATTTATGTGTACATATGTTGTGATCTGAACATGGATAAAACATTGATTGAAAGTGAATTCATTAGATTTAGGAATTTGATAAATCGTTTTTACGTGAAGAAAAATCGAAAACTAATTTTATTGATGGTGATGATGAGTGTTAAGTGATTTTTCAATCATTGTCTCGACAAATACATGAAGTAAAATAAATAAATCCACAATAACCGAAAATAAAATTAATTAAAAAATTCCAATTCGTATCTATCTACTTAACAATCTTCGTTCTATCGCTTAAATATTATGTCAATGACATTCTAATTTTTTTTTTTTCGTGTTTATTGAAAAAGCTTACATAATTCTGATGAATTAATATAAATTTGATACTTTTACAGGCTTAACTTGTAGCCGACAACAATCTTACGTAAATATTCGCTTCTTCGACAATAAACATTTTTCTATACTCACAAATTAATCAAGTGTTTATCGAATTTCATTTTCGTTTGGTATTTTTTGATAATCGATATTAATTTGCACATTAAAATTGGTGAAGAGCTTTTGCAGAATTTAATATTTTTTGCTTACCAAACAAGCCAGTTTAATCCGATGATTAACCAACATGTATGAAAAGGTGGAGTATCATATTGTTTTGGCAGAAACAAAATAATCGAACCTGATTTAGTTTGGGCGTTAGGGCAGTTTAAATATTGTAAATAACGAGTTTTGCTACCAATCGTATTTTATAGTGAGTATTGCTCTCGATTATGTTGCAAAATACTCACAAAATAGTTTTCTCCATTTTATCAGGTTAATTGTGTTTCATATCCGTTCAATTTGTTGCGGCTAATACTTGTAGTAAATTTAACGGTGGTTGCCACATTTTTCAAAGAAGAAACAAGTTGCTGCTTCTTAATTAACTGTTGCATCATTTCGTTCAAATCGGAATTAGACGAAATCGCAGCCGAAATCTTGCGTCGTTGCCACTAAATCCTCAGTAGCAATTAATTTTGATGATGCTTTATTAAATAAGTTTAAAATATACCTATTATTTCAACTCTGTCGTTCGTGTGAAAGCAGAAATTAAATGCAGAATTCATTTGGCTAATGAGTAGTGAAGCAAGAAAAATAGCATCTTTCCGCCATGATTCAACAAATTGGACTGGCAATACAAAAGCTTTGTTTGACTTAAAGTTCTTTAAATTCATTCTCTATATAACAGTGTTACTGAAATCCATACATATGTAAATCAAAAAATGTTTTTCCAATACTTAAACAGCGCAGTGTTGGTATCTAAAACGAAACCTCTTTTCACTCTAAATTCGTCCCGGGCGTACTTTTGTATAGACGTTTTATATTTGGTTCGTGACCTTCGGGATAGTTTCATAATTTTTCTTAGGTTATAATGTGTATAAGAAACAGGCAACAAACATGAGTGTGAACCCAAATTTCGGTGATGTCTTCTTTACCATATTCAGATTATTTTAAACTAAACTCATTATCATAGCCAGAACATAGTTCAACATCAAGATATAAATCGGGACAACAATCGTTGGCGACTGATTTCATTTCCGCATTAGTGGCTGTTACTCTTAATTTTGAATAAAGTAAATTAAAAACGCCTAATTGTGGATCTGCAGCACTAATAATGGAATTGTAGCGTTTGCAGTTGATGTTTATGGCAATGCAACTTTCGTTGCATTAATCAAAAAGTGATTATCTTCGATACATTTTTTGGCGGAATTTTGGCAAACTTTCAACCGCCCCAGAGGAATTTTCTAGGTACACTCTAAGGGGTTTCCCATACACTCTTACGCAAAGCGGTGATATTTTCAGCAAAACTTGAGTTTCGAACCGGTTGACTTGAATAGGGCCACCAAACATCGAACATGACTGATAAGTTTAGAGTACTTAGATATTGATAAAAAGAATCGTATTTACATATATCGGATTATAGTCCCGACATAATACTCATTGCAAAGAAAATATAACATAATCTACGTTTGTCTATGTCGGTATTCATGTCAAAACATATTTGTATCCTTGTACCATTAAGATAAAGATTTTACCAAGTTCTTCAAAAAAAAAATAAAACCAACAACTATTTTTGATATAAGTATGTACGAGTATGTAATTTTATTTGTTAAATTTTTCATTAGTAACTTAAAGGAAAACTGAAAAATGTTCCTCCTTTGTGCCTTCTTTTGTATGTTACACGTATACACGAGTACATAATGGATACGGCACCATAAACAAGAAGAACAAGCAAAATATTTTTTCCTAAAATTCTTCTCGATTTTTTCGGAAACTTTTCCGTTGTTTTTATTTCATACTCGTATAATACTTTTGTTCGGTTGTTTGTTTCACCATACTCTGTATATTTTGTGTGTAATCAAACACAAAATAAAAATTAATCGCAAATTTTGTGTTTACCTTTTTGGCTTTTGTTTTAATATTTGAACAATCTTGAAGAAAATTTCAAGAATTTTCTCAAAACATTGTAAACGTATAGTATATATTTTTGAATGTGTGTGCAGATTATATAGTGTAGTTGGTTGTGATATATGTACTGTACGTTCTTCATCGAGTTTATACCTGTGTATATTATGTTGTAGGAGTACTTTAGCTACCTAATAACGGTAATAGTAATACATAATAAGGAGCAAACAAGTAAAGAAAAAGGAAAAATGTCTAAATGAAAGAAAATGTAAACCAAATTCTTAAATATTTAATGTGGTAAAAATTGATTTTCTTTTAGTTTGTTGTTCTTGTACCTGTTTCTTTGATTTTTACTTGTATTTCCTAATATATCGTTACCTTACTCGAAATATGCTATACTTTTTCTTTTTTGAACTAGATAGTGACCGCTTTTTTTCAGGGTGCGATATATAAATATATAAACTTTCTTCTGATATTTGGTTTGCCAGGTTTGTTTAACGTACATAATCATCTTACGGTAAAAGAAAAAAATGTATGTAGATGTGCCTGCATCTGGTACATAAACACAAACAAATGTATATACGTACATCTATTAAATACCCAGATAGATCTACTATACAGAGATTAAATTATTATAAAAACTTTAAAAAATTTTATAGTCAAGAAATTTTAAAATTTTGGGAAACAAGAGCTTTTTGGTATGTTATATTTATTTATAAAAAATAGTTTCCAGCTTTTTCATCCAAGTTTTGTTTTTTGTTGTTGAAAAATATTTTGTACTGTGGCCAGATGGAATTGGTATTCTTGTACTCGTATCAAAAAGATTAAAGTAATGAAAAAGTTGAATTTTTGTAAGGTATTCGTTTGCAATCGGCTTATAAGCTTTCAACAATTTAACTTTTGTTAAATTTTTAAATTTTATGTAATGCATAGGAGAAGTCATTAATTAACTTAAAATTATTTATACAAAACTTGTTAAACATAAGATAAACTTTATACATAAGTGCTTATTATTTGATCTTAGCATATTAAAGCCTATAAAAGCAAGCCTATATAATTAATATAAAGTGTAGCGCTACCGTGAAAAATGGCGGTCAAAATATAATATTGTTAATTCACAAGTATCTTATAAAATACTCATAATTACCACTAAGTAATACAATTTATTTATTTATTTTTTTTTTTTTTTAATTTTATCTTGGAGCCATTTCTATGGCACCTAAGAATTTAGGCTCACTTCTTGATGCTTGAGAGCCAAGGACTATGTTGAGAACACGACATGCAAAATATACAGAAATATACATGTTTCCAAACACTTGACACCATCGCAAAAAATTTCATTTCAATGTTTTACAGAAGTTTTACATTTATTTGATATAAACTGTTTGAACACCTATTAATTCTGCATAATTAAACGTTTTCGGTAGAATAAAGTACGCAATCAACTTAACGACGTGTTCTTTATTATTAGACCAGTATTAATCAAACATAAATAAAATTAAAAACTTAGGCATAGCGGAGCAAATAAAGCTGCTAGCTGTCTAAATCCAGTAGCATTGTGTTTCATAAATTTTGGGGATTCAGTGATCTTTTTCGAAATCTTTCCATCGGAAGTGGAAGCTTCCATAGGAGCCTTTTCGTTTATTGGCAATTTTTTTGAAAGGTATATAACGCAAGACGAATGATGAAAATTCCCTTTTGCATATATGCTGTATAAGATAGCTGAATTTTAACAGCAAAAAATAAGAGATTGAGCTACTCGCCGCAAGTGGCAGCACTATCAGCAAAGAGTATTATTTATGTTATGTAATTACTAGCGCAAACTTTTCGTTCATTATGTACCACTTTTTCACTAAATAAAATTACTCAACGGAATAAAATTTTAGAGGGGATTCTTAAAATGGCAAATTGATTGATCTCCGAAGTATCAAGGAACTCGGTATATCAAATCTTGAAATTTAACAATAATCCGTCTATCCGCCATTTCTTCCACTAGTAACCAATACTTTTGGTTATTTTTCTAATAGCTTAGGTCATACTGAGACTCTATGGAAAATTTGGGGTAAATTCATGGACTAGAATTTTCACTAGAATTTTTTGATTTTCTGCGGCCATATAAGTGATTTTCAGTTTTTGACCAATATCTCAAAAACTCCTACTAGTAACCAATACTTTCGGTTGTTTTTCTAATAGCGTATGTCATACTAAGACTATATGGAAAATCTGGGGAAAATTTATGTACTAGAATTTTCACTAGAATTTTTTGACTTTCTGCGGCCAAATAAGTTATTTTCAATTTTTGGCCAAAAATTGAAAATAACTTATTTGGCCAATATCTCAAAAACTTTCACTAGTAACCAATACTTTTGGTTGTTTTCTAATAGTTCACACTGAGCATACATAGTCACACTGAGACTATTCAAGTCGATGAATTTTCCCCAAATTTCTCATATAGTCTTAGTATGATCTAAGCTATTAGAAATACACCCGAAACTATTAGTTACTAGGAGAAGTTTTTGAGATATTGGTCAGAAACTGAAAATAATTTATATGGCCCCAGAAAATCAAAACATTCTAGTAAAAATTCTAGTCCATGAATTTCTCTCAAATTTTTTAAATATTCTCAGTATGACCTAAGCTATTTTCGTTTGTAATCTTGCGGCGAATAGTGTAAGATCACCTCAAAAAAGTTTAGTGCTTTATGTAGTCAAAAAAATCGACCTGAGGCACACAGCATTGAAACGGCATGACTAGCGTAACCGGGGTGTTAAAGGCTTTTATCATAATTAAATTTAAGACGTCAGTTTGTGCCAGCTCCAAATTATTACCCACGGACGCGGATTCTCAAGAATTCATCTTAAATGGTCAGCATACGCATTTGGACTAAGGTAATAATACGTGTCATTACATAGTTTAATAAAAATATCCGGTTTAAAGACTTTTATGTAAAGAAAATTTTTATGTCTATTTGTACTGGGTATGCACGAGTATATTAGGTCAATTATTTTAACATTTTGTCTGTGATTTTGACATAATAATTTTATTTATTCTTCCATTTTTATTAAAGATGCAGTTTGAAGAAGCATCTCCCGAATAATATTAAATTCCAGACAATCTCAGCCATATCTAATATGTTTCGCCGCTGATGAATTACTACATCAGGGAAGATTTTGTATTATAACGGGTGATTTTTTAAGAGCTTGAGAACTTTTTTTTAAAAAAAAACGCATAAAATTTGCAAAATCTCATCGGTTCTTTATTTGAAACGTTAGATTGGTCCATGACATTTACTTTTTGAAGATAATTTCATTTAAATGTTGACCGCGGCTGCGTCTTAGGTGGTCCATTCGGAAAGTCCAATTTTGGGCAACTTTTTCGAGCATTTCGGCCGGAATAGCCCGAATTTCTTCGGAAATGTTGTCTTCCAAAACTGGAATAGTTGCTGGCTTATTTCTGTAGACTTTAGACTTGACGTAGCCCCACAAAAAATAGTCTAAAGGCGTCAAATCGCATGATCTTGGTGGCCAACTTACCGGGCCATTTCTTGAGATGAATTGTTCTCCGAAGTTTTCCCTCAAAATGGCCATAGAATCGCGAGCTGTGTGGCATGTAGCGCCATCTTGTTGAAACCACATGTCAACTAAGTTCAGTTCTTCCATTTTTGGCAACAAAAAGTTTGTTAGCATCGAACGATAGCGATCGCCATTCACCGCAACGTTTCGTCCAACAGCATCTTTGAAAAAATACGGTCCAATGATTCCACCAGCGTACAAACCACACCAAACAGTGCATTTTTCGGGATGCATGGGCAGTTCTTGAACGGCTTCTGGTTGCTCTTCACTCCAAATGCGGCAATTTTGCTTATTTACGTAGCCATTCAACCAGAAATGAGCCTCATCGCTGAACAAAATTTGTCGATAAAAAAGCGGATTTTCTGCCTACTTTTCTAGGGCCCATTCACTGAAAATTCGACGTTGTGGCAGATCGTTCGGCTTCAGTTCTTGCAGGAGCTGTATTTTATACGGTTTTACACCAAGATCTTTGCGTAAAATCTTCCATGTCGTCGAATAACACAAACCCAATTGCTGCGAACGGCGACGAATCGACATTTCACGGTCTTCAGCAACACTCTCAGAAACAGACGCAATATTCTCTTCTGTACGCACTGTACGCATTCGTGTGGTTGGTTTAATGTCCAATAAAGTAAACTGAGTGCGAAACTTGGTCACAATCGCATTAATTGTTTGCTCACTTGGTCGATTATGTAGACCATAAATCGGACGTAAATCGCGAAACACTTTTCGAACCGAACACTGATTTTTGTAATATAATTCAATTATTTGCAAGCGTTGCTCGTTAGTAAGTCTATTCATTATGAAATGTCAAAGCATACTGAGCATCTTTCTCTTTGACACCTTGTCTGAAATCCCGCGTGATCTGTCAAATACTAATGCATGAAAATCCTAACCACAAAAAAATCACCCTTTAGTTGACGAAGAAACTGCCAATATTGGGCAGAACATCTTTTTTAAGGCATTGCACTTACGAGGGTATATCAAAAAGTCTTGCAATATCATATGAAAAAAACGAGTGAGTGAGACAACAATATATTTTTCAAAACCATTTTTTGTCACGATGAAACTTCTAGAAGAACATTTCGATGTAAATTTTACGGTTCGTTTGTTTTTGTCAATTTAGTAACATGTGTTTTGAATTTTTCTTAAAATGAATGAAATTGAATATCGCGCCGTTACTAAATTTTTCTATAAAGATGGACGAAATGCAATTTATATATTCAACTATATATCAAAAGTTTACGGCGAATCTGCACCATCATATGCCACAGTAACAAAGTGGGTAAAATTATTCAAAAGTGGTTGGGAGTCATTATAAGACGATAACCGCTCGGGTCGGCCAGCAGATGCTATTAGCCATGAAAACGTAATTTTGGCTGATTCTATTGTATTGGAGGACCGGCGTATTTCTGTTCCGCGGTTAGCGTGGAGACTTTCTCTTTCATACGGTACCACATATACTATATTACATGACCACCTTCACATGTCGAAAGTAAGTGCGCGATGGGTTCCCCGTTTGTTGAATGCTGAACAAAAAAAAATGCGTGTTTAAACTTCAAAGGCGATTTTAGATATGTACAAAGCAGATCCAGAAAATTTCTTGGGTAACATAATAACAGGCGATGAAACATGGCTTCATCACTGGGATCTGGAATCCAAACAAGAATCGATGCAATGGATTAAACGTAGTGAACCACCACCAAAGAAATTCAAAACTCAACCGTCTGCTGGTAAGGTTTTGGCAACAATTTTTTGGGATGCTGAAGGAATTTTGATAATCGATTATATGCCACCGAAAACCACAATCACAGGCATATATTACGCAGAGGTTTTGCGAAAATTGAAAAAAGCGATCCGGGAAAAACGGCCAAGGAAAGTTAGGAAAAAAATCTTGCTTCTTCACGACAATACACCAGTGCGCAAGGCTAATATTGCTCAAGCTGCATTAAAGGACTGCGGCTTCGTGGAAATTCCGCATCCACCGTACAGTCTAGACTTGGCACCCAGTGACTACTTCTCTTTCCCAATTTGAAAAAAACACTAAGGGGCCGGAAATTTTCCAGTGACTATGAAGTACAGTCTGTTGTAAATGAATATTTTATGGAGCAAAAGAAATCTTTTTTTTTAGAGGGTTTAGGTAAGTTAATTGATCGATGTGACAAATGTATAAACCTTAAAGGAGATTATGTCGAAAAATAAAAATATTGCTGTCTCTCTCACTCTTTTTTTTCATATGATATTGCAAGACTTTTTGATTTGCCCTCGTACTTTCAGGTTTTTCATGTATTTGGATTGAAGTTCCCGAAAAATGGAATTTATTTTTAAAATTTCAAGGATTTGTATTTTTATAAGTTAAAAGGAGAAACACTATTACTTAAGTCAAAATTGTATACTCAATTGTATAACAACAGCATCGGTGAATATTTGGTACGTTATAATATATCGTAAATACGTCTAAAAAATTTGTTATTATGGATAAAAAAATTTAATTATATGATTTTATATAATTTAATTTATTGTTTTTAAAATTAAAATGTTTAAAACAAATTTTAACTTTTTATTTTAATTTGTTCTTACTGGTACAAGATTTTGCTTGGAACATGCATGGCATACCTCTTAGTGTTTTATAGAAATGATATTATCGGTAAACATCTGCTAATTTCTTAAATAAATTAATGTTCATTATTTTGGATTTACTCCAATTTTTTCTACCTTTACTTTCAGGTCAATATGTATAGAGGAGTGCTTAATGGAAAGTCATTTCGTTGAACGTACCAGATATTCCCGATTTTCTAATAATAAAACAAATAGGTAAAATTAAAATTACTAGGCCGAATCAGTTTTAAAATTGATATTGTCTAGCAATATTAATAGAATATCAATTAGAAACATATTAGAAATCTTGTGATTTTACTAGTAAATTGGTTGAGTTCTAGGAATTTTACAAGACAATCAACATCACACACTACTTGAAATCAGGATAAAAATATGATTTGTCTATTAATTTTAATACAATTTCTGTTGGAAAAATATTGATTTTACTAGAATATAAAAAAATCTGATACTTTTACTATAGAATAAAAAGCACAACCACTATAAGAAGCACAAACTCTTACTAACAAGAAATCAGCTAAAAAAGCGGGAACCACAATAATATTTCTAAAATTTCAGTTAAAAAATAACTGAAAATCTAATTTTTTTTACTAGAAGAACAGCAGCACTATTCCTGAATACGATACACTAACGAAAATACAAAATTCATATTTGAATTAAATCAGGGCCCAAATCATGAAATCCGGTACCGGTAAAATGTTGACGGAAATAATCCCGTTTTACAAAAAGCGGTATCATGAAAACCGTAATCGCAGAAAATTACCGTCAATTCTTGTCCGGTTATAAATAGTTGACGGACGATGTTTTTATTGGTTGTGAAGATGGCGGAACAAAATTTAACAATTTTTTATGACATATTTAATTTATTGTAGTATCAAAATTCTCACGAACCCAACACAAAAAAATTATGGTAAACTTTATGAACGCACATTCCGATTTGGCCAAAGGATTGTTAAATGCTTAGCAAGGACGACAACAATTATTCATTATGAACGCGATTAAGAATGGAGCATAATGCGAATGTTCCACATAATAAATCGGAGTTAGAATGGCAAAAGATATTTAACGTTATATTATTTGTTGTTCTAGAATTTTCTAAACAATTTCTAAGAGTCATTTTACATTCACAAACACTTAAGTATGGCAAGATCATAAATGAGCAATGAAGCAAAAGCTGCAACATAATTAAAAGGAAATAATTAGATTCGGTGATGAGCCTTGTCGTCTTAGAAATATCTCAATCGACGACGATTTATAATTTCGAGAGCAATTGGCTTGGAAGCTATACCGTCAGTGGGTTAGGTCAATGGAGGTTTGGAGCCAGTGTAAGACCAACTGATGTAGTATTAATTTCACCTGACAATACTACGAATAATAAAAAAAGTAGTTTAGATGCGCAGAAAGAAGACGCTATGTTGAGTGTGGCAGAAGATTTTTGCGAAAATTCCACATCACGTATAGTGAGTCAAATAAGGTGGAAATATTGAAAAAATCAATAGAGGTTAAAGATAACCTCCTAAATCCATTTAATAAAATTGAGAGCCATTTTAAATCAATTGTGGATCAAAACAATAAAATAGTCAACTTAAAAATTCAAAAACTAGCCATCCTGAAGGAAAGCAACAATTTAAAATGGCAAATCATTTTCGAACAAAGATCTAAGGATGTTACTAAGGTTTCAGTGGTTGCTATCGCACACTAAGGCCAATTATGGCCCATTGTAATACTACAGGATCCGACATCATACACTCCCTTAAACCCAATTAGTACTATTATTATAGCGTAAAAGATCTCGCACATTACAGCTTTTGAGGTCACAGAGGCTGTCCATAGTGTATTTTCCCAAGTGATCCTGTCTTCTAGCGCAGGGCACGAGCAAACGAAGTGAGCAAGAGTCTCTTCTTCCTCCTCGTCCATGCAGCTTCTGCAGAAGTCATTTGCATCCAGACCCAGCGTTCTCGCATGAACTCCGAAAAGATAGTATCCGGTAATTATCCTTACAGTTTTACCTAAATGACGCTAACTCAGTGTAATAAGGATCTTGGATCGATTCAAGTTCAGCTCAGCCCATACTTGTTTTGCTATCCTGCCAGTTGGGCTGGCGCTCCACCTAGTTTTTGCCAAGGCAACTACTTCTCTATGGCTTGCTGCTTTCAGCACAGATAAAGGCCTTCCTATACATTCTCTCCCTGATTCCAGTTGGAGAGTCGTACCGCACCTAGCTTACTTGTCTGCCCTGTAATTTCTCTCAACGTCAGAATGTCCCGGAACCCAGACCAACTGGATATTGAAATGATCACTCATCTAGTTAAGAGATGTGTGACAATCAAACGCCACCCTTGA
Source organism: Nephrotoma appendiculata (assembly GCA_947310385.1). Taxonomy (NCBI): domain Eukaryota; kingdom Metazoa; phylum Arthropoda; class Insecta; order Diptera; family Tipulidae; genus Nephrotoma; species Nephrotoma appendiculata. The sequence goes on from OX371223.1 coordinate 119,816,491, forward strand.
CGCCAGGGAAACTGAATCCAGCGAAAAAATGGCCGCCCGACTGTCAACATAAATAGTGATATCAGTTAACGATATTACAATATGCTTCAACTAGTTCATGACCCCTTCAATCGCTATAACTTTAGCCTGGTACACACTGCAGTACTCGGGCAGACGAAAGGATAAAGTTACATTTAATTCCCCACAGAATGCACCAGCTCGGTCTCCATAACGGGACCACTATTCCAATCCTCCCTAGAGAGGAGGATCACCTTAAAAAACTTCTCGAAGCACAAACGAGGTGTTTTGTAGTCAAGATTTACCTGTTCATGCCTCATTGAAATTACTATAGTTGAGTGCCCATTTTGAAGGCACTTCCAACCCGAAGTTGCTGAGAACCGGGTGGCCGTGTTAACCGACATTTGCTTGCCGATAATATCCAACGGGAGAGGGTAGAGTAAAACCTCTAGGGCACTAGTGGGGGTCGTTTTCAGCGCCCCAATAATGAGCAAACAGGCTGCCTTTTGTACATTTGCCATCATGTTTCTATATGATACTTTCTCCAGAGCAGGCCACCATACACTCACACCATACAGCAATACTTGCCTTACAGTTGCTGTGTAAAGCAAGTGCACCGGCTTCAAGCTCCATTTCCTTTCAATGTCATTTTTACAATAGTAGACCCCAGCTTACTGTGCACAAAATTCCCTATGAATCTCGCCTCTCCGATTTTGATTTTTTAATAAAAAATAAGTAGTATAAGTTAAACACTAGAGGGGTATACAACTATTGGATACCCATGCTATTATAAAATTTTATACGATGACTTGTGTAATTGTTCTAAACCCTTCAGTATAAAAAGAAATCGTAAATTTGTTTACATTTTTATAACTGAGGCAAGTATAAAATTTATATGTTTTATTTATGGATTGTTACAGGCTGGCTACTGCCAACCTGCAGATTATCACTAAGCACCTGCAGAGGCCTCCACGGTGATATCTTGCCGGCTACGTTCTCAGCGAGAAGTGCGAGGGTCGTGGGGTTTGAGGCATGCAGGGCTCCTGGCCTACACCGTGATTAACAGAAATTTAAATAAAAATAAAACGCAAATAATAATAATAAAATATACCCGGATGTTCCGCCGAAATTCGTCGGCCGGAACCTGAGGAACGAACAACTCAAAATGATAAATGGGAGAGAGGTGCCTTGGTGCGCGCATCCATTCGAATTCAAACAGGGCAAAGCCCCGGTTACGAAACTGGAGGCGGGCACCAAGGGACCGCAATCAACACTGCACCGACACAGAGGGAGTCTCCGCTCCCATCATACCGACCGAAAAATTAGTAATTCATTTTATAATTAATTTTTTTTTTTTTTAAAGGAAAACAAAAAGAGAACAACTTCCCGAAAAAAAAGAAAGGGAGGGAACGAGAGAGAGAGAGAGATCAATGCGGATCGAGCGTGCACCCGCTGTGCGGCGCTCGATCACAAAAATTTTGAAAATTATATATATATATAATAAATGTAATATAAAAAATATATAACAAAAATAAAATCAAAAAAAAAATTAAAATAAAAATAAAAAATTCTACCTTAATTATTATTTAAAAAGAATATTACTGTTGCGACCTTGCGCGGCCGTCATGCCTCAGGGTCGCCGCCCCGGACCGTTGCGGCTTTGGTGCCGTTCATTATTTTGGCCTCGACTGGCCGCCAAAAATAACTTGGGCGTTGCGGGGCCTCTCCCCGATACCAAAAAAATCGGACAACCGGTTGGCTGGCTACCCGTCGTTGCGGAGCCTCTCTCCGATACCAAATACAAAAAAAATGAATAGCCGGTTGGCCACCCGTATGTTGCGACCTTGAGTGGTCGTACGTTGCGGGGCCTTTCCCCGATACCAAAAATAAATACCAATGGCCGGCTGACCACCCGTATTGTTGCGGCCGACCACCGATTAAAATACAATAGCCGGTTGGCTAACGTAATTTTGCGGCAGACCGCCGATAACAATTTAAAATGGCCTCGCCTGGCCACCCCAAAATAGGTTGGGCGTTTTCTTGCCAACCGTAAATAAATGGCCTCAATTGGCCACCCGTTCAAACAAAGATTGATGCTGCACCCGCTGATACGATGTACCGTTCGTAATACGGTACCTGTCGATTAATAGCGGCACCTTTGACACGAACATTCGTCACAGTCACCGTTATACCGGAACCCCACCAAATACTTCAAATAAATATCCCAATGATAATTTCGATGACTTTTGGTGGTACAAATAAAAAAATATATGACACTCGACTTTTCTTTTATCCACAATATTGCAAAATATCGAATAGCAAGTTAATGAGAATATATACCAAAACACTATATTTTACTGTATTCTCAATATCATACGATATATTTATTTATTCGATATTATTTCAAATTATTTTTTTATGGGTTAACAAAATTTTAAATTATAACAAAAGTTCATTATAAACGTAACACCAATATTTTATTATAAATCAAAATGGTGGTAATTTGACTTTCTTAACCAAAAACTGACTTTTTCTTTATAAAATCTAAAACGAGACTTAACAAAATTCACAACTCGAATGTTTTTTCACAAAAATCACAAACTGAATGACAACAAGAAAAAAAATTTTTGCGCCGCACAACTCGTAAAACGTTCTAGAAGAAATTAATCTCTCTTCTCTGTCTCTCCTTTATATCAAATTTTCGTTGATATAAAAGAGAGAGACATATAAGAAAAACATTTCTTCCAAAACTTTTTACTTTGCACACACTCGATGCGCACTGTTCTCTCTTTCCCTCATTCTTTCTCACCTCTGCGCCACCACACGATGGGGCACAAAACAAAACGTCGAGAGTGCGTTCAGCACACATTTGAGGTGAATAAAAAAAACAAAAAATGGTGGTTGCGACCAACACAGTCGTAACAGGATTAATATGAATAACACAAAAGTATTAATTTTATACTGATATTTTCAACCGTGAAGGGTTGCTGTGTAAGCTTCTTCCCGCCTTCGGGATGAAGATCACTCTATCCTCCCTCCATCTCTCGGGAATGTACCCCAGCTTCAGACACCCTTTGAAGATAACTTCCAGCTAAGGAAGCAATACTTTCAGGTTCTTATAAATTTCCGCTGGTATAATCCCATCCAGACCAGCTGACTGAAAAGGCTTGAACCCTTTAATAGCCCATTTTATTCTCTGTGTGCTCAGAATATCCTCTGTACACAACAGTTGAACCCCGCAGTCATCCCTAGACCATACCATCCAAAGGCTCCCCAGTCGACTCGTCCTCACTACAAGGGAAGTGAGTTTCCATCAAAAGATCAAGAGTCTCTTCACTATAAACCGTCTATTCGCCATCCGTTTTTAACAGATAGCCTGGAATAACTGGATTGGTAGAGAGAATTTTCCTTAGGCGCGAGGTTTCCGAGACCCATTCCATTCTATTACTGATGCGCCTCCACGAATTCCTTTGCGCCTTCCTTAACTACCTTTTGTATACTCTGAGGCATTTCTTATAAAAGTCCCAGTCATGACTATCTCTAGATCTTTTTGCTTTATTGAAAGGAGACCCACAGACTTTCCGGCGCTCAGCAAGTGCCAGGTTCCACCAAGCAGGTTTTCGCTTCCCCCTCAGCTTTTTTAAAGGACAGGCTACTTTCATAGAGATATTGCAAGCCCTTGTCATAGTGTCCACCATTGAATCCAATTCACCACCCGTATCGGGGAGTCCTGGAACTCTAGATAGAATAATGCCCTCCAATACATTCATATATACATGCCATACTGTCTTCCTGACATTTCTGAACACGTACAGTTTTGTAGTATTGAGATTAAGTTTAAACGTTATGTAACGATGGTCGGAGAAGAAATGCTCCTTTGCCACCCTCCAGTCGCTGATCATCAGTGAGATAAATTCGAAGACCAGGGTGATATCCAGAACCTCCTGTCTATTACTAGTAATAAAGGTGGGTTCCTGGCCAATATTACTAATTCTTAAGAGAAAATCAAAAAGTAAACGCCCTTGTCATTTAAATCCGAGCCACCCCAGATGGTGTGGTGCGCGTTGGCGTCGTACCCTAGGATAACTCCCACCTTCCTTCTTTCTGCATCAGAAACCAGTGTCCCCAGTATATCTGGCGGCACTGGCATCTCCCTGTCCATGTATGCGGCTGCTGGCCAGAATATTCTCCCTACCGTCTAAGACAGACCGCAGTAATGTCCCCATTGCTATACTAAGAAAGTAGAAAAACATTTATGTTATTTCCCACAAATATACAATATCTTCTCTTTTCAGCCCCACAAGCGTGATAATGGGTGTAACCCTTCGCTCGCAGACCGCAGATCTTGTTATTCTTGATCCAAGGTTCTTGGATCAGAACTATTTCCTTGCCTGAATAGCTCTAAGAAGTAGCGCCGCCGAAGCAGCATTGGTGTAATGTAAGTTTATCTGCATAAACCTAACTATTGATAACAGTCTTCAATTACCTTAATTGCGACACCAGTGCTACCTCGCTTAATTCGACTCGACGGAGTCGACGGTATCCTCCGTCCCACTCCCCCTGCAGTCCGTGAAGCTAAGGAGGTTTGCCTCTACCCCTCGGAATCCGATGTATCCCTTCTGTCAAGGGGTAGTCGGGCCCTAAGGCTGCCAGTCAACCGCTCACTCGGTTTCGCCACTAGCTGCAGTGCAGTGTCGCCGGACTTCTACCTCCCTCTTCTCAGATTACGCAGTAATCCGTTTCGCTCCGTCCTCGTCCTTCCTGAACACTTTCAGTGTGACGGAGTCGAAGCCGAAGTTGATGATCCCTTTGGTTTTTGACACTGTAGCCAGGGATTTCATATTGATTACCATAATTGATGATCTGAAATTTCCCTTAGGCTCCACTTTTTTGACAATTTTCCAGTTCCCTTTCGGGTGATCAAGATTGCAAACCTAGATAATCTTCAGGGATTTATCTGGATTAGCCGGCTCCGTGAGGAGCCAGACACACGCCCTCGGTCTGCTGGGTATTTCCTCTTTGGGAATTGCCTTGAGCTTAGCTCCCGGCCATACCTCGCCTATATACCTGTTCGATCTCCTTCCTATACAAGAAGACCGATCGTTGATAACCGCAAGCGGTCAGCTTTAGCCGTCGCTGATACCAACCCGCTTCACTGCATATTAGTGGTGGTCTCGGATGTTGGCCAAGGACCCTGAGAAAAACAAGGTTCAGTGCATTGAACACTGACCTCAATTTTTCACACCTTGGGCCCCTTCCCAGACTGTTCCACTTGAAACTTGGCCCGTTTCGTTCCGGAATCCAAATCCTCCTCGACAGACTTCTGTCTATTCGATCCAAGGTCACACTTCCGAGCTTTACTAACTTCAACAATGCAGCTCTTCGTCCACTCAGCCTTTTGCTTCTGTTCCTCAGTCCACTGCCCCTCCGGGACTGTTTCCAGTCTATCGAAGGTACGGATGGGCGAACGCCTAGTTCTATACCTCCGAATCGAAGGAGCAATAACTTTCTCCTTTCTACCGCTGCCACTATAGTTCCTGGCCTGCAAGCCTCTGAACCAGTTTTAGTACCACTGACGGCTGAAGTCGCAGACCCCCCCCCCCCCCTTCGTCTCCACCACTATTTGAGAAGTGCTGGCCACATTTTATGTTTTTTTATTTTTTGGTTCCATATTGTGTTCCCACGAATATCGGAGAAAACAATGGTCCCCCCGTGCAGAGATTCGTATACACGGGGAAGGCTAGATACAGCTGGAGGTTGCCAGGTACTCAGAGGGCTCCGTTCACGACTGGACTATGTTAAAAGTTCCCCCAGCTTAGTCAATCATCAGCATGGATCACATAACACCTTAATCCAGCCCCTTGGCTCCCCGAGCAATCCCATCCCCGCGGCCACAGCCCCTCTAACATTTACCCACCCATTCAGCCTTTCATGTGAATATCCCAAACCAATGGGTCCCACTCCATTCAAGGGATGACCCGTTTTTTGGGGTTCCCAACTCACTCCTTGAAGACCCGGGTACGCAGGAAGACGTGACGCTTAGTTCGCCGTGGTTGTTAGTCGATGGTTTTATGGTGCCATCGTTCGCGCTTCCATGCTAGGTATCATAGGCACTCAGAATTTAGTGAACTGAGGTTAACCACTCCCCAGTTCCCTGAGACTCCCCTCCCAGCACCACTGCGGTTGGGGCGACTTATTTAATTCACCGCTAACCTAAAAAAAAAAAACAAAAAAATTGAATATGAATCTTGTACATTCGGTTTCGTACCGATTTCAGAAATAGCGCAGCAGATTGTTTCATAACTCGCTTGAATTGTGAACTACCAGAAATCTAGTAACATACATTTACTTAATTCAACTAGGTCGTCTACTTTGCTCACATCTAGTGAACTTTTTATTAACGTGTTTAAGTATAATACGTGTATGCTTCATAAACTTAACCGTCAATTACCGGAAATTTACATTGAAAAACATTAAAGTTTAAAACGTAACATCAAATTTGTAAAATAAATAACTTTTTTATGAAACGTACTTTTCCACAACAGCTCTAAGCAATTCTAAACAATCAACATATTTGTTCTATTTATTAATTCACAAAGATTTGCGGATGTATTCCTTTAGGATTAGTAGGTAAATATATAAACCCAAATCCTTATATTATACATTTCCAATCAATTAATATTTCATCAACTTTGTTTATTTTTGAATTAAAACTACTGCACCATGTGTGCCGGTAAAATTCATACACCTACAAAGACACCGGCAAACATTTTTGTTTACTTTTTAAAATCTCTACCGTATTTTTGTAAATTTGTTAGTTTACAAATCATCTGGAAATTGATAGTTTTTAAAAAACAGATTCTCAAAAAGTATCAAATTAACATATACGGGTATATATAAATCAAGATGCGAGGTCTAAGGAAGTTTACAATTTATGCATTTATGTTTTTGAAATAACAAATAAACATTACAAGATTGCTAAAATGAAATTAACATGCATGATTTGTTAGGTGTTTAAAACAGGATAAATGTGCATCTATCTATACTCATATATACAGGGATGTAAAATGATATTTTCGTTTTCTTAAATATCGAGAAATATACGGTAATGTGATCATACGAAAATAGATAAACATACGTAGATCTTTAAAAAAACATTTCTTTAAGGAATTTGTTGTGGTTGAATGATTCTCACACAAAGATTTGTTTCATTTTATTTAGGTGCACGGTACATATTATGTATATAGGCAACATAATTTGTTGATGGTATCTAAAGTGCAGTTGCAATTACTGTATACATATCGGATAAAACAAGTAGAATAATTTTCCGTTTTTTACATAACCACCATATACGAGTACACATACAATATTCTTAATTGTTAGCAGAGAAACATTTTTTTTTTAAATACATAAATAAATCTACTTAGAGTCGCGTGTCAAGATTAGCTTTATAATGTAACGAAGTATAGCGTGCCAATATTAATTTACGTTATTATAAATAATTTTTTAGTTTTGGTTTTTATATTTACTTAAACTGAACCAATTTATTCGGTTTATTATTAAAAATTATAACACTAAAAGCTAAAAAGAAAATTGATTTAATTTGATCCTATGCTATGTATATAAAATACTTTCTTGCCTTTTGTGGATTAAAGCTTTCAACGAATTTGGTTTGTGTGTGGTCGTATTATTTTCGCGCTAAGTACCTTCAATCCATTTACTGTTAAGAAAGGTTACATTTACGTAAATAGAAGGAAATTTATAATACGTTACATATAATGGCACCGCGATAGTGTATTCAAATTATGTTATATAAATAATAATAATAATTATGTAATTTATGTATAATTAAAGTGATTAAATCAAAAAGAAAAAAAAACTACTTTTAACCATTAAAATGGGTGGAGTTTTTATGTTGTATGTAAATAATTGAATATTATATAAAAGAGCAGTAGAGTAACGGAAAATAATCTGATTAGGTGAAAAGTAGTTTGGTTGATAGTATCACTATATAATATTATGCTGTATATAACACTCCTTCAACGACAATGTAAATATGTTTACTATTTTTATTTTACCTGGAATATCATAAAAAAGTGTAATGCATTCCTACATATCACTATATAGTTTGTGTTTTATTAAGAAATCTGTTACAATAAACGAACGAATGTATGTTGTACTTATATGTAACAAGATTATGTACATATGCACTATTCTTATGTATGTTATACAATCAAATAATAAGGACATGGTATGGAGTATATAGAAAACAAAAATATTTTATTTATTTAGGATCTACTTAAGTGCATTTCTCGAACAGATCTCAATGGTTTTTTGGTGAACAAAGAGATAGATGTTAGAATGAATTCTGCTGTTTAGATAAAATCTTATACGTTTTTTTTTTTATATATTTGACAATATTTGTTGACAAATAAAATATATGTAATGTTTGCTATGTTTTATAAAATTTGTAATGAGGATGGCACAAGAAAACAAACATTTTAGACTTTAATATATGTATCTTCAAAACTTTAAGATTAATATTTTTAATTTATTCAGCACAATGCTAGTTTTAAAAATTGAGAATACGTATAGGGAAATCATAAACCTAGCGGTACCACCGGTCGAAATAGTGCGCCTTTGGTGAATATTAGAACGGCATATCAACATAAACTGAAGTTTGGACAAGAAACTGAATTTAATTGAATCAAGAATGTAGTGTCGAATAAATGTTCTTATAAACTATCGCTAATTTATTTTCCTCCGTCTCACTCAAAATTATTCACTGTAGTAAGATAATTAACATTAAACAAAAATAAATGAAGGCCCAAAATACTACCATATCAAAACAAAATTATTTACCATATATATCTAGAAGGAATCATCGCTAATGCCACAAAATATCAATATATAACAAAGCAATGCGAAGCAATATACGATTCAATATATGAAATGCAAACTGGAAAAATTAAATGATAATACCAGCTTAAATGCATAATGACCAATATATCAGCATATGCAGATATCGATTACATCGGTTACGGTAAACTTTATGTACAATCAACACATCAGCCGATCACATATTTCAAATTTCAAGCTAACAACGACAAATAATTTAATAATTGTTATATTATAATAAATAACCAATAATATTTAACGTAAAAATAGGAAATTCAAAAAAACTACAAACAATTATAATTTATATCAAAATTTTGAAATGGCTCAAAACCACTCAAGCTTCACTATTACGGACTGACGTCCATCTTAGAAGGGAAGAGTTACGTGTCCCACTACCAGATGTGTCGATGAAAAATGTATATATTGTCAATTTCTTATTTTATTAGTATGGCATGCCGATTTCACATATTTGTATAGTTTATTCGATTTATATCATAAGAATTACAGATATTCTTCTAATGCTAAAAGCTCTTGCCACTGAGCTTTAAGCGCTCTCCCAAATTTTAGGTTTAAAATTTATTTTGTGTGGAGGCCGAAATCGATTGAGTAATTTATATTTCAACTACTTTATGAGGGATCACAGAAAGATCCGTATAAGATGTCGTCAAAGTGATGCAATAGATCTTAATACTGATTAATTAACTGTTTTTATGTCATGACCTAGCGGTCTCCCCAATTCACATTTTTTAATTTATTATTATATCAAGCTGATTTCACCCAAATAAGAAACATATATTTCAACTAATATCATAAAGTTTACAAATACTCTTGTAAGATGTCATTATAGTCGAGGCAATGAAGCACTAAAAAGGCGAAAAAATTGAAATTTTTGAGAGCAAGCCTGATCGGAATGCGGTTTTTTGTATTTGATTCCAAAAATGATTTGTAATAACCGCTCTTATTTTTTTTTTTTAACAAACCGGAAATTGCATTGCTGCAGCCAAAAATGCATTCAAAATATGCATTTTTGAGACAGCTTTTGGAAGAGTAGTGAACTTTGTAAATAAGAGTCAGAACTAGCCCCACTCTGGTTCCCAGGGATTCTCAAGGTCGCTGATCACGAATATTATGCTAAAATTGACCCACACCCGATCTGAAGCTCAGGAACGCCGATGAACGACATCTCCGTGGGACTCTCCCGACAATCATTCGGGGAAGGAGAGAAACTCGGCACCCGGGGATTTTTTGGGTCGTTGAATCCAAATATGGCATCGGCGAAAACCGAAGCTGGACGCAGACGGCATCTCCGAGAATTGTTCTGACAATATGGGCAAAGACAACCCGAAAGTCATTGTAGGTGTGTTTGTTGGGGTGGTGAATCCGAATTTACCGTCGAAAACGACCCCCCGAACACCTGGTGCATTGGCATTTTTATCATAACATCGATGTCATTCTCATGAATGTCAACCAAACATGATGTTTTAGAGACAGACATCAATACTGCAATATCTGGGTGGAATTGTTGATTCTATCTAAATTATGTGAGGAAGGAAGAAGTTTAATGAATAGAAACTCAATATTTATGTAATTGGCGTTTAAATTTTTTTTATTGGACTCAAATCAAATACTATTAAACTGTAACGTTGTCTTACCTCATTAATTAATAACTTAAATGTTTAGATACGTCAATAAATATCAAATTCTTAATCAAGTGACTCATCGCTTATATGCTCATTTTCTTTATCATCCACTGATGTATTCATAAGTAGAACATCTTCTTCATCTAAGGCCTCTCTCTCTGCCGCAATAACGATTTCGTAGGGTCCCTAGATTCTTTAGAAGCTGTCGTTACAATCGTACGATCAGCATTAACTGCACTTTGGTCTTTAACTATCCCGACTGTGGTCAGTTTGGAACGGAGCATTTTAATAATCTAACTTTTATTGTTTTTATTTTATAATAAATTCTGTTGTATTTGTAATACTATATTCTTGCTTAAACGGACGTCTGTGATTAGCACGACGGATCTTTCACATTTTTTAGTACTGAGGGTTTACCATCACAAATAACTATCGCGCGTTTGCCATAATGGTTCAACATAAACTTTATGTAATTATCAATAATCGCCCAAAATGTTTGTCCGATTGTCCATTTGACTTAAGGAATCAGTAATTCCCCATCTAGAACAAATAATGTCCTCTCAGGAACAGTAATATTTATGGCAGTTTTCCTCGCTAATTACATAAATATTGACTTTGTATTCATTAAACTTCTTCCGTCCTCACATAATTTAAATAGAATCAACAATTCCACCCTGATATTACAGTTTCATGTTTGTCTCTAAACATCATGTTTGGTTGATATTCATGGAAATGACATCGATGTCAAGATAAAGGTTCCAATGCACCAGGTATTCAAGGGGGTCGTTTTCGACGTGAAATTTGGATGCAGCGGCCCAAAAAACGTCCCAACAATGATTTTCGGGTTGTTTTTGTCGATATTGTCAGTAAAATTCTAAAGGATGACGTCCGCGTCTAGGTTCCGGCGTACCAGGTGTATGGGGGTTGTTTGCCGATGCCATATTTAGATTCAGCGACCCAAAAAATCCCCGGGCGCCGAGTTTCTCCCCTTCCCCGCCTGATTTTTCTGAGAGTCCCACGGAGAGGCAGGTTCACGGCCAGGTTCCGGTGCACCAGGTGTTCGGAGAGTGGTTTTCGAAGGGTGTAACGAACTGTTTCAAAATTTAACCTTGGGAAGGCATATCTGATAAGTACGTTAACAGAAATCTCCTAGTGATCGTTATTAGTGAACGCAGCACATTGCCGGCTAGGTGGCAGTCCGTTCGGGTGGGATCTTGTCACTAATCACACTGGAGCTTGAGGGTGCTGCTTGAAATAAATTTATCGATGATCGATGGAATAGTTTTATTTAGAGATCTCACTTTTTTAGGTAACTACCGAATGTTTCATAAATTATCACAGATACTACCGTTTTAACTTTGGTGGTGATCATAGATGTTGTGACCACCTTTCGCTAAACCCTCCCAACCATTTTGTACCACCACTGAAATGGCGTACCCTCGTGTAAGGCTGAACTACATCACTTTTGGTTCACTTTAATCACTCATTCTTTCTATTTTTAATTTATCACTAATAATATATCACTAACAACACGTAACCGGCAAAACACATGATCATTCGAAGCAATCAACAAAAGCAGAATTCGAGAAAATGAGTATTTCATATTTGAACAATATGAAATCTTAGATAATATATTTGGCAATAAATAAATGATCAAATAAATATGTTTAAGAATAATATTAATGCATGTCAATAAATATATGCCTGTATGTTTTTGTTATATAGTAAATAATTAATAATATATATATGTAATAAAATAGTATATATATAATATATAAATTAGATATGTAATATAATAAATAGGTATGTATCAGGCATGCTCAAAAAAAACGTTCTAGAACCATGGCGGACGTATAGTTAAAAGGAAAAGTCTTAATTTTAATTAAATTTTCTAATTTAGTACATATGCATACAATAAACTAAGCTAGTTTTGTTCCATTCATATGGCGTAAGTTAAATTTTCTTGCTGACTTAGTTGTGTACAGTTTTGATTACGTACTTGTTGCTGTTTAACATTAATATCGGATGTATAAATTTATGAGTAAATTTTACAGCTTCTTGAAAAATTGTGCGGTGTAGTTCTCTTTATAAAAAAAAAATTGCCGTGGAATCTTGCAATCTTGCGTTTCCTTATACCCGTGCTAAAGCGTAACCAGAGTGCTCGCAACGACTTTAACGGGTAATCTGCAATACGGATAAACACCGTTCGTTCACGATTCTATATGGCAATAGAAAAATTTTGTGGTCAATGCCAAAGCGGCTAGGCAATTACAACGTTATCGCGAGTGATTTTTATTCTCCCACCAAACGGAAACCAAAAACATAATAAAAAAAAATCATTTACCTTGTACCTTAATCCCGTATTCAAAAATTGTAAGTTTTTACAACGGTAGATCTGCGATAATCCAAAGATCACCGCGCACAATATCACGTACTATTATCACGGATTTATAATTATCACAAATAATTGTACAAAAAAAAACGCAAGTTCACTATTATTGTGCCGAACTGTAATTAAATTAACTTTTGCACAATTGATTTTTGTTTTAACAATTTTTATCGAGCTTTACACTCCACGGCAGACACAACTGATTATGACCGTAAAGTAGATTTTTTTTATTTGCATTCAGGCCATAAACAAGACAATAATAAGGCCATAAAAAATACCGAAAGCTAATCAGCAACATTACAAACGCAACGTAATGCAAAGATAATACATAAATGAAGTTTATCTCAATTATAAAGAAGAGTTATGCGTTGCTTGAAAATTCCGAAATTCAACATTATACTATATACAGTGAGTCAACAAATGTTGTTGACAACGTATATTTTACATTGAACAATCATGTGTCTTGTTAAATGTTTGAAACATATGGAACAGACTTCGACTGTTACAAGGGCAATTCGGATTCAGCGCCCCAAAAAAAACCCACACCGATTTTTGGTTCGCTTTCCTCGATCGTGTGAGGAAAACCCTCGGAGACGACGTTCGGGCTAAATTTCCGGCGCACCAAGTGTCCGGAGGTCCTTTTAGACGGCAAATTCGGATTCAACACACCAAAACCCACAATGATTTTCGGTTTTTGTTTGCCGATATTATCAGGACAATGCTCGGGGATGTCGTCCGCGTCCAGGTTTGGGGGATTTTTGCCGATGCCATATTTGGATTCAACGACCCAAAAAATCCCCGGGTGCCGAGTTTCTCTCCTTCCCCGCGTGATTTTCGGGAGAGTCCCACGGAGATGACGTTCATCGGCGTTCCTGAGCTTCAGATCCGCTGTGGGTCAATTTTAACATCATATTCGTGATCAGCGACCTTGAGAATCCCTGGGAACCGGAGTGGGGCTAGTTCTGACTCTTATTTACAAAATCTAATCTTCCTAAAGTTGTCGCAAAAAGTACATTTTTGGCTGCACCATTGCAATTTCCGGTATGTTCAACAAAAAAAAAAAATAGTGACGGTTTTTACAAATAATTTTTGGAATTGAATGCAAAAAACACATTCTGATCCGTGTTGCTCTCAAAAATTTCGAACTTTTTTGCTTCATTGCTTCGATTATTAAGAGGACATTATAGCCCTAGATACTGATTTTAATACTGTTTACTTACGTCCCTTAAGCTAGCAGAACGCATACAGTAGAATATTACAAGATAGTTTGGGTAATTATAAGCTAATAATAGGCTAATTAAATGTTCTATTAGTAAATTTTGGATTCCATCCCTTATAACTAAAACGCGGGTTCCGCTAGGTTTAGAAATAGTTAACAGAACCAATATCAAAAATTGTTTTAAAAACAATTGGAAAATTAAAGTTGCTTGTTCTAGAAAAAGCATAAGACTTTATCACTTCAAAGCTAGCAGATCCCAAATCGATAATAATCGGACTAAAAATCAAATTAGAACGCAGAACAAGCTCAACTAAGAATTGATTTTAGTTCTTGCCACGAATTCTCTTTTTTGTCTAGCTTTCCACTAAGAACCCGGTGCCTCGAACTGGTAATTTGAGTTTTAGAAGGTGTAAAAAGTCAGCCAAAGCCATATCAGGTGAATGCGGTAGTGAAACCATATAAATTATTTGCTATTCGAGATTAAGGATTCAGTTTATAGCAAAGATAACTTCATCTTAGCCTTTGAAAATTTCTTAACATTAGAACACTAGAAAACTCAAGTAACGGATGAACTAACATCCTTTACGTCAAATAAATAAGCTTCACTATTTTTCGAAGAAACTAAAGTGTGATCCATTCAATGGTAGACTACAAAAATTCGTTAAAAATTTCTCAAATAATGTGAAAAGCAATTTGAGGGCTACAAAAAACATTTATTACAAAAATAAATTTGCCGCAGTATACTAATTGCCTCAACCAATAGGTAATAAAAAAAATAACTATAGGAAAACTTGGAATCGCTGAGATTCTGGGAAATAACTTAGGCTCAAGTCGAATAACCTTCATTAGAAAATTGAACACAGGTTTGGTTGTTTCTGGATTGGGGGAATCTTTCCAAAGAGTATTCAAACTAGCTCTGGTAAAATCGCTTGAGCTAGAGCTTAATCTATAGGCCCATAGCTCTTTCATGTACGTTTTCTAAACTATTTGTGAAAATCGTGAAGCGAAGACTGCTCAATTATCTCGGTCAGATTAACTTTCTAAACGAGAAAAAATTAGGTTTCACAGCCGAGATATCTACTGAGAAAGCATTGTTGCACTTTCTAAGTGATAAATATTTGACAAAAATCCCTGCTTTGAACTTCTAGGTATAAATGAGTTAAAATAATTTGGCCTAATTGTTGAATCGCAGTTAAATTGGGATTCTCACCTTTAGAATGTCAGGAAAAAAGTTATTACTGCTGTTTATAAATTTTACAATCTGAAACCGTTCGGTTTCTGCTCAGTTGGAAGGCGCAATTTCAAAGATGTTAACTGGTTTGCATGTCAAACTTGTATACCCATGTCATATCACCAAGTACATAGAGATTTATGAATGTCGTATCGAAATTTACTCGTTTTAGCGACCTTTACCCGATTGATTTTTGAAAAAATCAGGTTTTTCGAAACTAGTAGAGTGCGGCAACGCGTTTCATGCCCAAACAATCGTGTAAAATGGTACGGATTGATTTATGAGACTCAGAAAATTCGGCGGCTACACAGCGATTCGGGACACGAAATTACATTTGAAATTCAAAATTTCAGACCAATTCATTGTTTAATATTTTTATTTATTACGTTGTCCTTCATAGGCGGACTTTTTGGTATTAAATACAGTCAACCAGCAATGTTATGTTATTTCTTGCTCAAATATGATTCATGCATTTAATTGATATATTAACAATTTAAAACTGAAAAAAAATAGTTTCACGATAGTTATTTATTTGAAAGCAACACACGCTCATCAGGCGGTCAGCCTGTATATTCAGTCAGTCAGTCAATCAGTTAAAAAAACATAAAGAGCCTAAAACTAATGCTGGATAAGTTAGCGGAATTTTGACAGCGAAAAATAAGAGATTGCGCTACTCGCCGCAAGTGGCAGCACTATCACTAAAGAGAATTTATTTTGTTATGTAATTACCAGCGGCAATTTTTCATTCATTATGTACCACTTTTTTCACTAAATAAAATATCTCAGCGGAATAAAATATTAAAAGTGATCCTTAAAATGGCAAATTAATTGATCTCCGAAGTAAGGAACGTCTTTCTGGCACTTCTTCCACTATAGTAACCAATACTTCCGGTTGTTTTTCTAATAGTTTAGATCATATTAAGACTCTATTGAAAATATGGGGAAAATTCATGAACTACAATTTTCACTAGAATTATTTGATTTTCTCCGGCCATGTAAGTGATTTTCAGTTTTTGACCAATATCTCAAAAACTTCCACTAGTACATATATAGTCTCAGTATGACCTAAGCTACTAGAAAAAGAACCGAAATTATTGGTTACTAGTGGAAATTTTTGAGATATTGGTCAAAAACTGAAAATCACTTTTATGGTCGCAGAAAATTAAAAAATTCTGGTGAAAATTATAGTGCATGAATTTTCCCCAAATTTTCCATAGAGTCTCAGTATGATCTAAGCTATTAGAAAATCAACCAAAAGTATTGGTTACTAGTGGAAGAAATGGCGAATATAGACGGGTTATTGTTAAATTTCATATTCCGAGTTCCCTTACTTTGGAGATCAATCAATTTGCCATTTTTAGAATCACTTTTAATATTTTATTCCGCTGAGATATTTTATTTAGTGAAAAAAGTGGTACATAATGAATGAAATTTGTTTAACTACATAACGTAATTAATTCTCTTTAGTGATAGTGCTGCCACTTGCGGCGAGTAGCGCAATCTCTTAATTTCCGCTGTCAAAATTCCACTAACTTATACAGCATTTAATTTAGTAAAAAGCCCAATTTTTTTTAATTGTATAAAGCCTATTATTAGCCTTTAATTATCTATACCTTATTGTTATGTTCTGCTGTATGGGTTCTCCCAGCTTAAGGGACGTGGTAATCTGTCAGTTTTCAGTCAGTTTTCCAGTCACTTTCGTCATTATTTACAGTGGGCTTGAGTATATCACTGCGACATGTAGTCGTTATGTGACTGCATTTTTGATTGAAATATTGGTAAGTATTTTTACCAATATTTGCTGTTGAACCTTGTTATCGCCAACTTTATTATGTTCCATTATTTTTCCACATAATCCAGTGGTTGACTGTTCAAATTTTTTGATACATTGAAGCTTTAAAGTTAGCACAGACAACTTGATTGTTTACCACTTCGGTATTTTAACAGAAATTCGTTGCAATTGGTTATTTTGCGAGATGGATAGATGGACGGTATATTTTTCTAAAACAAGAAAGTAATCAGAATCGATTTGGTGATCGCTTTTAATTTTAAAATCTTTGATGCAAGAAAAATTATTTTTAAACTCAAGGATGTGGTCAATTTTTATTGACAGTAATTTCATCGTTAGATTTCTACGTGCCTGTATGAATTTGTTTACATGGAAAATATGTGCTTGCTACTCCAAAATTATGAAGGAGAGCTCTCTAGGTGGAATACATGGCCGTCAAATTATTCCAATAATTTGATAGTCTTTTGAATACCAACATAAACTATAATATCGTTTTCGTTTTTGATGCAAGACCGCCATTCCAAATTTCTAGAAAATGGCGAGTGGTACAAAATTTATTAGGGAAGGATGAATGAATAGTTTAATTGAAAATACGACTGAATTGGTGTGATAAATGGGGTGCTAAAAAGGTGGAGCCATTTGAGGGTAAATTGTCCTTCATTCAAATAACGGTAATCAAATACCAAAAAAGAACGTTATCTGTATTTTTTTTTTTTTGAAATCTAGAATCTATTCAAAATATGCATTTTCAATATGTCGCTAGATTGGAACCAGTAGCGAAAAGTTAGTGCTTGAGGTAAGAACAGTCAAAATTATTTTTTAATAAGTGTGAATTATTTATTTTTAATTAAGCTTATTATTAAAACAAAAAGGTTTTAGGAAAATGTTTAAAGAAAAGACACTTTAACAAGGCGAAAATGCAAAAAATCGAAGCCGATCTGACTGTACTATTTTTATTAACTATAACGCTAACAAGAATTTGTGGTGAAATGTTATATTTTCCGATGTTTTGACGATGAAATTGTTCACCATTTGAGATTTCGCCAAATCGCCGGTGTCTAAAAACGCTATATGAATATGACTCTAGGTGGATTTTAATTGTAGGTGAGATGTTATGAGTAATTTTAGAATTTTCCTATGATTTATCAATAAGTTCATTCGTCGTCCGGGATTGTGCGAACAAAAAAAAAATAACAGTAATCTGACTATATCAATTCGATGGTCAAAGGCCATAAGTAGATTTTTAATACAGGTTCGGGCAGGGTCTAATGAGATTATCGTAGTAAAATGTTTATTTTGCCCGGCTACTGACGATAAAATCGTTCGTCATTCGAGCATTTTAGAGAAAAAAAAAAACAATCAGGCTATGCCAATTCGATGGACCCCAGGTTTGGGGCGAGTATGATACGGTTATAGAGGGTGAAATGTTCCATTTTCCGTTGTTTCGACGGCAAAATTGTTTACCATTTGAGATTTTGTCAAATAACCGGTCTCTGTCTGACTATGAAAACTCTTTAGAATTTAACTCTATAGGTGGATTTTAATACTAAGTTTAGGATGGTTGGTTATGGGCAACATTTTGAATTTACTCATGTTTTATCGATAAAATCGTCCATCATTCTAAAACGTGCCAGATAGACATCAATCTGACCATGGAAATTGGATTACCCAAGGCCATAGGAGAAAGAATTATAGGTTCGGGCTAAGTCTGATCAAATTATCGTATGTTAAATTTTTAATTTGTCCTGCTACTAATGATAAAATCGTTCGTCATTCGAGAATTTTCAAGCAAAAAAACAATCAGACTATGCTAATTCGATTTACCAAGCCATGTACATAGGTAGATTGTTTTATCGATATAATCGTTTGTAGTTCGAGATAAGACATAATGAAATTGGTATCTATCTAATAAGTTGCTGTTTTTGAATATTGCTTTTGATCCACAACCATGATGGTAATATTTCTTTTGGTTGGTATGGTCTTATAAAAATAATAAATAAACATTTTGGTTAAACAAAGATTTATATTAAACATTTGGTTAAATATAAATTTAAAACTAAAAGTTATTAAAAGAAACATTATAAATAACCATTATCTCGCAAAATAATAAAACTTTAAGTTTGAAAACAATTTTCTTTTAAATTTTGTTACTTGGCCAACTAACGATGATGATAAAAATTATTTTTCTATTCCGTATTATGTAAGTTGCAATTTAAAATTGTCAGTCACCAGTACCATTTAATTTAAAAAAGCGTGTATTTCTAATCATAAAGATCCGATATCATTTGTAACTTTAACTAATTCAAAGCAACTTAAACTGGTTAGCGGTGGTGACCTTATTGGAAGGAACTGCCTCATCAACTACGCATCGTACAAGAAGAGGCAAAACTAAATATTAACACAGCTTATCAAAAGTATTCAAGGCGATACAATCTTAGGCACAAGCAACGAGCACTCGAAAGTGTCCACCAAGTATTAGTTAAACAACATCCAGCTAGCAATGCAGTGAAAAATATTGTGGCCAGATTTTCTTTCCATACGAGTATATTGAAGTAAATGTAAAATAAAAATAAGCTGTGATTACGCGTTAGTAGATCAAAAAAGGAAGTTGTTAAGAAATTATCATCTTATGGATATTAAAGATAATTGACACACTATATCGATTGACAACATTTATTATTTTTATAATATTTTAAATCTTTTCAAAATGAGCCTCTTTAGATAGCTTAAGCTACATTTTCAACCAGTTTCAAGTATACAATCGATATTCCTAAAATTAAAACTATTTATCACAACGCAAATGGTTCTGAAAGGTCAAAAACAAAAAATTACATAGAAATTGTAAATTACCCTACTAGGTAGCGGAAGTGATTGCTCGATCCACGAAAGGAACAATTTGCATGTTTTATTTCCCAAAAACTAAATATGATGACGAAAGGTAATTTTTTTCAGAGTTGTTCACGTTATTCTTACGGTAATAATGAGCAATAATTGTATTCAACTGAATTATTTTGTAATACATATAGTATATCAAAATGGCGAATAACGTGGCGAAACAAAATAAAGTGTTCTTAAAGTTAAAAATGAAAATTAAAATCCTACCTTACTTTTCACCACATTGTCCTAGACGCCATCTATAACTATCACTGAAATGAACACTGCACTAACACTATATTCAAATACGCATTTTGTACCGAAAAATAAAACACTTTTGCACATAAACACTTCACATAAATCACTAAATGTAAATACTAAACCAGAGCAGCGGGTTGCGGTATAAAATTTTCCTGCTCGCAACTCGATAAAAATTTTCAGTCAAATTTAATTTTAAAACAAGACTCCACTCACTTTGAAATCTAGATATAACTGAGCATAAAAGTAGCATTTCAATCAAATCAATGCCGTTATCGAGTCTGTAATACAAATGTGTGTGTGAAAAATTGTAAATAAATTTGGAATAAATGCAAAACCGGAATATTTTGTATTTACATCGAATTCATCTGTTGTAGATGTATTGTTTTGCATCAAATTTTAGGTATTAGTTAATGTAATAGTGAGAAATCGAAGTTCTACTATCATGATAGCAAAATATTTCACGCGACAGCACTAATCCACGAAAGAACAATGTCCACATATACAGTACGTTGCAGATTTAGTTATACAATTTATCAAATAGATTAATCACCACATACTAAAATAAATATTTAGTAACACGGGAATTTTGAAATTGTGATGATACACTTGTGAGGAGAAACACCGATCGCGTAATATTCCAATTGGAATTGTTATTTAATTTTGTAAAACGAAATTTCCAAATAAGCGGCGAACCTGATTTTGTTGAATTAATACAATTTTAATTTTCCTTTCCCAATTAAAATGTCCTTACACCAAAATGTGTGGACCAATCCTGACCTAACGATGACTTAAGGAGATTTGTTAAAAAAAGGTATAATTTTCATGCAATGAGGTGCTACAAGGGAATTTTTTTTTTTACTTTTGTATTATTTATTTACCGTTTAATCGTAACTGACCAAACGAAAAAAACTAATAACTAGTCCTGACCAAATGAATCTCGTTCTTTTGAATCATGTATTGGAGAAATTTGAACCAATTTACGGTTATCATTGCATAGCCCTATTAATACCCGTATTGATAGCACTCTGCTCTTTTTTCGTATATAATTGTAGATGTAGCAACATCAATGTAGAGTCAGTGTAAAAACTTTGTTCTGAAACTCCGAGAAGATTAAAGAGTAGCTATATATTTGTATGTATTTCTTGCTATTTCTATATACAGTTAAGTTTTTAAGCCAGATAGCTGTACAATATATTAAAAACGGTTCAGCTAATCAATAAGGGTGAATGTCTCCCGGTGTATATTTTAAAATGCCTTTTATAAAAAAGAAGTTAAATTATGTCGTGTCACTGTTGACTACCAAATCACGTTACCACTAAAACGTCTGTCTATTTTCTCTGTATATTTAATTTACCGTCCAATTTAATAAGTTCTTTCTAATGGTATCAGGGTTCCCAAATATTGATGTACCGCAACGCTGAAACTTTCTTGTTTTCTTGCCTGCTGCTGGTCACAATTGGTCGTCCAGCTGTATGGTTTCTTGTTAGAATCACTCAAATGTTAATCGTTACAGAGAGACAATATGAGAAACCTTTAAATATAAATACAATAATCTATATTAGTTTCCTGAATGTTGCCTTCCAGTTTTATAATTAAAACATTTAATTGTATTCGATTGAAATTTAATAGCCGGCCATTTTGTGGACTGGATGGACATTTTTTTGTAGTTTGGTTTTTGTATTTTTCTTAAACATGTCTATTTAATTGTTTGTAGTCTCCAGAAAGAATAACAAGCGATTTTTTAGTTCTATATGTCATATATAGATACTCTTCTCCTTGGTTTTGGTATCACAGGCTCAATTAAATGAGTCCATTTAAATATCTTAAACATATTTATTAACATATTTTAAAATAAACCGATGGCTACAAAGTTTATGGCAGCCCCAGCTACATTTTGAAAACGGTGAAAGACACTTGTTTTAGACCATACCATGCAATTCAGTTCCTGGTTTGCTTCTGGAGGACCAACGAAATTGTCTCTTGCATTTACTTTAATTCTCCAGTTTCTCTATCTATACTGACTAAATAAATTAGTTATGGCATAAAAATATCCAGATTTGAGATCTCTATTGGTAGTCTAAAAAAATTGCTTCTTTGAAACTGTGCAATGAACTTTCTGCTTTTACAACAAGCTTTCAAACAATTATGGGGATACAAGACATAAGAATTTCTTTAATACAACAAGAACTTTATATGTGCATCCACTATAAAAATAAGTTTACGGTTGTTGCACATTGCAGGCCAACTAGTAGCACACTGGCGCATATGATCCAATTTAGAGTATACAGGAATCAAATAATAATCGTATCCCAATATACGTATTACAATATTATTAAGTTGTGACGCAGAAATTTTCTTTTATTACTAATATTTTTCATCAATTGGAATGTTAAATATCTTATAAAACGGAAAATAGTATTTTTACTGTTATTTTGTTTTGAAACTTAAAACTAAGCGGGCATTAAATTTTCTTTTCAAAAACACTGTAAATAATATAATTTTCTATTGCGGTTCGGATAAGTTTTAATGGCATTCAATAACGAACATATGGTTCTGATGAATTATTGATGAGATATGTGATGTGTGTTGAATCAAAACAAAGTGGAAAATTACAATTTAATTTTTTTGCTTAGTGTTCTCTAATATTTTGATTTCTTATATATAATATGAATCGAAGAAAATACCCGCAAAAAAAAAACTTTTTATATTCAATGTGGAAATTGGTCAATACTAAATGTTTTTTATTTTTATTAAAGCTATTAATGCGTGAATTGTGGTGAGTGAGTTCGACGGTGATGTTATTATGCGTATACGACGACTATGAAATCAATGAAGAATTTCCTTTTATTTTAATATACATTTATGTTTATTTTTAGTATTTATGGATATTATGTTAACGTTTTATATTTGCTGAATGTTGTTGGTGATTCAAATCAAGAAAATTTATCAGGCTAGAAATCGATTGATACTCGTAAATTATTTGTTTTGTCATGTGTGTAATTTTTATTATTCTGAATTGTTATTGTTATTCGGTTTTGCTTAAATTTGTTTTTGGCGTTTAATAATTTCAACGCAAATAGATCAATAAAGTTGAAACTTATAGTTATAAAACCATACATTACGAAATTTTATTAGAATCAATATTTACTTGTGTATATTTGCAAGTTTAGAAAATTGACAAAAATAAAAATGTTTTTATTCCTAAATGAAAATTTTCGTTAAATAAATTTAAAAAAATTTTATTTTTAATATTTTATCGTAATTTATGTTATATGTTTTGCAGATGTAACTATTTTAACTACATAAAAGTGTCTACTTTAATATCAGATAGAAACACTACCTAAAAATAACAACTTAAAAAGCATCCTACTTTGGACATTTGATGTTTAAAACGATGGAAGTGCATGCTATTACAAACGACTTAGCTCCAATTTCGGTTTATACTGCGTGTTGTACTAGATTGAAAATAATACAATTACTGGACGACTATAAATATTTGGAGCTCCGTACTACGATAATCTAAAGGTGACAAGATCATAAACGATATGCTTATATAACATTTAGTAACAAACCCCACCGCATTGCGTGTTAATTATCATGAATTAGTTAATTCATGTAGTGAATATATTGTATAGCCAAAAATCGATTTACTTTTTTCTCGAATGTATACGTAGATCTCGAATATAGCACACATTATTTCTATTTCAAAACATTAAACTTTAAACATTAAGGCCAACACTTTGTTGATAATTAAATTTTCAAGTTTATTTGAAAATTTAAAGTTTTGGTCGTTATTTGTAAATTATTAATTATTTAACGTTGTTGTAAAAACTGGAAAATCTCCGAAAACTATTACTTCTGGTACATAGATTTACGTCAAATTTTGCAAAGATCTCTCAAGTCATGAAAACAAGGCCTGATTCCAAATAGTCTGATTCCAAATAGTCCAGTTTGTCTGGACTCTAGGAATGCCGAAATACTGTTAAATATTTTTTTTTTTTCAAATTGTTAATTTGCGATAAAATCAACAAACATGATCTGCACATATTTGATTTGAAACTGATTGACAATCTTTTTATAATTATTTTGAAAAATATAAATTAATTTTAATTTTATTTAATATTTAATAGTATTTAATATTTAATATTTTATTTAATAGTATTTTAATTTTTTAATTGCACCTAATTAACGCAGTTCACAAAACAATTTATTTTTGATTAAGCTTAGATTTTGAAAATGACACCGAAAGGGTATCGAAAGCTAAAGCAAAAATAAATAAATATTGTAAACTGAGTTAAATTCCGTTAAAAACTTAAAATATTTTAAAAATAACTCCTATAGAAGCTATCACTTCCGATAAACAGATTTCGGCAAAATATCACTGAAATCCCTCAACTTATGGAAAACGCTTAAGTATGAAGTTTCATCTCGATCAACAGCTGAAAAACAGTTTATCGTTAAAAACTGTAACTTTCGCTTAAATGTTGGGAAAATTATATTTAAATCATGATATTATTGCAAAGTAGTGTAAGTTATATGCGACAGGTGTTTGTTGTTGTAAACGAGGTCGAGGTATTCACCGTTGAAAACTAGAACCTTGATACAAAACAGCTTTGTATCGGACAACTTCTGTGCGAGCGCCGACTAAGTATCACTTTGCGGGTTGTTATTATCGCAATAGGCTTTAATCAGTTCTGGTACGTCACAAAATTCATTGTTGTTGGACACCACGTGGTGGATCTCCTTCTGAACGAATTCGTCATTTACTCCTGGCGTAATACTTGTCTGCTTGTTTCTCTTTCGTACTGTTTTTACGAAGACCCGATGTAGCGACGCTTGCTTCACGCTTTAAGGTAGAAAAATTTCTCTGTCGTTTTTTGGACCTCCAGTGCTACACCGATATGAAAATGACAATATTTGCATTGCAAGACTTATGTTGAAAATATGTTTAATTGACGTGTTTTTAATTTTTTCGCGATACTTAGAAAGCAGTAATTGACAATCATTCACGCCTAGAGTTTGTATAGCTTGGAATTTAAAGAACCATGCAGTACAGTTTCTTCCTTGCAATGATTCAACTTGTTTTTTATTATTATCAGATACTTTAACTGACTGTAACGAAGTGATCATTGCATCAATTCCAATAACACCCGGTACGTCAACGGGATGAAGCACGGTGAAATGAAAGATTAAATTTTTTTCCAGTCACTTTGCGCGTTAAGTACGCATCTTTCACCACCATTTCATCACAATTTGATTGTTGTAGGTTTACATAACTAGATATTCGTGGTTTTGATTTTTTTCCATCAATAAACATTTAAGATGAAATAAATATTTTTATTGAACCTAGCAGATAAATTCAGTATCCTAAAAGTTTTAAATTATTATTAAGTCAAAATAATCCTTGCAGAAATGAAAAAGTAGAAACTGCGAATACTTTCGATATAGTATTTTTTCCCTTTAGCTTTTTTTTGGGTCCGCAAACAAGTAATAATCGCTTGAGATAAAATCTGACGAATACGGTTCTTCATTTGAGGTAATTTTTTGGCGATTTCTTCCTTTAACCGCGAGTAACCCGATATAATATTCGCTATTGATCTTTTTCCTAAAAAAAAGTAATTATATGCGATGCAAATAGTTTCGAATATGACTCCCAACTAACTTTATAACGTTTTTTGATACAAACCTGACATCAAACATAACCAAATTTAAGAGGCATCAACAGCCGACGGAAGGAATTTCTGGGACAGAATACTAAAGTTACTTGACACCAAGACAATAGTATCATTTACGAAAATAATTTTGCTGCAACAGAATTTTAATTGTTTCTATTTAATACATACAACCGTAATAATTAAAGATAAATTAAGGAAATCTCTTGTGACCAAACTGAATATTATTTAAACGCGTGTACCGATGCACTCAGAGTATTACATGCACGAAGTGAATATTAATGTTCATTTAGTAAAATTTATTAAAATATCCACACGTTGGACAGAATATATACTTAAATTTCACTCAAGCAATAATAATAATATTTACACAAATAAAATTACATCATAATTATTACATGCAGGAAGTGAATACTTCTTGCAATGTTACAGTTAAATATGTTTTTAGTTTAAATAAAAATACAAAATTCAAATGGATCAATATTGTCCACGGAATGTAATGCATCCATAGTCTTATAAGTTATTTGATAATTAGAAAAATGATAATTCTGTGGTCACAAATCAAAAGGGCATCAATCTAAAAACCTAATTTCCAGAAGAGCACATACAGGGTTTATATCAAGTTGCTGAAAATTTCACGCTTCTGATATTCGTGATCTCAATGACTATGGTGCATGGTTTATTTGGAAATTATAATAAGACTCAAAATATGTTGAATTCTATTGCGTGCCGTGGTAATTCATGTCCGTTAGGCTCCTTTGAAAAAATTAAAAATTAAATATTATTTGAGGAGTCAGTTTTACATAAAAGGGCTCTTTGCGATCGATCGAGTTTTTAAAACCTCATCCTCCAAACCCTTATCCAAATGAACGGTTCGTCATCTGTGTCAACCTTCTGCGCCAATCTAGAGTTTAAAAATGAAAACAAACATGATGCTATATCATTACTACCTCGCATTGCAGTAGTTTCTTTCCACATAAAACAATGTGGTTTGTTTAAAATACACTCGTGTACCGTAAGGTTGTACGTCCATAACTGTTTTTTGTAGAATGATAGCGATATTTTTAAGTTAGGCTTTGGAATACATTGTTGCAGGTCCAATATGCAAACCATTTTCGATGCGTTATTTATGGCCAGTGATTTCTCACCATCGTGATATTGTTTCTGCTCGTTTATAAGTTGCTCTAGTTGGTTATTCCCAGGTTCCTCTATTTTACATTTTAATGTTCCACACTTATTGCAAACGTCCGATTTAGGTGCTTTGCATTTTGAATTCATTCCTTTGAAAACAGAAACCTATTATGAAAAGAAACTGGTTTGCTATGGCACTTTGTGTAGAGTTTGTACCTAAGCGATAAACTTAAGTCGCAATTGAGACATTTTTTTTGCAGAATCACACCGAATGTAGTTACCCTCGTAGGCCGAAAAATCAGAAATACATTTTTTTTACCTCATTTACAATTTCATCAGTACACATACGAATATTTTCATGCCTCCCACGCTTATCAGTTGGTATTATTACCCCATCCATAAAAATCTTATTCGTGATAGTCCGTATAAATTTCGGCGTTTCTTCTAATGTAACAATTAAGCATGATTTACAAATGTTAACATCAAATCCACCAACTTTTACTGTATATTTGAAAGAACGCTACTCTTTTGTTATAATCAGCCAATTCCCAATTATTTTTAAATAATTGTTGTTGTTGCTGCTGGTTAATTCTGTATTGCCATTTGTTACGACAAGGAACTAATTGCGTAAAGTGACAAGGTTGGATTTCTTTTCCACTTTCATTTATTTACGCTTTGCCAACATTTCTGCTGAGTTTTTTAACTTTTCGCTTGTTGGTGGTCGTTTCGGTTGGTACATCTTTGACAGAAGTCAAATTGCATTCTAATTCGCTATGACTTTGAGTTCTGAGTCTATATTCGATTTGGATCACTTCATGAAAAAGCCGATCATCTGTAACGTTTTGTTTTTCTAAAAACTGATGAAAAAAAAATTAATATTTAATGCAACCATTCATTTATTTTCAGCTTATTCAAAATATTACGGCCATTATCAGGTTGACAACTATTTGGTTTAATTTCTCCGATAGGTTCTAATGGTCTACATTTGGTACACTTTAGATATTCCTGCAATATAAACATAAAATTATTTACAAATACAATAAATACCCTAAATTATAATTTTATAAACAATTGTTTAAAACTTATACACGCACCAGAAGTCCGGCAACAGTAATAATTCTATTATTGGCCGACATGGACAACTCCATCATTCTACGAGGACAATTAGCGATTTAATTTCTTTAACCTATTTACGAACTTCTCAAAATAAACAGTTAAATTTTAAAAATTCGAAAACAATAATTTAATTTAAGAGCTTAAACTAGTATTGTGGCCATAAAATACTTCTTAAGCATTATAGATAAGGTCACAGCTCAAGTTAAATCAATATGTGAAAATACAAATAAATTTACAAAACTGCCTAACTTTTTAAATAAATAGATATGCCCTTTTGTTAAATCAAAACTTATCTTTTATGTTTTAACAGAATCGAGAGAAAACGAGATATGCCTTTATGAGAATACAAAAATATAAAATTATAACTTGAACCCTATCAGCAAAATAATTATTCTACTTTTATAATAACTCGATTTCGAAGAAAAATTTATGGTATGTTAAATCAAATACGTAGAATTCAAATATAACATAATTTATAAAAGTGCATAGCTCGAGTTAGGCACTTTTCATTTATGACCACAGAATTTCATGCACGAAGTGAATATTAATATTCATTTAGTAAAATTTAGTAAAGTAACCACAAGTTAAGAGGATTTATATACTTAAATTTGACTCAAGCAATAGTATTAATTTTTACACAAATAAAATTCGATTAGAATTATTACACGCGGGAAGTGAATACTTCCATTTTTACTGTAGTTCATGGAATCGTTCCCTTCATCTCGCAAACAATTTAATTTTTGAATAATTCATTTAAAAAATTTGACCACAACGTTTAAAAAATCACTCGATCGATTTCGGCTTGTTAGGGCATCATAAAAAGTAACGACTCCTAACCATGAACCACCAAGCCTTAACTAAAGTATTCAAAAATCGAATCCTTTGCGAAAAACAAAAATAAGTGTTCAATAAATAGTGTTAAAATTATCATATATATATATACTCAAATTTCACTCAACAAATAACAATAATCTTTCTACAAATAAAATTAGATTAGAACTGTTATATTCAGGAAGTAAATCCTTTTATTTTTCTATTTTTTTATGTTTTTTAGTTTAAATTAAAACACTAAATGCATATATTTAATAAATTTAATTAAACTAATCAATTGTATCATACGCTGCTTTTTTGGTAATTAGAAAAACAGATTATTACATGCGCGAAGTGAATATTATTATTCAGTTAGTAAAATTTATCAAAATATGCACAAGTACACAGAATTTATTTATTAAAATTTGACTCAACCAATAATAGTAATACTTCCAGAAATAAAATTACATTACAATTGTTACATGCAAGGAGTGAATCCTTATATTCAAATACTAATCATTTACAAAATTATAGTTTGTGAACCAATGAATAAATTACAAAGTTGTTTAAGAATTGTGCTTTAAATGATGAAAAGAATTCAAATAACATCTGCAGAGGTTTATTTTACCTGTCGGAATTTACATATCCGGAAAAACATCAAATATCCGCAAAACGATTTTTTCGTATTATTTCATTTTCTCTTTTATTTACCTTATTTTAAATAAATGAAATAATTTTTTTACAATGTAATTAACTAAAATAATTTTATAATCTTAATAAGTGACACTGAAGTTTCAAAAATATTAAAATATGCTGTTTTACTATAAAATTATTAAAAAAAAACTTTATACGGAAATTTTTTTTATCAGTAATTGTTTACCCCAGTTGTTCCGGATAAGAGAGGTTGCACTGTATTATCAAAATTATTTCCATCATTTATATTTTCTTAATGAGTGAGAATATTTTTGTTGAGCCACATTGCGTTGATTAGAAATAACACATATTCGATTTCTAACGTAACGGAAACGGTGATGTAAAATATTTAATGTAACCAATTGAAAATCTAATTAATCCTGATTGGACGAATTTAGAGATAAAATGGCCTGTCATATAATCGTTCCGTGTTTGATCTAAACATCCTACCTTTAGAAAATCGCGGCGTCTTTACTCATCGGTATAAAAATAATTAGCACTTTTAAAATAGTTTCTTAAATGGAACTAACATTTGTTACAAATTAATTAAAAATTTGTTACACAGTTTGAATTTTTTTTACTGATCCCGTTATCCTGCAATTCGTGTGTGGACTGGCGTTAGATAAAATTGTACCATACTTTATGTATTTTGTTAATATTTATTGTATCGTACTGAGGGTGATACTGGAATTTATTTCAAATTGAATACAACATATCGGCATAGTATATCCCGTTATGGGAAAAATAACTACCCTTTTGGGTTGCCGTTTTTTAAAAACCATATTTTTCGTCACACCACGTGACAATTATTTTAAAATAATTGATATTTATAATTTATTTTAATAGGATTACCAGTTTTTTCAAAATGTAAAATATTATTAATTTTACGTTCTTAGCTTGTATTAATAATATTAATCAAACAACTTTTAACAATATAATAACATGATTTTTTTATTATTTAGTTAATTTTATTTATATACACTAATCATAAATTTTATATTTTATTCATTTTTATAAACATTTAAAAGTGTTAACATATTCAATATTCAATATCAAATTATTTTTGGCTTCGATAGGTTTACTGATATTTTTAGTTTTGTTTAAGTCTAAACGCCTTTCGTCCGTCATTTAAGAGGTGTAAGTGAATCGGAGGAAATTTAAATTCGAGAACAAAGTGTAAAAAAAATAATTGTGTATGTTTTTGGACCAAGTATGCTTGGTAATGCTCACTGAAATGACTAATCGGCCAATGTCTGCATAAAAAGTAAAGTTTAGAATTGTATAAAATTAATTGTTAAATTTCATAAAGTAAAATAAATTCATCGGATTTTGTTAAGTAAAAATGCTTTTTGTAAATGTTTCTTCTAAATTTAACTTTTTCGGCACAACGAGCTTCCGAAAGGTTAATATCTATAGAACTATGATCAGTTTCTTTGTAAACTACTCATAAGTAAAGGTTACAAACATTTTTCTTCAAATATAAAGTCATTATCAAAAAATTGATGAGTAGCTAATAAATGTGCCAACTAAAGCCCAGCTTTGATCGCAAAAGTAAAAGAAATGTTAATTCGAGAATTAGTAAATCTAGCTGTATTTTTGTTTTGTTTATGCAAAGCTTCAGAACGCATACACCACAAATGCTTCAATGGTCCAAATTTACGAATTCCATTTGCGTATAGTGTAACAACGAATAACGAATTATGTTTTTTTACTAAATGTTCCTAATATTTTATACTGACTTCATTTACAAGCGTTGGCAACAAAACCAGATCAACTATTTTAATCAATACTGTAACCATTTTTATCAATACTGCTTTACCCACATTTTATCATTTTCGGGTATAAAATCTCCTATCATTAGCGGCAAATAATTCACGAAAGTCATAGTTTCACAAGAGGTCATTTGTTAGTAACATAATTTTAATGCTGACATAAGTAACGGGGGCGAAATATTACCAATTTCTGTTTCCCCATAGTCAAACATTTGTTTTCTGGAATTAAGAACATCAAAAGTAAAATATTTAGACTTTTCTACGAAGTATACCAGTATTTTCGATATAACATATTTACAAACACCTTCGAAATGGTTATGCATTATATCAAAATAAAAGTTATTGGTGACATGAAATGACTCAATTTCATTGAATACGCAATTTTCCTTAATTCCTGTTAGCTTTTCATTATTACTTGAAACGTCAATCTTAGAATTATCAAGACTACATAATGAATTTTTATGTTCTATTGCATCTGATTGCATTTCATTTTTATTTCTTTTACAACTCCTACAGTAAAAATTTGAGCTAAAACTACAAGAAAATCCTAAATAGGTGTTGAGGCCTAAATTATCTCCTACAACGAATGCTAAAATGAAGTCTATTTGAAACTGTTTTTTATCCACTTCAATTTCTTTACCAAGAGTTTCTAAATTTTTTAGACGATTACCATTCGTCAATTGATTGAAAAATAATTTCCAAAAGAAAACTGTTCATTAGATTTAAAAAATCCCGCAACAAATACATTGTTCAGTTTTGAAAGAAAGTGTTTTAGAATTGTCGGGAATGAATAATAAACACCACGAATTGATTGATCTTTATCATGTGAACCTAAAGGATTGTCAATACAAAAATCATCAAAAAATGGGATAATAAAAAATAATGGGATAATGGGACGTAAGGGATAATAAGTTTCCCTTCAAAAAGTTTTGCCTTATTTTTCCACACGTCTCCATTTATTAAATTGACAAAACTACCGGGAGGACATTTGTTTAAGGTTTGAATATTTTTCAATGTTTGTTGCAGAATATTTCCGCATTCAAAATATTTTTTTATTTGAAATTCAATGGGCATGATAATCCCTGTTACTTTATTAGAGTCTAACGTTGCAGAATTATTAATAATAATTTCGCATACTTCTCCATTAAAAGTATAATAAGAAGGTTTTTTAAACAGCCCTTAAGATTCTATTTCTTGTATAAATTTAGATTCAGTTTTAATGGATTGGAATGGATTCGTTAACTAATATGTAAATTTTCAATAAGAGGTGAAATATTTTTGGTAATAATTTCATATAAAGGGGTTTAGTGATATTCTTTTCTACTTGCATTACGATGTCGGAGACATTTTTTCTATTGAAATTATTATTACTGTGCAACGATAACGCAAAAGCAATCCCAGTCATTTCTTTCGAAAGCGCATTACTTGTATTTGTAAGATTTTCTGCAGGTATTTGGTTCATATTAGTTTGATCAAATAGATTTGTTTTAATTATTGTACTATTGTCGTTATCTATTTTACCTTGATGGGTTTTTTTTTTTGAAATTTCAATTATAGAATTAACATTTGCATTTTTTACTGTGTTTTACATATAATTTTGTTTTCATGTACCCTTAAAACGTGCCTTCTATAAGAATTTAAAGCTTGAAATTATTGAAAGCAACCCACTCGTACACATACAAAACTTTTAATATTTTTTAAAATATGTGTTGATTTCAGGTGTTTAACTTAAAGTTTGGTTGACAAATGGTCAATAGATTTTTCTCGACACAAAAAACCGTCCATTTTCAAAACTACAAAATTAAACAATGATAAATTAAAATTAAAATAATAAAGTTAAATTTTAAATTCAAAGGTTAGGTAAGGTAAAAGGGCGGTTACATTAGCATTAGTTTTATTATTAAAATTATAGAAATAGTTTTCAATAAAATTATAAACGATCTTGCCTTCTATGGGGTATTCGAAATTCGTTATGTGGAACAACTTAAATGTTACTTCTAAACATTTTAAAAATGTGTTAAATTTATATAAAATGCCATCATAATATGTATAAAATGATTTTAAAGCTACTCTTTATTCTCCAATTACAATCATTACCGGCTGTAAAGTTTATCCCTTTTCCAAAAAGTTAGCTTTCAGCTCTTTAATTTTGATCAAATATTCGTTAGCCTCTGTGTAAAAAATTATTCATGATTCTTGGGAATCCTGGACGGTTTCTATTTTGTTTGCTTGTTTATTTTTTCTCGAACTCCTAGAATAAGGGCTAAATAATAAAATAATTAAATAATAAATTATTCTTTAATAATAAGCAAAACTTACTAACCTTTAAATCCCCATTCTATGCTTTGAGAAGTTCTCTGCAAGTTTTATCTTTGATATGTATTTCGAAGTAAGGCGAAATATTATCGATGAAAGAAGGCCACAGTAAAAATAATTGTGATACATTTTTATCAAAAATAGAAGAGTAATCGTTGTCAACCTGAAAATTAGAGAAAATAATTTTATATACTCCTGCGACCAAAAGCTCTACTTTATTTGTTTAACAATTGAAACTAAAATCCATCATTACATCATAATGCTGAATTTAAACATAATAAAATAAAGATGTATTTTAGTCTCTATTGACTAAAGTACGGGTTACTATTTACTAAACAGCTAATCATAAAAATCAAATAATTTTTAATAGTTATACAACAAGAGGTTCGAAAATAATCAAATATACAGTTGGGGGACGAAATATGTTACTATGTTTATAAAGTGGCCACTTCCTCAATACATGCTGGCCATCTCCAGTCTGTATATGATATTGCCTTATTGTAGTTACTTCCCGTCATTTAGATCCTCCTGTTGATCATGGTTCGTTATTGTGAGTTAACCATATGATAATTTCAGAATCGCTTTGGGTGATTTTAGGCTCGGTTACTGCTGCTTGCGGGATATTTGAGGTTAAAGCGACTTTGTATTAGTTAAAAATTAAAGTTAAATCCTGTATAAATGTTAAAAATAATGAAAATTATTTGCATGTTATTTACTTGGATTTTCTTGAATTTGCCGTCTCTGGATTAAGGCGTTTACCTGTTTTTTGAAGATAATAACTCTGCAAAGAATAATTTGTTTGATAGAGATTAATTGGCTAGAAATAGAGGACAAATATAACTTAAAAAATGATGTGGTTAAAAAATAGAATAGGAAGCTCACTTTATTTTCTAAAGGAAACATATTTTGGATTGCAATAGTCGTTTACGATATCTTACATTGTCATTTCTCTTCTTTTATTAAAATACTTGTCGACTATGATAGATTGTAAAAACTTCTAGTATCATCCCCAGTACGGTCCAATAATTTAAATAATTTAAAGCTCTCATTTAGGGTGGTTGTGTAGGGGTTTTTATGCAGTTTTATTGTAATTAATTTGTAAAATAATTGTTGTACCACCCTCAGCATTATACAACAAAAATAACAAGAGGTGCAAAAGGCGTGGTGTGACGAAAAATATGGTTTCTAAAAAATGACACCTCTTATAGTTTTTTATAGTTTTTAGGGGGTTGAGCTATGCTAATATGTGGTAGGTAATTTGTAAACTATTACAGTACCATACCCAATACGATATAACTAAAATTAACAGAAATGCGATAAGCATGGTTGTAACAAATTTTTTTTGTTTTAGAATTGCACCCCTTACGGGTAGTTTTTAAGGGGTTGAGCTATTGTGTTGTATTCAATTTGTAAAAAAATCCAGTACCACGCCGAGTACAATACAATAATAACTAACAAAATACGAAAATTGTGGTGCAACTTTATCTAACGCCAGCCCACACACGAATTGCAGGATAACGGGATCTGTAAAAAATGTTCAACTATATGTAATAAATTTGTAAACAACTCCAGGACCATTTTCATTGGATTGTGCTACAAGTGCGTTGCATTGATATTTATGATGGTGTGATCACAAACGTTAGATTCATGTACACAATATTTTCTAATATTTTTCAGAGTTCTCGCGTTCTTTCCATATTTTTTGGAAAATTCACAAATTTTTTGTATAATATATGATACAAAAAAATTTAAAAACGTTTCGGTAAAATATTAAAATATGAACGAATAAAATTCGGTAAAATAATTTACAAATTTTTATAACCTTGTATTTCATCAGAAATTCATTTAAATACAGTTGTAATTATGATGGTATCAATGAAAATATACAAAACAAAACGAAAAAAATATTTTAGTTCCACCAATTCAACATATGGTATTGCATGGTGGCGCCACCTCCTGGACCTGAAAATGATCAATACATATATATTTTATTTTAGTATATTGTTAGCGGAATTCATTTCAATGGTTTAGTCATGCCAACCACTAACACATGTCAGTAATATGTTTACGTTGTTGTTAATAAAAATAAAATATTTGTGAGTTAATTTTAACAAAATGTTTTGCAATGAAATTTATTACAACAACCACAGATACCGATATTGATAATAATGCCTGATAATATAAAATTTTGATGTGAAAGTGAAAGGAGTAAATTTGACAATGTAATATTCAAAACTTTACCCTGATCTTCAACTTACAATTAATATCAATAAATACTAGTTCTTCAATCAGCCGTGATCTCAGATGGCGGCGCCACCTACTTGACGACTTTTTCTCTATAAGTCTAATCGTAATTCAAAACAACCTGATTATTTTCAATTACTACATTTTTATTAACGACTAGATTTTCAAGATACCATTTTCCATTTTCCACTCATTCAATATAAAACACCAAACCTATGTAACATTTATATGGTTTTTGATGTTTTTGTGAAAAAATTGTAAAAAATTTACTAAAACGTAAAAATCCAAACGATTCTTATCACATCGCGTATATACAATTAAAAAGCCGGCTATCCGGTAATAAAAAATTGTAACTTATGAAATAATAACAATTGAAAATAAAAATATTTGCATTTATACATTTTCGTAAAGAAACGTAAAATTATGTAATACACTAAGATTGTATTCTGTTCATTTTGTATGATCAACATTGAAAAGAAATTTTTGTGTACATACTCGTATAGTGAATTGTACAAAAAATTAAGAGAATAATGTAAAAAGAGAAAATATGTTGCATTTCCCCTAATTTCCCCTCGTTTTGAGGGGTAAACATAAATTCTCAAGATGAGATATTTTGTTTTATAGTCTCCGATTATTTTGGATGAATATAAAAAAATAAAAATTTTATTCTCTTCATTATACTCATAGAATTTGTAGTCAATTGTTGAAGCAACAGTCGATTGTTGAATTTAAAATTTATTTTATTTTTTCGTTGCCCGACGAAAATCATTACTTTTCCCGGAGAAAAATTTACAAAAAAATTAAAGATTTTTTTTTGTGTCTTGTTTTTGTATGTGTTGATTGATGATTTTCGAGTGAAAAAAAAAAATGTTTTTTTTTCTGTTCTTTCTACAACAAAATTTGCAAAGTGATTTACTAACACAATTTTGATTTTTTTTTTTTTTTTGTACTTTTTCTCGTCATTAATTTTACAGTTCTATGGTATATTATATATGCTATATGACTACCTGCTGTGTACGATAACAATGCAGAGGATATTTAATTGTTGGGATACTGAATTTTTTTCGGTCCTAAAGTGGTGGTCACACAGCTATAATTACAGCAAAAAATGTTAAAAAGAATGGAATTTCAAAAATTTTAAACAAAAAGAATAGTTTTATGACGTTTTTTTGAATTGATTTGTTCTAGCCTAGCCAAAAACTGTATACATAATAGTATAATACGTACTACTGTATCGATTAGGGATAATTGTTAAAGGATACAGTGTATTGTTTAAAATTACTTAGAAAAGGAAACATTTTGTTGTATTAGTAAATTTTTATTAGGGCAATTTTTTTTTTGTATATGTACTCAAAAAATGCACATCATTCTTCAAAATAACAATAAACGTACGTTCCTTTAGGGTTTAAAAAAACTTTCTTTAATTTTAGCTCACCGTCATGTGCTGCCATCTATTCACGAATTTCGTATACGTTATCTAATTCTATAGAGTATTTCGTACTTTATTTTTATCTACCTGAGGCATCTATTTCCTCCTCAAATATCATGTAATAATATAAAATTTTTGTTTTTGTCTTTTGCTGGTTAGGTTACTGTATATGGGAAAGATTTCTGTTCTTTAAAGTGAATCAAGGAGAAATTAAATTTTCTGGTGAAAAGTATTTTGGTACAGAAATCGATATAATATAGTTATGGTTGAACATTATATTTGTTCGTAGAAACAAAACAAAAATAAAAAAAAATGTTAAAGAAGATATGCAAGTCAGCATATTTTTATGCTTATTTTATATGGTATGTGGTAGAATGGGCGATATGGTACTACCGTAATTAAAGTAATTTTTTCTACCGTACATACATCATGTCTGTGGGCAGAATGTAATATTTTTTTTTTGTTTTCAATTAAACGTTTAAATTTAGGTTGTTATTATTGATTTTTGTCGGTAGTAATTTGGAATCTAATAAATTAAATAGGAAACAGATGGTATAGATTTTTATTGGCGGTATAGTATATGGTACTAAGTTTTACAGCGGAATTTATCAATTACATAATTCTGCTTAGCACGAATTCCAAAATTGTATTCAATCGAACAACTTGAATAATAATATCAACAATATAAATTATTCACCGTCATGTGCTGCCACCACTATGTTGATATATTTTTTCTGAACTATATTTATTTTGTTATTTTCTCATGTTTCTTTATGTATCCGACTCGTACACAATACACTTGAATTTCTTGTACAATAGTTTATTTGTAAGATTAGATTTTTAGAAAAAAATCACGTGCCAATGCAAAATTATTATTTATTTTTTGCCTTGTGCATAGATGTTATATATAACATAATGTAAATACAATGTATACATAATGTAGTTTGTCTAACTGTCTGGTATAATGCAAAGGCACGAGGTTTGTATTATATTTATATAATTGTATGTAATATTGGTAATTATATGTAATAAGTAATTTACTGCATTTGCTCAAACCGATTAAAACACTTCTTATCACTACGCACCGATGTAAAGAATGCTTTCACACCCGAAGTCGTGAACTATTAGTTTGCTGAGGTCATGTAAATATTTGTCTCGCTTACAAAATTTTTTCTTAACGATTACATTACAATAACCTTGTGTTCTAGAGAAGTAATTTGTTAAAGGGTCAAGATTGATAACTTAAACAAAATTTAAATAGTTTTCTAATGAAAGCACTATATGATTTTGCTTTTATGAAATCTTAATACAAAACAGAGATTCATCTTCATTACGGATTCGATTACAAGGGATATTTTGTTACAAAATCAAAGAATATTTAAGCTTTTCATAAATTAGAAGGCCATATGAAAATTTAGATTTGTGGCAGCTGAGTAGCCTCCACAAATCAATTTTGTGCTGTGATATTTTTAAATCACCCTTTTCTATACATTTTCGAAGTTTCCGAATTTTTTGCTAGAAACAATTTGATAGCAGTTTTTATTAGTAATTTTTTATTTTCTATCGCTATCACAACCAACTAGAATCTTTATTTAAGCCGCAAATATTTGTTTATTTACTTACTTACTATACACAGTATAGTAAGTAAGTACAGTATCGCAACCGATATGAAACTGGCCCGAAAAGTAGCACGAAAAAATGTGTGCTTAATATGTAATATTTTCGGGCTGGCCCGAAAAATTTAGAAAAACTGCATTACCTCTACTTCTTATCCCGATTTTTTTGCATTAGC
Source organism: Nephrotoma appendiculata (assembly GCA_947310385.1). Taxonomy (NCBI): domain Eukaryota; kingdom Metazoa; phylum Arthropoda; class Insecta; order Diptera; family Tipulidae; genus Nephrotoma; species Nephrotoma appendiculata. Next base: position 119,855,764 of record OX371223.1, read on the forward strand.
TTGCTACAACCATATTTGATTTTACAAGCCAATACTAAAAAATAGAAAAAAATTTAATAAATAAATAAATATGTTTATGAAAAACAAATTAAGTGGTAACCAAAAAATAAGTCTGTAATAAAAATACGAGTGTAATGATTATCCGTAAGATTCTGCAAAAAAATACGTTTACTTTATTTGAAACTCAAATAATGAACCCCTATTTCATACAAGGTGGAAAGAAGGTTCGTGCCAGTCTCAGTATGTAACGATTATAAACAAAAAAATTATTAAGAAATTTTCTTCTGTGGCGGTTTTCACGTCATCTGGAATCCAAATAATGTAGCCCAATTTCTGTACGAGGTGGAAAGGAGGTTCGTACCAAACTCAGTATGTAACGATTTTCAACAAAAAAATTTACTAAGAAATTTTCTTTTGTGGCGAGAATTAATGTATACATACTGGAAGTGGTACGAACCATCTTTTCATCTTGTACAGAAATGGGGCTACATTATTTGAATTCCAGATGGCCTACACTAATTCTCGATCATGAAGTATAGATCATGAAGTTTTCTTTCGTCTTCAAAAAAAATTCATTTTTGGTATTATGAACCAGGAAATTAAAGAAACCATTAAAACGGTAGAAGAAACAAAAAATTATTTGAAATTACTCCGTCAACAAATCGAAGATGTTCTTCCTGTGTACGAGTCTGGCGTGTTTTTTTTATTAAGGCGAATAAATATTTCGTTTCCATTTTAATGAAATCAAGGTAAGGCAAAAAATCAAATTTGATAAAATTTTAGTAGATAGTTGAAATGAATTGTCTGGAAATTTAGTGAACACTGTTGATAAATGGTTAGTGAACATTTCCAGTATAGATCTTCGTTTCCATGTCAAAATTATTTTAAGTTTGAGAAATAAATTTTGTCCTCCTGCAATTGGCCATTCAGTTCCGTATTTCAAAATTATTTTCGATGTCGAAAGTGCAATGTTTCATTTGAACGATAATGATCGTTATACTATTCGGAACCGTTTTATAAATATTTTGATAAATTTTAAATATAAATCTAATTTAAATATATTAACTCCTTTTGAAAAACGTCTTTTAAGTTATCTTAAACAATCCTTATCATTTTTGAAAGCTAATCCAAATATTGTGGTAACTCGTGCGGACAAAGGTAACGTAACTGTTATAACATCGCGTATAGGATATGTTACAAAAATGGAAAATTTACTTAACGATAACACAACATATGTAGAATTACCAAAAGATAATACAGTTCCGATACAGAAGTCAATTGTGGATGAAAAAACTAGAAAAATGTGAACCAAATATAATTCGGTGATTCCAAAATTATATGGATTACAAAAAATCCACAAACCTGGTTTTCCATTTAGACCAATTATCAGTTCAATTAATGGTCCGGCACATAGTTTATCGTCTTTTTTGGGTAATATTTAATTATTTAGTGTTGGTAATACTAGTTCAAATATTCTAATTACGGAAGATTTTAAACAAAACATTCAGAATGTTACTCTTCCACAAAATTACCTTTTAGTGTCTTTGCATGTTACGTCTTTGTTTACTTATGTTGATAATAGACGTGTTACTAACATTGTTAAAGATAACTGGAGGAGTATTAAACAAAAATCAAAAACTAAATTGACTAAAGTTCAATAATTTATATCGGCATTGCAAATAGTTTTGAATAATTCTGATTTTTCTTTTGGTAATAAAATTTATAAACAAACTTTTGGTTCTCCAATGGGTTCTCCTATTAGTCCCATAATCGCAAATTTGTTGATGAAATTTTTGGAAAAAATGGGATTAAACTCTTTGGATTTTCAACCGTTATTATACTTTCGTTATGTAGACGACATTATAACGACAATCCTTGAAGACAAAATTGAAATTTTTCTATATGTGTTTAACCATAGATGAATTATATTTAATAAGATTTATAAAGCCGAATACATCTCTCCATTATGTTGTTTGTTGCTGTAAAAAATCATTACAACCCTGGATATGTAGTGGTGCAAATTTCTAATAAACGTATAAAAAATAAAACGTTGTTTGTTCTATAAATGGTTACATATACATACAAACACCTTTTATTTTTATGCATTATCTTTCACATGTAGTTCTCTATTAATTCTTTATTTATATTTTTTACCAATAAATAGAAATTTGTATTTGCAGGAAAATAAAAATTTTTGTATGCTCACGAAAATATACGATTTTACGTTCTACGATCAGACCAATAAAAGACAAATTTATTAATTTTCTTTATATTACATATTTAGATATTTTGAATATGTAATTATTGAATAGGTTTCGAAACTAACTTTGTTAATATACTAAATAAGGCTGATTGACAGTGAACACTATATTTATTAATTTATATATACCCATAAAATTATCTAAATTTGAGATTATGATTATTAATCAAACAATTAATTTTTTCATTAACTTATTTTCTTAATTTTTGATTTTACAGACACCATAAGTATGTTGCTATAGACGCCGCAAATTCGATGAAAATACCTGTATTGGCAGCTTAAATATTAACGTTTATACATATAATAATTTTTTTGACTTTTTAACTATTCTGTTAAAAAATTTGAAAATTTATTGTTTTAAAACGAAAAATATAAGTTTTTAAGTTTGAAAATAAAAAAATGTAGCTTGTAAGGTCGCTAATTACAAATACCTATCTTAAAACTAATCAATTTATTTTCTAATATAAATTTTTCGTTTGCTGTGGTAAATTGTCGCTACCCACATTTGTCGTTTAAAAACTGATTATTTAAAGAGTCTTAGAAAATTATAAATACTGAAACAAAACTAGGTGTACTATAGGAGTAGGCACGCGTCGAAGAACAACAGAACATGTTTTGTTGAAAACATCTTTCCCAAAAAATATAAACTCATCCGCGTAGGACTTCCGAATGTCAAGTATATGTTAATTTATAGAAGAAAATTTTAACGGTTTAGCACAACCGTTTCTTCTGCAGATCGCAAATTCGAAGTAATTGAATATAAGTAGAGATATGATTATTTTCTAACCAACCGCTTTACGTAAATTACTCAATAATTCATTGTTTTGAACTTGCACCCACCAAATTAACCCGCCTCAATGCAATCTGTACGATAATTTGTTAGACATTTATTACAATTTATTACAACAAATCCCGATTTTATGACAATTGCCATTTTACAGAAACGAGTGGTCGGTTTAGCTTAGAATTAAACCTGCACCGCCAAAATTGTAACTTTATATGTAGCTATGATATCGGAATTGTTCTTGGACCAGAATTTATTACAAATTAATTCCATTGAATAAGTTAGTTCAAGACCATCCCTATAACATGCCTAAGCGTAAATTTCATCCCAAAACGATTGTTTATTTCATAAACGCCAATTTCACCAACTTTAATAAGGTTTTTACACCAGACTGACACCAGATTTTGGACCAAATGTTGCTCCAAAGCCTTGTCGGTAGGGTAGGTCAATCTTATCCAGGTATGTAATAAATTTTTTTTGTATAATATTATACGGACTAGACATAAGAAGATGTAGGTTTCAAATTGCAATATATAGGTTGGCAAAGCCACATTTAAGTATTTATTACACCACACTGCCACCAGATATTGGGTCAAATGTTACCTCGTTAACTTAGTAAAGGGTAAATTAACCTTATTCAGAGGTACTATTCCAGTAATTCCCCGGGAATAGGGAATTGGAGAAAGAATTTATATGTAATTTTTGTTCAAATATTATTTTTCCAGCCTACTGAAGAAAAAAGTTTGGTGTAAATATTTATAAATTGGGAATAATTTTTCCATATCTAAATTTTCAGGGAAAATTACTCCCAAATTAATTTTGTTTTCAAAAAAATTAACTATAGTTTTTTACCTCCGTACCTATGCCAGAATTTTTTTTTTAAATATAAATTACATATAAATTCTTTCCCTCACTATTCCCAGGGAATAACCAGAATAGTGCCACAGGCAGGTAATACATTATCTTTGTATCAGGTTAGCGTGTTAAACGGAATTGGCTTTAGAGTGTAAAGGCTTCAAATATGATCAAATGTCGATTTTACTACATTTAATATTTTTTTACGCCAGACCGCCACCAGAAATTGTATAAAATCTTTCTCTATTTACCTTATGGAGGGCAGGTCCACCTTATACAGGTGTGTAATAAATTAATTTTGGGTCAGGTTATACGGAGTTGGCTTCAGAAGTTAAAAGCTTCAAATATGTAATTTTAAAGACGATTTTACCACATTTAATAATTTAGCACACTAGACCGCCACAAGATATCATTAGGTAAAATGGTTACTCCGCATGGACCTTGTGAATATCTGGTTGTGGTTTGGTGTAATAAATTATTAAATGTGGTATAAAATCGACCTTTAAATTACCTATTTTAAGCCTTTGCACTTTAGAGCCAATTCCGAGTATCCTGACATACAAATACAATATATTATACACCTGAATAATGTTGATCTGCCCACCAAAATGATAAAGGACTAACATTTGACTGGTGTAATAAATTACACATTTTAAGCCTTTACCATTCTGAGCCAATTCCGTGTAATATGACTACAAAATAATTTATTACACACCTGAATAAAGTTGACCTGCCCTTCACAACGACCATGGAGTAACATTTGACCCAATATCTGGTGTCCGTCTGGTGTAATAATTTATTAAATGTGGTAAATCAAACTTTAAATCACATATTTGAAGCCTTTACAGTTTAGAACCAATTCCGTGTAACCTGACACAACAATTATTTATTACACACCTCGATAAAGTTGACCTGCCCTTCACAACTACCACCAAGTTTCAACAGAACTAATATCTGGTGGCTGTCTGATGTAATAAATTATTAAATATAATAAAGTCGTCCTTTAAATTACATATATGTAGCCTTTACCTTTAAAGCCGTCTAACCTGATACAAAGATAATTTGTTACCCCCTGAACCATGTTGATTTCCTTTCACTATTTTAACGAAGTATCATTTGATCCAATATATATGGTGGTGGTTTGGCACTATTGTGGTAATTTCCCGGGAATAGGGAGCTGAGGAAAGAATTTATATGTAATTTTTGTTGAAACATTTTTCCGGCCTACTGAGGAGTAAAGCTTGATGTATACATTTATAAAATGGGAATAATAGTTCCATACCTAAATGGGCAGGGAAAATTAATACCCATTTAATTTTGTTTACAAAAAAATTAATACAAACTTTTTATCTCAGTATGCCAGAAAAAAATGTTTAAATAAAAATTACATATAAATTCTTCCTCCCCTGTTCCCGGGGAATCACCAGAATAGTACCACTGTAGGCCTATTCGAGCTTTTCATAAAGGAATAGGTAATAGGCGAAAATATTTTCATAACATTTTTGTCTAAATTGTAGTTTTCTGGCCTACTGAGGGAATAAGTTTGGTTTAAATATTTTAGAAACAAAGTTAAATGGGAAACTATTATTCCCTATAAAAATTTTGTGGAACAAAAGTTTCCCAATTAAGTTTGTTTTAAAAATGTTTGTACTATACTTGTTCCTTCAGTAGGCTATAAAAATTCATTTTAGACAAAAATGCTATGAAAATATTTTTTCGAATTCCCTATTCTCATCTCAGGGAAAGCCAGAATAGTGACACTGGTGTAATAAATTCTTAAATGTGGCAAAACTAACCTATATATCGTAATTTGAAACCTATTACTTCTTATGCATATTCCGTCTAATGTTATACAAAAATAATTTATTACACACGTGGATAAGGTCGACCTACCTACCGAAAAGGTTTTGGAGCAACATTTTGTCCAAAATCTGGTGGCGTCTGGTGTAAAAATCTTTTTAAAGTTGGTGAAATTGGCGTTTATGAAATAAACAATCGTTTTGGGATGAAATTTACGCTTAGGCATGTTAAAGGGGTGGTCTTGAACTAACTTATTCAATGTAATTAATTTGTAATAAATTCTGCTACAAGAACCATCCCGATATCATAACTACATATAAAGTTAAAGTTTTGGCGATGCAAGTTTATTTGTAAGCTAGATCGACCACTCGTTCCTGTAAAATGGCAACTGTAATACAATCGGGATTTGTTGTAATAAATTGTAATTAATGTCTAACAAATTATCGTACAGATTTCATTGAGGCGGGCAATTTGGTCGGTGCAGCTTTAAGCACTCAATAATTCGATTGACATAACGCTTTAATTTTGGAAAACGAAATAAAAAAATTATGCAACGCGCGATCTTTGGTGTGTGTGTGTGTGTGTGCGTTTATTCTATTCCTACAAAACAGAGCTCGTGTAAATTACGAAATAGAAAATATTATGTAGATCATCATACGGCATTTCAATTTTGTATTCCCTCACGATTATATCAGGGGAAAAAGTAAACGACAAAAATATAAATACACTCAAACACAAAATGTATGAAAGCAAAATAATAAAAACAAAATGTGTATGGATGTATATGTCACTATTTATGAATAATAAACAATATTATTTCTTATACGTTTATTTTAAATTTGTACCACTACACATCCAGGGTTTTAATGATTTTTTACAGCAACAAACAACATGATGGAGAAATGTATTCGGCTTTGTATGTCATTAAATAATTCGTCCATGGTTTAACTCTTTGGATAATATAATAAAATTTACTGTTAAAAAAAAATAGACCACAAAATTTCATTTTTAGATTTACTTTTAATTCATGAACCGGATGGTAAAATTTCTTTTGACTGGTACCATAAAAGTACCTGTTCTGATCGTTATCTAAATTTTGTTTCTTGGCTTCCTATTTCTTACAAAATTAATACAATCAAAATTTTAACTCAAACAATTCTAAAATTGTCCGTTACTAAATTTCATTTCAATAACTTTAAACTTTTGGAAAACACTTTGGTATATAAACAGTATCCAAAAAAATTTATAAATAAAGTGATTTGGAAACAAAGAAATTATGAAAATTGTACAATAAATCCTGAAATTGGAAGTACAAATTATTTATCTTTACCTTATACATAAAAAATCTTTGAAAAATTAAAACTTTTATTTAAAAATTATAATTTCAAAATTATTGGTCGTTCAGCTATCAGTTTAAATGATATTTTGTTTTCAAAATTAAAAGATCCGATATTATTAAAGAAAGAATCTAAACTTGTCTATAGGATTAAATGTAATGATTGTAATCTAATTTACACGGGGCAAACTCAACAGTTTATACGGGAGCGTTTCTTTCAGCATATACGGGGTGCTTCGGATAATTCAAATCAAATAAGTGCACTTTCGGAGCATATTAGTGATACTTACTAGGGATTGCAATTCCGGTATTTCGAATACCGGAATTCCGGGATTTGGACGATTTTCCCAAAATCGAAATACCGGTATTTGCATTTTACAATACCGGTATTTCAATATTAAAATAAAATAGTTTCTATATTCAAAAATCCTTTACCGAAATATCATTTCATTGTTTTTATTTCCATACTCAAAAATTCCTTAAGCGAAATATCATTTCACTGTTTAAATAGTTCAAATTCACGGCACTAGAGGTTTTTTTCCATAATTTGACAAGTAATAAAAAATAAAACAATTGACATGTAATGAAATATATTAACAATTAGCTACTTAATTTTTAATCTACATAATCAGTATTTTTATTTTCTTTTCTTGATACAGGATATTTTTATGTTTAATTAGTTCTCGTGTTTATTGTTTTCATAAAGAATAAAGTTAAAAATAAAGATCAAAGAAGGTAATAGTAAAATTTGTGTTCAACTGAACTGACCAGCTATTGGTATAATTCAATCTTTTATTTTATATAGTTTACTGAAAGTCTACATCCCAAGAAGTGATGTGTGAATCCTCAGAGTCAGAGAAAACTAAAAATTTTTCGGAAGTTACAAAATTTTTACATTATAAGAATTCTATATGGCAACATTTCTTACGAAACCCATCGCAGGACAGCTCGCCAAATGTAGCTCAAAGTGTTGGGAGGATCTACGACTGGTCTGCATACGCACTTACGATCGAAACATGATATATCTGTGAATAAAAGACCAGATCCTGAGGCCGTCGTTGAAAATATAGAAACAAACTCGTCGGCAGCAAAAATTACTAGATATTTTCATTCCATTCAGATTGTCACACTGCCGCTCGTTATTTCAAGAATGGTTGCACTAGATGGACTTCCATTAAAAGTGATTTGTACGTCACATGACGTACGAAATGGTTTACATGCTCAGGGATTTTATAATGTGTCCACATCACCCAACACAATACGGACAATTGTAACAAAATACGCTCAAGAAAATCGAGCTTCTATGATTAAAAATTTTGATACGCTAAAAAAAATAAAAGATGAACGTTTTTCATTAACATTAGATGAATGGACATCCACACGAAATCGGAGATATCTAAATGTAAATGTTCACTCGAAAAGTCAGTTTTGGAACATCGGTTTGGTAAGAATAAATGGATCACTACCAGCCGCCAAATGTGTAGAACTCCTCAAAAATACAATGGAACCAAATAATTTATGTCTCGAGAAGGATGTAGTTTAAATTACTGCAGATGGTGCCACAGCCATGAAGAGCGTTGGGAGAATTTTGAAATGTGAACAACAGTTGTGTTTTGTGCATGGTATTCTTCTTGCTGTGTCGGATATTATTTATAAGAAATCTGTACAAGAAATAGAACCTGAAGCTAATTTTACCGTCAATGAGATTGAAACCTTGAATAATGCTAATATAAATGCTTTTGACAATCCCGAGGATGAATAAGATGATTGTAATGAATCCGAATGTGGATTTACAATCGGTATTAATAACCATTGTGATGCAGATGCAGGTGAAAAATATCAAATTACGTAATCATATGAGTTGGCTTCAATTATGACAAAGGTTAGAAAGGTCATTACGTTATTTAGGCGTTCGCCTTCGAAAAACGATGATGTTCTACAAACCATAGCAATACATATATAGTAGTACCATCATTCGAAAAAAATCTTTAGAGGGTGAAAATCCAGGTAGCGCGTTAATCGAAATTAAGTTATGCAATAATTTTACTAGTTCGCCTAAATGTTTGCAAGATTAAATACACTTACAGTACACACGGCGTATTTTTGTATACCATTAACCAGTATAGTATTGCTTCACTCTAACTTATTATACTACATATTAACACAGAATATATTTATTTCAACTCGTATTGTTTTACAATTGTCAAGGTCATGTAGAAAATGTGTTTAATATTTTTTGTGATAAACAATAAAACAAATCATGAATAACTTACTTCAATTATCTTTTTATAAAAATTAGCATAAATAATTTTTTTTCTATGATAGAAATGCAAAAGAATATGAATTGTTCAATCAAATAAATCCATTATTGGAAAGGAGATATGAACGATAGGATATATACATATGTATATTAATATATTGAGTACATACTTAGCTGTGTATTATTATTGTTTATTTTAAATACATCTGTTCTCACAAACACAAACGAATAAAGATTAAAAATGAAAACGATGTAGAAATCTATATAGAACAACTAAATACAATTTTTTAAAAGGATGCCGTTGATTGCACTGTTACAGTATGGTAATTTATAATTGAAAATATAAACGAGTAATTTTCTTATATATGCATACATTAAGAACAATGTATTGTTATGGAAAGGCAGATTTTCTATTTATCCAAATCTGTGTGAAAGTTCAGGGACATTGAACCCAATATTTGTTTCAAAATTAAAATAAAATTTATTAATTCGATTTTATCATAAAAAATATTACGTAAGAGAAGTACGTAAAAATAGGAAAATTGTCACTTGAACATACTACAATAGTATGTCGTTTTTCGTTATTGTCTTTCAATCAACTATTTATTAAGGGATTGTTCCTCATTGGAATAGAAAAAACGAGGATGTCATTATAAAGATTATAATTTCAACCAAAGCATGTCTGACTTGATCTATTTTGTCACAGAATCCAATGAGAGTCATGTGGTGTTTACAGTGTGCAAATCTAGAGCGTATAATTATAATCCAATTATGAGCATTTAAGGTTCGCTAACAAAACTTAAATCATTTTTCTGTTAATCTAATCTGTTAATCTCTAATAAATTTTATTGTTTAAATTGGGGGCTGAATTAATCCATCTCAAATGAATTACATATCCCTTTTGTGTTTTACTAACACAATTGTGCGGGTAGGGCTAAAGTACCATGTATATGTAGTTTTGTATGTTTTTTGAACAAATTTACACATTTGTGAATTCCTTTTTAACTTATTGTCCGTCCGAAAAAACACTATATCTATACACACAGTTGTGTTGCTTTTACTTCAAATCAAGCGAAATTTTTAATGAACAACGCCGTTACATACGTTAATTTTTTACTCACACATTTGTGTGGGTCGGACTAAAATTGAGAAGATTTTTTATTTTTTTTAGTTGAAAAAGGGATATAAGGAATTATATAAGATATTTTTTATAAATTCAATATACAAGTGAATAGCTTACGAGTTTAGGTTGCCGCTCACTATTTTGTAATTAAAACTATTTTTAAATAGTAGTTAAGCTAGAGATTGGTCAGCATTGTCTGAAAGAAAACGTTTCAGTTCTTTATGGCAGGATAAATAATGGCTTACTTTTAAGTTCCGTCTTTATTCGAACGCTAATTTTAAATTGTTTAGTTTGATGTACCATACAAATTATTTTTTTTAAATAAAAAATGCGTTGTGTGTTTTATTTTGAATAAAAAATTCAGTTTTTATTTTCCTCTATTTTTATGTCTTAATTTAATTAATTAACCTTAATTTGTATTTAGTCTTACACCGTTTTAATACTTAATTACCTTTCCGAAACGAATATTTATTTGTGGAGACTTTAAACAGCTTTCACAATAAAACAATTTTTATTTTGCCTTAAGTTTGTTTGAAAATCAAACTTTAGAAAAAAATTTACTTTAGAGAAAAAATTGTCTATTGTGAGAGCTCTGTTAAGGTGATGATACATGTACAGATTTTCCCTTTAAAGCCTAGTACTCAGTTCGATTTCACGTGAAATTTCCATACGATTTTACCAAAGCGAAATTAGAAATGAAAAATTTCATTTCTATTTTCATTTTGTAGTACTCAGTTCTCCAATGAAAAAGCCAAGTGTGTTCAATACATCAAAGATGGCGCGCATAAACTCTCCAAATTATTTTCATGTGAAAATAATGTGTCGGCACATTATTTTCACGCGAAATTTTGACATTTGTTTGTATTCGGCAATAAACAAATCTTTTAATACCACAAATCGATAAATTTTAATTAAAGTCATTTTAATTTAATTTATTTATGTAAAATAAACAAATTCATTTGTGTATGCCTACAAATTTATACGTTAAATTTAAAAATTCTCCAAATAAAATTTCATTTCTATTTCACACGAAAATAAATAGATTTTTGGAGACCGCGTTAATATTTCATTTCACTTTGAACTGAGTACTAAGCTTAAGGCATAAAAATTATGAGCGCTTGTTGGTTAAAAGTCAGCCATCTTGAATCGCTTTGAATCAATTCGGATGATTTTGCATACTCATGAACGATGGCTACTAATAAGACAATAAGGCCTGTTTCAGCTGAACTAAGACAAGCGAACTGACCTATGTTCATCGTTCTTGGTTGTATATAAAAAACTTTTATAAGCCCCGTTTGAGCTATGTTTTCATTTAACAGCTTCACGTTTTGATTTCTTTCCAAAGTCAAATAACAGAAATATTGTAGATAAATCTCAGAGTCTACCCAATCTGTAAAGCAATGTATTTAAATTTTTATTTTCACCTTGGAGATACGAGGGTATATCAAAAAGTCTTGCAATATCATATGAAAAAAAAGGGTGAGTGAGACAACAATATATTTTTCAAAACCATTTTGTGTCGCGATGAAACTTCTAGAAGAACATTTCGATGTAAATTTTACAGTTCGTTTGTTTTTGTCAATTTAGTAACACGTGTTTTGAATTTTTCTTAAAATGAATGAAATTGAATATCGCGCCCTTATTAAATTTTTCTATAAAGATGGACGAAATGCAATTTATATATTCAACTATATATCAAAAGTTTACGGCGAATCTGCACCATCATATGCCACAGTAACAAGGTGGGTAAAATTATTCAAAAGTTGCTGGGAGTCATTTGAAGACGACAACCGCTCGGATCGGCCAGCAGATGCTATTAGCCATGAAAACGTAATTTTGGCCGAATCTATTGTATTGGAGGACCGGCGTATTTCTGTTCCGCGGTTAGCGTGGAGACTTTCTCTTTCATACAGTACCACATATACTATATTACATGACCACCTTCACATGTCGAAAGTAAGTGCGCGATGGGTTCCCCGTTTGTTGAATGCAGAACAAAAAAAATGCGTGTTCAAACTTCAAAGGCGATTTTAGATATGTACAAAGAAGATCCAGAAAATTTCTTGGATAACATAATAACAGGCGATGAAACATGGCTTTATCATTGGGATCCGGAATCCAAACAAGAATCGATGCAATGGATTAAACGTAGTGAACCACCACCAAAGAAATTCAAAACTCAACCGTCTGCTGGTAAGGTTGTGGCAACAGTTTTTTGGGATGCTGAAGGAATTTTGATAATCGATTATATTGCACCGAAAACCACAATCACAGGCATATATTACGCAGAAGTTTTGCGAAAATTGAAAAAAGCGATCCGGGAAAAACGGCCAAGGAAAGTTATTAAAAAAATCTTGCTTCTTCACGACAATGCACCAGTGCACAAGGCTAATATTGCTCAAGCTGCATTAAAGGGTGCGGCTTCGTGGAAATTCCGCATCCACCGTACAGTCCAGACTTGGCACCCAGTGACTACTTTCTGTTTCCCAATTTTAAAAAAAACACTAAGGGGCCCGAAATTTACCAGTGACTATGAAGTACAGTCTGTTGTAAATGAATATTTTATGGAGCAAAAGAAATCTTTTTTTAGAGGGTTTAGGCAAATTAATTGTTCGATGTGGCTAATGTATAAACCTTAAAGGAGATTATGTCGAAAAATAAAAATATTGCTGTCTCACTCACTCTTTTTTTTCATATACAACTGCAAGAGTTTTTGATTTGCCCTCGTAATTAATCAGCTCACAATCAGCTATGTTTCTATCCCACAGCTTTAAATAAAGAAATTAAATAAATCGGGACGTATGAGTGTGTTGAGTTAAGCTTCGCTAATTCGGTTTCACTTATTTAGGCTATGCAAAGTAAATCGAAAGCTGTGATCTCAAAACATGCTCACTTTGCTAAAAGAACATAGCTTAAGTGTGCAAGGGGCCTTAGCGAGAAACGCAGCTATTAGCATAGTTTGGCATCCACAGCTCATTCCACTGCACATTTGAGTTAATTACATCGCTCTCACATACATTCCAATTCAAGTAAAATGCTATATGTCTGCCAAAATATTATTAGAATCACATAGTCACATAGGCGAATATGTACACAATAATAGCAATGTATGTGTGAACGATATAGCTGACTTTTGCAATCCAAAGACAACGCGAGCTAAGTTAGTTTCATCGCTCAAAACAGAAAAACATAGCTCGCATAGCTTAGCTCAAGCGTGCATCGTTTCATTAAAACTCTTTATTTTCAACCAAGAGCGATGAACTTAGCTGACATCGCTTAGCTTAGCTTAGCTCAAATGTGCAACGGGCCTAATGGAACGATGCACATTTGAGCTAAACTATGCGGGCTATGTTTTTCTGTTTTGAGCGATACAAACTAACTTAGCTCGGGTTGTCTTTGGATTGCAAAAGTCAGCTATATTGCTCACATTGCTATTATTATGTGTACTTATAAAATATTGAAATTTGGATGACATTTGAGTATTGTTGTGTTTGGTATTGTGGATCAAATTCAAAAAAGTGGTTGAGTTCTTAAATAATATAATAAAATTAGTTAATTAATTTTTGACAGACATAGGATTTTACTTGTATTAAAATGTATGCGTGAGAGATATAATTAGCTCAAATGTGCAGCGGAATGAGCTGTGCGAGCTAAACTATGCTAATAGAAACTACGTTTCTTGCTTAGCTTAGCTGAAATGTGCAACGGGCGTTAGAATGAAATAAGTAGTCGTTTTGAACAGAACCAAAGAGCTAAATAAAAATTAAGGTTAACTAAATGGGAGCATTATTTTCATAAAAGCTTCCATTTAATTAACCTTAATTAGGTTAATTAAATGGGATTTCAGTTGGGCTCTTGAAAGTTCTTGTTGCTACAATAGCTTAAATTGTTGTAATTTATTTTATCTTAGATAAAACAATAATATTTTTATTTAAATTGTATTTTAAATAGGAAAGCAATCGCCAATGGTAGTTTTTAACTTGCTTATTAGAGTTTTAATCTCTTTACAATTTTCATAATACCCTTCTAAGTCACATAAAAATAAAATTAAAATTTAACCCATACAAAAATTTTAAAACATGTACTAGTTTTTTTATACTGAATAATACAATTTTTTATCCTTATCTGGCAAATTAAAACCTTTCTTTAATAAATGCTTGTAACATGAAGGAGATTTAAAATCAAATTCCAAATACATTTTTAGTTCAACTTGGGTCCAAGATAATTTTAATTTATGAAATATTTGTGCAAGTACAAAATGTGTTTACTTGTGGTCGATCGTCAAGTGTATTATCAATTAATATTTTTATTGTGTTTTCTTCTGTTTGCATTTTACTTTTCTGAGGGGTATTTAATATAAACCTGAGAATTTTGTTTAAAGGTTGAACGGGTTCTTTATTTTCGTCTTCAATTTGATGTTGCGGACTAGGAAATTGAGATGGTGAGATGGGACATTCATGAGGAATTTGTGCAACTTGATAATTCTTTTAATAAGTTCTTGGAGGCCCTTTTTCATATTTCAATGTTATAGGTGGGAAATCAGGTGTTTTCAATATTCTTGTTGTTTGACTCTCAGTGTTGTGTGTCTGGTTGGAAATCGTACGCGAAACTTTTGGAATCAATTTTTTTTTATTTAAAAAAAAATCGAAGTTTAATAAACGCTTGCATCGTGCATCTATGTCATTGACCTTACACTTACAAACAAGATTATTAATTGGCTGGGGAAAGACAGTTTTTTAAATATTTTTTGTTCTAAAACTACTTATTTTGAAATCATTAAAATTAAAGTTCTTCATAATAGTTATGTGTTTGGAAGTAACTTTATTCTTGTCGAACACACGACGATGGTCATGCAGCACCGTAAAAAATGTTCTGGTGGATTTACAGTCATTTTTATTTAAGCAGTTTTTGTAAGCACACACCATTTTATCACGCAAATTCACAAAAGTTTTAATACACAAATTTTCAAATTGAACTTTTTATAACGTTTAAAAATAAGAAAACACAAAGCTACATGCGTTACGATTAGACGACAAGCAATAAAATTTTAAACGAACAAATTTACGAAATTAACTTGCAAACAATTTTTAAATCTTTGTAGTGTGTAGATGTATGATTTCCTTTTACATATATTGAATTGCTATGTGTGTGCGTGTAAATAAGTATGTATATCATCGGTGGTCTATCTATATAGTTATCGAAACGAAAACCAAATAATGTGTAAGTGTTGTACCTACAAAATCATTTAAAATAATCTTTAATTGGATTTAAATGTAGATCGTTTTTATGGACAATCTTCAATTATTTTAGCTTTTTATAATTTTCAACGAATATTTTAACGTTCAAAATTATTTGTCTATAATTTAGAAAACATTGTTGCAATTCAAAACAAAACCAACTTAGTTGCGATCGGTATTTTCTCTCCATCATCTTTGTTACATTTTCTATTTACTTTTAATACAATGCGATTCATTACTATTTATGATAAGAAAAAAATGTAGTTCCCATTTCTGTTTGTTTTCATATAAAATTATTATTTTTATTACTATTTTATTTGTTAATTATGTATTTGTTAATTATTATTATATATGTTATTTTATTTGTCAATTTGATATGAAAAGAAACAGAAATGGGAACTAAATTTTTTTCGTATCATAAATAGTAATGAATCGCATTGTAAGTATATGCATTGTATAATCATTGTATATGTATAGAATTTTTTTTTGCTTTCTGCATGTTGCATTATAAAATATTCTAGCTACATTTAGGAGAAGGTTATGCTATTTAGGCGGATAGGTAATTGCAGAAATTCTTTAAAAAGTTTAAAACGATACCAGTAGTGGTATCTAACATTTCACTCACGAACCTACCATTACATTACTATATAATGATTATACAATGTACAAACATACGTTCAAATAGAACATAAAAAAGAGCTCAACCTAGTTTTAGATTCTTCTACCAGATGGAATACTTTATTAGACATGCTCGAAAGATTTATTCTTTTAAAAAAGAATGTTCGGAATGCACTGATTGATATTCGTTCTCTAATATACTTTTCTGATACAGAATTCGATGTAAATGAAAATATGATAACAAATTCGCATCCAGTAAAATTGGATGTTGAAGCAATATGCTGATAAGATGCTAACCTTTTAACCGCAGATGCAGCGCTCACATTTATGATTGCAAAATTGAATATGGAATAACAACTTTGGTGAACAATTAAAGACGCAATTGGATCTCAGAATTGCACAAAGATGTACAGATATTTCGAGTGTATTACAATATCTTCATAACGGGAATTGCAATAAAATCCTCTCTTCTTTTAAGCGGACACCTAAGGCTGCTATTACAAAAATTATTGCAAATATCTACCATAGAACGAGATCAGTTGAAGTTCTTGACGCTGAAATTGTATTAGTCGTGGACGTTAACTTAGATGACATCGAAGAAGTATCTCTAAGTAATGAAAACATGAAGAATTTGAATTCAAAATGTCTTTAAGAAGAACTACAAGCTATAATTGAGAAGGATAGTAATAGTACAGCCGTCTTAAATATATCTAAAGAGCATCCATCAGCGTCGACTCTCGTGACAGACGTAAAAAGAGAAATGAAATTTTTCGAGGCCAATGGAACTCGAGGACCGATACTCCAATTTGTGTATAATGATCTCCAAACAATTCCACCAATAAGTGTAGAAGCTGAGAGGAGCTTTTCAATGGCGGGAAGATTTTGCTCAAAAATTCGTTCTCGTTTAGGAGAGTCGACTTTAAGTGATCTTTGTTTTTTAAATTTTAATTTTATTAAACAAAAACCATCGAAAAAGTGATTGAATAATTGATAAAATTAAATTAGAACGCAAAACAAGATCTATTGATAAATAAGTTAAGGCTCACTATGTGCTAATCAAATGCAACATTAAAAGATTTTGGGCTTCACCTGTTTTTGTCCACACTTCAGGTCAAAGCCAGCAGAACCCAAATCGAAAATCGGACCAAAACCGAAATTAGAACGCAAAAGAAGATATATTGATAAGTAAATAATTTTAGGCTCACTATGGGCTATTCAAATGCCCTATTAAAAAATTTTGGGCTTCACCTGTTTTTGTCCACACTTCAGGTCATTTAATCTAAAGCCAGCAGAACCCAAATCGAATATCGAACCAAAACCGAAATTAGAAATCAAAAGAAGATATATTGATAAGCAAATAATTTAAGGCTCACTATGTGCTAATCAAATGACCCATTAAACAATTTTGGGCTCCACCCGTTTTTGACCAGACTTCAGGTCATTTAATCTAAAGCCAGAAGAACCCAAATCGAAAATCGGAGCAAAACTGAAATTAGAACGCAAAACAAATTCTATTGATAAGCAAATAGTTTTAGGCTCATTATGGGCTAATCAAATGCCTCATTAAACATTTTTGGGCTCCACCCGTTTTTGTCCAGACTTTAGGTCTGAAAAAAATTCTGGTCGTTCGGAACTAGTCGGACGGCAACGCGTGTCATGCGCAAACAATCGTGTACAAGGTACGAATTGTTCCGAGCGTCACACAAAGTGAAGCGGCTATCTCTCTCAAACTCGCTAATGATGATTTCCTTTAATATTTTCTTCACTTTATTGTCGGTAACTCTAGTTGAGGCCGATCAGGGCTAGGCAAATCTTCCACCTCATCTCGACCGCTTTTGAATGCAAAGTACCACTCAAATGCACGAGTTTTTGATTTAGTCGATACGCCATAAGCCTTCGGTAACATTTTCGGCGATTCGGAGAATAGAACAGTTGTGCTAAATTAGCGACAGAAATATTATTTGCTTATCAATAGATCTTGTTTTGCATTCTAATTTTAGTTTTGGTCCGATTTTCGATTTGGGTTCTGTTCTGCTGGCTTTTGATTAAATAACCTGAAGTCTGGTCAAAAACGAGTGGAGCCCAAAATTTTTTAATGGGGCATTTGAATAGCCCATAGTGAGCCTAAAATTATTTGCTTATCAACATATCTTCTTTTGCGTTCTAATTTCGGTTTTGGTTCGATTTTCGATTTTGGTTCTGCTGACTTTAGATTAAATGACCTGAAGTCTGGTCAAAAACGGTGGAGCCCAAAAATTTATAATAGGGCATTTGATTAGCCCATAGTGAGCCTAAAATTATTTGCTTATCAATAGTTCTTTTTTGCGTTCTAATTTCAGTTTTGGTCCAATTTTCGATTTGGGTTCTGCTGGCTTTAGATTAAAAGACTTGAATTGTGGTCAAAAACAGGTGGAGCCCAAACTTTTTTAATGGGGCATTTGATTAGCCCATAGTGATCCTAAAATTATTTGCTTATCAGTAGATCTTGTTTGGCGTTCTAGTTTCGGTTTTGGTCCGATTTTCGATTTGGGTCCTGCTGGCTTTAGATTAAATGACCTGAAGTCTGGTCAAAAACGGATGTAGCCCAAAAATTGTTAATGAGGAATTTTATTGCCCATAGTGAGCCTAAAATTATTTGCTTATCAGTAGATCTTGTTTTGCGTTCTAATTTCGATTTTGGTCCAATTTTCGATTTGGGTTCTGCTAGCTTCGAAATGATAAAGCCTTTTGCATTTCCTAGATCGAGCAGAATAAAAAAATTTAAAAAGGGCATTTAATTAGCCTAAAATTAACCTTTAATTTTCCAATTGTTTTTAAATCAAATTTTGATATGGGTTCTGCTAACTTTTTCTAAAGGTAGCAGAACACGCGTTTTAGTTGGAAGGGGTGGAGCCCAAAATTTTTTAATGCGACATTTAATTAGCCTATAATAAGCTTATAATTATCCATACAATCTTGTAATGTTCTGCTGTATGGGTTCTGAAAATTGGGATTTTGAAAGAAACCAAGTTAGCAATGGCACAACGGAGGAGGAGAGTAGCTATATTCTCTGACACCCGGGTGGGTTCGAAATAATAAGTAAGATAATGGGAAACTCATGGCAATGTGTACATCAAAATCTTGTGGGAGCGACGTCATTCTTCAATATCCTTCGCACTTACAGATTGAAGGTAATTCTGAAATGTTTGCATTTAATCATAGCAGACAAATGTTTGATGTTTTCTGGAGTGCACAGTGTTTGTTTGACTTAAAAAGACTTATTAAAATTTAAAAATTGATAAAGATTTGTAAAGATTTTAAATATAAGGTGGGCCAGATGGAACGAATTTTTTGGGTCTATAGCTCAAAATAAAACTAATTAAAAACAAAAATCTTTTGACTGGCAAAATAAAACTATATACATAAAAATAAAATCCGTTGTGAAATACCATAATTATAAATTAATAAAATAAAATTTATCAACATGGAGGAAGACTCATTTGCAAGCAACCGTCGTTAGGAAGCCTAGATTAAAAAAAATGCTATCGGCAAAAGCACAAAGAAGCCAATTACGACGACAAGCGAATCTAGTGGAGGAAAGTTTGCGACGTAATTGATTGACAAACAGAAAACGCAAGCACGTTAACTACCAAATGCAACAACGCAACTTTTAAGCAGTTAAAATTAACTTCCGTGACCATATTTGGTCATAAAAAACCGCAGATTAGTTTGGACCTATTGAAACTAAAATCGAAGATTTACCTTATCGTAAAACTTATGCGTATACGTTTCATGGACAAACAAACCACAGAACATCATATTCAAAGCCTGTATACAGCCGGTCCTGCGAATAAGTTCAAAACTGACAGTACTTAGACTACAAAGCAACGACAAAATCAACGTTCAAAACATATGACGGACCACAAATATACCAGATTCACACAAACATCAGCATGTTTTAGGGCAAAGAGCTTTCACATAGATTCGTCAAAATGTTTCAACTTAATTATAAGAGCCGATAAGCTGACGCAGCAACGGTTGGTGGAATCACATCTCCAGGTCAAAGCCACAACATTGAACCACAATAGCTTTAATCAGAAAAGCATGCGTGCAGATTAATATAAAGCTCTAGCTGGCACTCCGGCCATTCCCCCCATGCAGCTTTAAAGGATAACTCCGAAATATGTGCGAACGATGCTATGATAAAATGTCGATATTTGTTAAATGCGAGTTCCAACTTATCTGTCGATCACATTCACGGCAAATCTAAATAATTCTATATATAAGAATTTATTAATTTAATAATTACTTTAAGCTCGAATGCCAAAATATTGTTCAATCACAAAAAATACTAATATCAACAATAAAAATTGTTCACCGTCAGGTGCTGCCACCACTACTTTGATATATTTTTTTCTAAACTATACTTGTTTTGTTGTTTTCTCGTTTTCTTTCTACGAATTCTGCATATACTGAGTTTCTTGTGCAATTTCGTATACTCTCGATAGCAAAGTACGTAGAGCAAGAGATTTGTAAGTCCACGGTCCCGGGTTCAATACCTAGAGGGGCCAACAATTTACATTTTCAATTTAATAGTGTTTTTTATGTGTTGTCGGCCATTTTTCATAAGTTATTTTTTTTCATCCCATTGATGATGGTTATATATATTTATCTTCTACATTTGTCTACTGTTTGTGCGTCATAATACGTAAAGTATTTGAAAAAAAAAACTAAGTGGACGTGTGAAACAGTATCGAAATGGTTACGTTGTGGACTACGGCGCCGAAGGTATCGAGTTCGATTCTCATAAAACTAAATTCAACCGTGTTTTTCTTCCTTAAGTATTAAAACTTAAATATTTTTTTTTTAATATGACATACGTCAAAATGAAACCAGCAAATTAGTGATCAAACTTGAATTCAATCATTACGTAATTAACTGTTATACCTACCAGTTATTTGTATTTGTACGATAAACATTATTACGTACAGACAGTCACAAAAGTTTACATACACCACTAAATTTTTCAAAATCGAGGTAAATAAAATTGGCTAAATTTTATAATATTACTTAAATAGTATATTGAAACAAAGAAAATTAATATTGGACAAAAAAAAAAATATAAATAATGTTTTCAAAAAGTTCATGAAATATTTATGACAAAAATCTACATGCATTAATTAAAACTAAAAGGATCATGGTCAGACACATCTAAGAACTAAAATTATTAATAAGTTGGGCAACCATTAGACTCGCTTGGTCTAGCGTAGTCGCTTGGGCATTGATATAATCGCTGACATAATTTCACCCCAGGCACTCGAAAGGACATATTATAATGAATCCCTTTAATGAATGAATTGCATACAGATTCAGAATTTTTCGACACCAACTGCAGCCGTTGATCCCCAAACCAGAACACTGCCACTGCCGTGTTTAACGGTGAGAAGCAAATTTGTTAGAACAATATTTTGATTAATTTTTCTTCTTCCATTGTATCCTATAATATATTAAATATACTGTCGTCATTGAAAAACAATTTGCCTCCAAATTCAGTGCCTTCATTAACATATTTTATAGCAAATTTCAGCGTATTCTACTTATTTAGTAGGCCTATAAATGGTTTTGCCAGCTGACAAAAATTTCTGTCAGAAGAGCAAAATCAAACTACCGAATTGAGCTATGTTTTCTCGACTCTCTCCGGTTGCGCTTATCTGACACAACCAACCCAAACAACATCAATTTCCTTAACCATATCTGGTCATGCAATAGCAGTTTTAGCGTAAGGTTACTTTGACGTGGACTTAATGTGTTCAAAATTCAAAGACACACGAATCACAAAACATCTCGTTCAATGTTTTTAGACAGCCAGTCCTGTTAAATTGCCTTTATATCGATTCGTCAAAATACCTTCAACGCAAATATGAGAGCTGACAAGTTTTCACAGCAATGGTTGACTGACTCACTTCAGTCATATCTTCATTTGAGGCCGATAGATTGAAAGACATTAGCGCAAATCACAAGAGCCTTTCAGGGCAATGTAACGGATTTGCCGACCATGCCGCAAAGTGAGTCGAGAACGAGAATGCTGCAATTGGAACCTCAGTTATTGCCTCATACAACTTCAAATGATTTATTTATTTATTTATTTATTCTATCATAGGGAAACACACAGAAAAAAATCCATTTATGTGTCCCACAATATTACAGAAAAAAATAACAAGTTTTAATATATTTTTATACAAGCAGAAATATTCAAAAATATAAAAAATAAAATATTTACTAGCAAAATACAAAAAACAAAAAAAAAACAGACTGAAGTAACAACTTAGAAAACAAAAACTAGCGGAAACTGTCAAGGTACCCAGCAATTAAACATTGAGTTACTTGAACTAACTGTAAAATAAGGCACTAATTCAAATCGACATGCCGCGGAGATGTAATCTGTATTGACGAAGTGACAGTAAGAACAAATCCAAAGAACTGAAGAACTCATTGTGAAATAGCTGAAATCTGGTTATAGGATTACCTAGACCTAAATTAGTTCTAGAACTTCTAGGCAGGAAAAGTTGGTTACTACGAATATTATAGGCAGGGATATAGAACATAATCTCGGATAAAACAGTTGTTTCAATTTTAAAATTTACGATTTTATATAGTAACATTTTATCTAGAATTAATCTTCTATTTTCCAAGGTTAACAAATTGAAAATCTTCAATCTTATACCATAGGAAATGTGCCCAACGGAAGGCATAGACTTATAAACTAGGTAACGAGTAAATTTTCTTTGTATGCGCTCAATTTGGTCTGAGTGTTTGTCGTAGAAATGATTCCAGATTTGTGATGCGTATTCAAGTAAGCTTCTTACCAAACAGTTAAAAAAACTTATAAGTAGATTCGGGTCACGAAATTCCTTTCCTCTACGAAAAATAAAACCAAGTATTTTATTTGCTTTGCAGCATAACTTGTCAATATGCGTATCGAAAGATAATTTAGAATCAAAGATAACACTTAAATCTTTAATCTAATTTACCCTACATAATATTGTGTAAGAATACTGCAAAGGAAAAGTTTTTTTCGTAAAGGAAATAACATTGCATTTCTTTATGTTTAAATTAAGTTCATTTACTATACACCATGAGTGCAGTTTATAAACATCAGATTGCAATAAAAAAGCATCGGAGTGGCTAGTAATTAGTTTATAAATTTTTAAATCATCAGCATAAAATTGGTGAGGGCACTGTAACAAATTAGAAATATCATTAATGAGAATGATAAATAGCAATGGTCCTAAAGTTGATCCTTGTGGAACGCCGGAAGTAGGTGAAAATGGCACAGAAAAAGAACCATTAAATTCAACACTCAAAATTCTATTTCGTAGATAGGAAGATAACCACTTACATACAACCACTCACAGTCGCAGTTAGGATGGAAATTCTGGTTGCAACTTACGCACCGATGCTGAGTTTTATTGGATGAAATAGACTTTCTACACTTGGAACAGTTAATAGGCATATTGTAGATTCACAAAAATATTTCAACCTGAAATATGCTCGAATGATGTAGGATCAGAATCTGGCCATAACATTCACAGTAAATCAATTTATTTCTATAGAGCGGAATTTATCAATTACATTAATATGTTAATTTCGAATGCCAAAATATTCTTTAATCACACAACATACTAATATCAATAATAAAAAATATGCACCGTCAGGTGCTGCCACCCCTTTTTTGATATATTTTTTTTCCGAACTATACTTATTTTGTTATTTTCTCATGTTTCTTACTACAAATTAAATCTATACATTTGAGTTTCGTGTATGTGTTAGGTGTTCTATAGCAAAGTAAGTAGAGCGCTTGCTTTATGGTTCGGCGGTCCTGGGTTCGATTCCTAGAGGTGATAGAAAAGTTACGTCCGAGCTTTTTTATGTTTTAAGTGGTACATTGTGCTTTATTTGTCGGTTTTTGCTCAAAAGTATTTTTTTTTACATTTGTTAGACGAAAAAACAAATCATGTGCAAATTTTATTTTTCGCTAAATTTTTATTTGCCTGGTCCGGTGCAAAAGATTTTCTTTTTTGACCGTATTTGGCCAGAATCATTTTATTGTACGCCAAAGGCATTTATTCACAAACACATGGAGGCTTCTAGTGATCCTCTGCTTGCGTGTTTCCATATTATTTCACATCCATACATCAGTACTGATTTCACACAGGTGTTGAACATTCGTTGCATTGTAGTTCGTGCTTTTGCAAAATTTCTTGCTAGTTATATTGCCTTTGTTGATATCCTCTGCGGTTTTGCATATTTTCGTTACAGTACAACCAAGATGTACATCTGTTGGCTGCATGTGTGTTCGTGTTTAGTCTCATAGCCTTGGTCTTTTTAATATTAATTTTCAGGCTGACTCAATCCAGGTCATGGGGTCGAGTTATTAGGCCTCAGTGAATGCCATTTGGGGATGTGTAGCCCAATTCGCATTACATTATCTAGTACAATTAAGAATAGTATAGAAGAGAGAACACATCCTTATATGACTCCTCGTGTGTTGTGATATTTATCACTATGATTTTTCTTTTATTGAACTCTATTTACAGCATCCATGTAAGTATAAAGAATATACCTGCTAATGTGTGAATATATCTTTCTCGGAATGCCTATTTCGTAGAGTTCTTTTCAGATTGCGCATCTACTACTCCACGAAGAGTAGATATAGCAGTGAGTTCCGTTCATATGATTGTTCAACGATGATACGAATTGAGTTAATGTGGTATGTAAGCTTCTCCCAGGTTTAAAGACACCTGGTTTATTCCTTATACGCTGGTTGATTATTAGTGATATTCTCTCAAAAATTATCATTTCTAACACTTTCATTGTACTGTTGAGGAATAAGTTGCCTGTCCAGTTCTTCCAGTCTCCAATGTAGCCTTTTTTGAAGTCGCTATTTAGTAATTCTGCTGAAATATTGTCTATGTTGTTCTATAGCTTCCAAATAACACTTTTAATTTCCTGTTCCGTTCATTATTTTCTTCGATATCTTTTCCGTTGCCCTCGAAGAACTTTCTTTGGTTTTCTGTGGTTGTAGGACTTGTCCAGAAGAATTCTTTATTTGTAGTAAGTTTGGGAATTCTCCGGTGACCCTTTTTTACATATTGATGTAATGTGCTAGAATGTCTTCGGTGTATTATCTGCGATCATTTTTGGACATATTCTTTATTTGTTTAGTATTTCAATATTTGTTTCGATTTTCCGCCGTATTTTCATGACAGAGCTGAAACTTTAGTTAACGACGTTTCTAAATTTTTCCCTTTGTATCATCTCCTATTTATGGTTTTCTTGTATAGCAGTCTAAAAGTATAGGCTTGTGCTATTTGGCACCATTTTTGATCGTTAGCGCTTTTTTCGTCACTATAAGAATATTAAGCTAGGGCGTTTCTTTGAATGATTCTTTGGTGTCAGTCTTCGTTAAACTTTCAATGTTGAATTTCCTCCGATTAATCTTTACAATTGTGAATATACAATTTTTAATTATATCAACAATAAAACACTGCTGCTGCTACTTTGATTTTTAATTTTGCAATTACTAGTTGGTAAACGATGCGTGCATCTGCTTCTCTCATTGCTCAGACTTCTTGTAATTGTAAGGAGGATACGAATTACTTCCATCTGGTGATGTCCAGTTGTATTTGTGTATATTTTTGTGTTGGAGTTTGCTGCCTCCTGTAAATAGCTGATTTGTGACACAGTAATCGATGAGTCTTTCTCCATAATTGTGTATGGCACTTTTGTGCTAAATATTGTACTTTAATTGCTCGGTTCATAAAACTGGCCTTTTGTTGTGTTATCTGCTTCATTTGTATTATTTCTAATAATATTGATTTTGGAATAATAAAAAATCGACCAGTCAGGCAAAACATCAGATAATTCTCTTATTCGGCCGGTTAGTTGTGCGCCAGTTGAATGTTTTATATGAAATCGGTTTTCGGAATTAGAAAAAACTCAATGCAAACTTGATTAAATATATTTTGTTCCATGTAAATATTTAACTTCCATATAAGGTCGTGTTTTAATTGGTTTAAATACCGCAAGAAAAGTAAAAAATATATTTGTGGTCATTTTTATTTTATTTTTTTAACTTTTTTCTGTTTCAACTGGTTAAAAATTTTGACAATTCTATTCGATTGTCAATATGTCATGGTCGATTGTTCCGTCAAAAATGAAAATTAAAAAATTCAAATTGTAATAAACTATGGGCTAGGAGAAAAAAATTAAGGCAACATTCTATTCAGGTTATTATTTGATTTCTAACCCTTTTATAAGTATGATAAAATTTATATGTTTATTTGTTATTTTAATCTGCTTCATTTGAGAGACCTTAATATCTACGACTGCAAGTCGTATCGAATAAAATAGAAAATATATTGAATGGAAGTGATGCAATATCCAAAAAAAAATTTGCGTGTGATCCACTCAACTTATAAATTTTTTTTACAATTAATGCCTCATAAACGTTCTGGCTGGTCCATTGAATACGAGGGAATAATATTTTTGTATTGGATGGCTGAAAGTTGCAGTTACCGGGTGACGGGGAATTTTGCGGGTTTGAGCCGTCACTCTATTCGGAATATTGTAGTTAAACTGCAAATTTTTTTTTTGCACCGAAATCATGCATTTGATCCATACTCCAGCACTAAATAAGCTAAACGATGTTGGCGCTAAATTTTGTTTACGGGTAAAAGCTCTCATTTTTAAAAATGCTATCGGTGCAACTGATGGATGTCATGTAAGGATTAAATGTCCCATCAATAGATAAGACGAATACATAAATTATTAGTAACTTTATTCTATAATTTTACAAGCTGTAGTTCATAGTAGCGGGATAATTTTATTGGTTACTCGAGCTCTGTACACGACACCAAAATGTAACATAATAGCCCGGTTTAGAAACGATGAGCATACCCACCGCAAACGTACTATTTTGCAAAATATTTGTATAATGGGCGAGGATAACAATGAAAAAAAAGTGTTCGATTGTGAACAGCAACAGATATTTGGATAGAAACAATGGAATTTTTTCGAGATTGTTTAATTCAACGACTAATAAATGAAAATATAGAATAAATCAAATAAAAAGTTGTTTTTTATTTAAATATACCTATGTTAATTCAATTTATTGTCTAGATACATCGACATCTTTTAAATTCAATTTAATATAGTCCGATGAAACGGACTCGACTAGCAGTTGGATCACGTCGATTGATGAGTAATCGTGTTTTACCATTTGGCCTAACACAGACATCGTCGAGCCTAATTTTTTGGATAATTTTTTATTTTATTTTAAAATTTGAATCTAATAAAATCACATCTTCCTGGTTGTGTGAGGAACTTGATCTTGATGACGGCCTGGATGTAGTAGGTTGGTCTATTTTGTGATATGTTGGCATCGAACGATAGAGTACTATAAGCTAAACTAACTTCCCGTATGGATGTCTGTCGACCTTCTAAATTACTTAAACGGATTTCCGGGTGGTAATTATGATTCTGTGTCGCATAAAAATGATTTTTTTCGTAGAACGGCCACGTACTGGGGTCATGAGTAGGACCATCGTCATTTGCATCGTCGCCAGAGTAACCATCGCATATAACATGGAATTTTATATAACTTACTTTGTATTTTTGCATTAAGGATTTCCACTGATGATTACATAATTGTATCGGTTTTTGTAACTTTTTTTTTTACAAAAAGGAAGTGAACGGTAGCGAATTATAATTTGGATCACTGATGCTGGATGATTTTGAAAGCCGTTAAGATATTTTATATCAAATTTACTTTATTATTATTTATCACAATTTATTACTATTAGTTGTAGAACAATTTTGTGTGTGTGTTGTTTAATGTTGAAAAACCAAGATACAAGTGGCAAGAAAGCAAGTGACAGCTGCAGACTGGCAGAGCAAATTTTCTTACCATTAAAAACATTTTGTGAAATTAAGTTGATGCACCTAGTGATTTTGTTTGCGTACAATGTAAAAGTGCGCTGTGCTCCTCTGCAGATGTCACTCGCGTTAACTTAAATGAACTACTGTCAATGTTGACAGTAGCGTTTTGACGCAAGTAACAAAATTTACAATTAATTTAATTACATTAAATTAATATTACAGGAAAGGATTATATAAAATATAATAAACATAAATGGAATCTCAACTATTGTAAACAAATGGATGGTGTTTTATTTTGGTTTATTCCTGTTTTTGCCACCGCCGAAGAACCCCAACATGTCGCCCCGTTGACGAATTAGGGGAGTCAATTACTGGTAGTAAACAAATCTTGGTTGTTGGACGTTTGAATAGTCCCCTTGACGTCTTGATGGTAACTACGCGAACGAGTTCGTCCTTGCCTGGATGTGTTTTTTCGACGCGACGCAATGTGCATTGTCCTGGTGGAAAATTTTCATCCTTTAAGATTACTACGTCGCCAACCTTAATAATGTTATGCTTCAATCTCCATTTTGACAAGCGGTTTAGAGTGGTGAGATATTCAGATTGCTATCTTTTCGCGAAATGCTGGAACATCTGTTGAGTCATCTGCCATCATGATAGACGGTTAACCTTTAAATGCGTGATATAAGGCTCAGGCATAGTTGTGATATTCTGTCCAATGATGAAGTGTGCTGATGTAAAAGCGTCGATATGTTCTTCTAGAGATTCACAAATAGGTCAAAAATTTAGTAGGCCTTCAATCTGTATCAACAACGTGTTCAATTCTTCATATCTTAGGATGGCCGGTCCGATGACACGTCGTAAAGGAAATTTTACCGACTTAACAGCTGTTTCACAGAGCCCGTTGAAATGTGGTGCTGCTGGCGGAACAAAATGCCATCTGGTGTTGTTGGAGGCTGCCCACTCAGCGATGTGTCTTTCTTCCTTTGATAGTAGCTGTTGGAAATACTTCAATTCATTTGCAGCCCCAACGAAGTTTGTACCGTTGTCACTATAAACGTCCGTACAGATCCTGCGACGACCTTGAAATCGTTTGAGTGCTGCAAGGAACGTATCCGTTGTCATGTCGTACGCCAACTCGCCAACGTAACTGTTGGAAATACTTCAATTCATTTGCAGCCCCAACGAAGTTTGTACCGTTGTCACTATAAACGTCCGTACAGATCCTGCGACGACCTTGAAATCGTTTGAGTGCTGCAAGGAACGTATCCGTTGTCATGTCGGACGCCAACTCGAAATGCATGGCCTTGGTTGCCATACAGGTAAACATTACAAGATACCCCTTGTAGGTTGTAACCTTTCTTGCCTTGCTTGCCTTTATGGTGTAAGGACCGGCACAGTCCACACTAGTTTGGAGGAAAAGTCTGATTAGGTTGACTCGGGGAGGTGGCAGCTGTCCCATTAGTTGTTCTTGTGTAACCTTCCTTTGTCGAAAGCATTTGACGCAATTGTATAGCACGCTTCGGATCAAATCCTTGCATCGAAGTATAGCGTATTGCTGCTTAAGAATTGACATCAACAAATTTGGTCCCGCGTGCAAATGTTGTTCATGTATCTCGTTAACGATTTTTCGTGCAATGGGATGATTTTCTGCCAGAATTATCGAATGTTTTAGATCATATTGTTCCCTGGCATGTGCAAGGCGACCGCCCACCCGCATAATTCCCGCCTTATCTAGGTATGGTGATAGAGAAGAAATATGATTAGATTTATTTAATGGTAAATTATTTTGCAAGTTGATAATTTCGTTCTGGAAGCTTGAGAGTTGCGCTGCCTTCAATATTATTTTGTACTGCTCGTACAACTCAGCTACCGTTAAAGGACCTTGGATTCGAGATTTAGTGTTGCGAAAATTCTTATTTGCTCGTTTAACCCAAGCCAGAACTCGAACTGCTTTGGTTGCTCTGGAGAATTTCTCGATGATTTGATTAACTGTAGCGATTTTGTTGACGTCACTTACTGGATTTTCACTAGCAACATTGGTTAATGTTAGAGTAGTCGTAGAACACTTTCCTGATGGTGTTTTTGGTAACTTAAATGGTTTGTTTCGTAGCCAATCTGGTCCCTGCCACCACATTCGGTTTTCGATGAGTTCACCTGGAAAAATGCCACGGGAAGCAATGTCCGCTTGGTGTTGTTTCGATTTAACGTAGGACCATTGCTGAACATTCGTTAAATCTAATATTTCTGTGACTCGATTCAACACGAATATATTTCCCTTTCTAGGTGGATTTGCCAGCCAGGCGAGTACGGTAGTGGAATTCGAGCATAATGAGACCTGTGGAGGTACAGGAAGTTCCAATAACTTGATTACGGACTCAAGCAATTGGACGAGTAGAAGAGCCGCGCATAGTTCCAATCTAGCGGTAGAGACGTACTTGATCGGTGCGACCTTGGTTTTTGCAGCAATGATGTTCGTTTGTACCTTTCCATGCGAATTTACACTGCGCGCGTAAATGACAGCAGCATATGCGGCGTTAGAGGCATCTGCAAATCCACAAAGGTGCACTTGGTGATTGAAGTTAAGCCATCTCGGTATTCTAATATCTTACACTAATTGTAATTTGGTTTGAATATCTAACCAGCGATTTTGAGCATCTGTAGGAAGTTCATCATCCCAACCGATTTTCAGCAGCCACAACCCTTGAAAAAGTATTTTGATTGCGACTGTTACAGGTGACAACCATCCCATTGGATCGAACACACGCGACGCTTCAGATAACATGTTTCTCTTAAAAGACTTGACGGACACTGGCAGGACGACCTTAACCGAAAACCAATCTCCTTGTGGGTCAAATTTAATACCTAGCACTGAGATTGTTTTAGTTCCTTCGGTAATTTCACGAATAGAGATTTCTCGATCTTCTGCGGGTATGGTTTGTAGAAGCCTTACATCATTTGATGCCCATTTTCTAAGGAGGTACCCACCAAGCTTCATTAGGGAAATTAACTCGGTTTGTTTGGCTATGGCATCATCATTTTCACTCGCTCCAGACATTAGGCGTCTATGTAAAAATCCTTGATTAATATGTTCGCGGCATTTGAGTGAGTATCTGGGTGCTTCTCTGCTAATTTACTAAGAGCCTGCGTTGCCAAAAACGAAGCTGATGCCGTGCTGTAGGTATTGTTCAGGAGACGGTACTGTTTTATCCTTGCTGCTGAAGAATCGCACCAGATAATGCGTTGATAGTCTGTATCAGCCTTATCAATCCATAGCTGACGAAACATTTTCTCGATATCTGGCGTGTATATGTAGCGATGTTTCCGGAATCTTAT
Organism: Nephrotoma appendiculata; assembly: GCA_947310385.1. Lineage (NCBI taxonomy): Eukaryota > Metazoa > Arthropoda > Insecta > Diptera > Tipulidae > Nephrotoma > Nephrotoma appendiculata. The sequence continues at coordinate 119,887,292 of OX371223.1, forward strand.
TAAAATTTCTAAAAGTGGCTGCTGTATGGTCGGCCTAACCATTAGCGTATCAGTTAGTGATACTCCTGAAGTAGATTTTGCGGACGCGTCGAATACGACACGGAGCTTGGTCGTTGAACTAGATTCTTTCGTTACAGGATGATGTGGCAGGTAATATTTTTTCACATTTGGCAAATCTACTTCGTTTTCTGGTATTGCTTCCATGTGACCAAGTGATTCATACTCCTCTAGGAATTTCGTGTAATTTCGGCGAAGTTCAGGATCCCTCGTTAATCTTTGTTCAAGCGATTTGGACCTCCTAATGGCTTGATTAAATGATTCCCCCAGTGCAGGTTTATTGGGCTTAAAGGGTAGACGTACTGTGAATTTACCTGAACTTTGAATCTTTAAATGCTTGTTGAAATGTTCGTTAAAACACTTTTCTTCTTCGGTATACTGTATTACAGCTGGTAAGTCTTCTGTCACCCAGAACTTCCTTAATGTTTGGTCGTTGTTTATCTCTTCTTGGGTAGACAGACAGGTGATAGTTTGTTGCGGCAAGCCATTCGAGTCGTAGTTTCCTCCAATGATCCATCCTAACATAGTCTTCTGGGCAACGGGATGCTCTTCATCATTCTTTATTTGGCCCTCGGATAAAAGTAGCAGAAATTTGTCACAGCCAATTAAAAGATCTATATTGCCCGGTATGTGGAAATCAGGATCAGCCAAAGTTAGGTGATTTAGATACACGAATCGGTTTCTATCTATCGATTTAAGAGGAAGGTTGGATGTGATCTTCAGTAGGATATAGGCAGTTACATCAAATGTGAATCCTTCGTTTGTTCTGAATCTTATCAACAGGGATGATACTCCTCTTGAGCAGCTGGCTCTTCCGCCATTGATCGTATTAATGTTAAATCTTCCATTAGATCGTACTACGTTTAGTCTTCTGGCACTGTTCTCGGTAACATACGATCTAGTTGATGCGGAATCTAACAATGCACGACAAGGTCGCCATTCGCCGAATCTATCTCTCGGTTCGACAATTGCGGTTGGTAGAAGTGCATCAAATCTTACAGGTTGATGTGATGAGTGTAAAACGTTGACTTCAATTACATCCATTTCCTTCGGCGTAATGAACATCGCAGTCGTAGGTGATTTTGAGTTTGCTTCTGTTGCAATTGAATCTTGTGAATTACTGGATTCCGTATGAACCAACGTATGGTGTTTTCTTTGGCACTGGTTGCATCGTCCTCTCGATCTACACTTGAATACGCCATGCTCTTCTACCAAGCAATTATAACATCTGGAGTTCTTTTTTATAAACTGTCTCCGTTGCTTTAACTCCATCTCGATAAATTTGGTACAATCACATAACCGATGTTTTTCGCCGCTGCATAGGTTACAATTGGGTAATGGTTTCTGCTCTGCATTTACGTGGAAAGCCCTTGCGTGTGTTACATGTCTATTTTGAACCTTGATTGGCTGCATTCTCCGACCTTCGAGAGAGTTCATTCTTTTGCTCAAGAACTCCAAAAAATCGTCTATGGTCGGATAATCTTGCTCGGACTCTTGACGCCATAATTGCAACGTAACATTATTAAATTTTTTTTCCGCCAGGTGAACTAGCCAGCAATCCCTCTACTCAGCGCCCGATCCAAGCGCTTTCAACCCGCAAATGACTTCGTAACAAGTATCGTACATTTATCCTACGGTTTCAGCGGAAGATTTAATGATCTGTGGTTGATTAATGTACGTATCAATGAATTCGTTCACAATGCTACGCTTCCTGTCAAAACGCTTCCCAAGTCGTTGAAATGCTTCGATATAGCTTGCATCATCCATGCGAAAATGACGTACAAGCGTTTCAGCTGGAACACGTAATTGGCCTATTAAGTACTGAAACTTTTGTGCTGGTGACAAACTCGTATTTTCGTGCACAGTACTTTTGAAGGGGTCGTAGAATGATTGTCATTCACGAGGCTGCCCGCTGAATGTTGGTATCGATAATCGAGGTAATTTTAAATCCGCTGAGGGACTTAAACCAGATGAATTTAATGTGCTCTCATTCATACTGCCAGGTGGTGTTTGGACCTTTCCTCTCATCAATCTCTGTAAGGTAGCAACACACAGGTAATAATTGTCATCGACCGCATTAATATCGGATTCAGCTTCCGGGTTGATTCGAAATATCTCATCCTCTACACTCACAAAGTTTTTATAATGCTCTTTCATTTTCTCGAGCCTCGTCAGCATTTCGTCATACGGTGTGGAATCTTTGCATGCCTTCGCGTTGATAGTCAACTTTGTTACTTGGCCTTTGATAATCGACCGTCGTTTGATTAGAGTGTCCATCTTGACTTTGAACTAACGTGGTGAGTTTCAATGTATCACACTTTTCTATTATCACTTCCACTATCACAGTAGTTACTCGTATATTAAATGGATTTTAATTAATTGATTGTTCGTATTTTAGTGTTGTAATTGCGCTCGACAAATTAATTTTTTGGTAATTGTGCTTCTTAAATTAATGATAAACTTTAAAATATTATATACTTAATAGTTGGCGTTCGAACAAACGGCGACCCACGCCGGTTTCGGTTGATAACCTTTTCAGCGATTCGGCTCGAAGGACCAATGAACGGTAGCGAATTATAATTTGGATCACTGATGCTGGATGATTTTGAAAGCCGTTAAGATATTTTATATCAAATTTACTTTATTATTATTTATCACAATTTATTACTATTTGTTGTAGAACAATTTTGTGTGTGTGTGTTGTTTAATGTTGAAAAACCAAGATACAAGTGGCAAGAAAGCAAGTGACAGCTGCAGACCGGCAGAGCAAATTTTCTTTCCATTAAAAAACATTTTGAGAAATTAAGTTGATGCACCTAGTGATTTTGGTTGCGTACAATGTAATGGTGCGCTGGGCTGCTCTGCAGATGTCACTCGCGTTAACTTAAATGAACTACTGTCAATGTTGACAGTAGTGTTTTAACGCAAGTAACAAAATTTACAATTAATTTAATTACATTAAATTAATATTACGAAAGGATTATATAAAATATAATAAACATAAATGAAATCGCCACTAATGTAAACAAATGGATGGTGTTTTATTTTGGTTTATTCCTGTTTTCTGTCATTGGTTGTTTTGAGTATTTGCCACCGCCAAAGAATCCCAACAGGTAGTATTAATTGTCCAGTGGATTTAATGTCATTTGAAGGTCAATCAATACCCTCCTTTCATTCACGCACAGACCATACATTCACACAATTACAGTATAGAACCTGCACATTGCAAGCTCCATCTCAACCTGTAAACTGACATGGACAGTGGGTCGGCGCTGAATTCTGCACTCAAACAGAGGGTCATAGTTGTGTTTATTAACATCATCGATCGTAATCGATGACAAAAATTTGCAGTGCATCCAGCCTCTGGTAAGATTCGAACCCAGTGCCTAACGGTCCATGTGCGGAAGCTTTAACCACTGCACCACTTGTCCGGTGTCTTTACTTACTGTTCTGAAATATTCAATATTTTGATTAACACTTAACATTGAAAATTTTTATATTTCCTCAGTCTACTTACAGTCTACTTGTACAATATAAAAATTTTATCAGCTTTTGCAGCAGATAAAAGTTTGAAGTATTCATTCACCTGAATTTTTAACTTTTTATGCGGCATTTCAACCAATAGAAATACACTCTAAATATTTAAATGACCAATTTTGATTGAATAACTTTATAACTGGAATGGACCTGCATGGAATAAAGTATATTTAATCAAGTTTGCATTGTTGTTTTCTAATTGCAAAAATAGATTTCATATAAAACATTTAACTGGCGCATAACTAACCGGCCGTTAGTCATATTTCTGTGCAACTGGGCACTAGTAGTTTAAGAGGAGCTGTGCATGAGTTCAACACCGTCTTGTTCGTATATCAATTGAAAAATTAATCAAATCATTAAACAAGTTAATTGGATTCACAGTTTGACATGTATCAGGCTCAGCGAACCAGTGCTAAATCCAGACTATTTTCATTTCTCTTTATAACCCCTGGATCAAAAAATCAATTTTTTTAAATGCATTCTTCTACTTTATAATTTGTGGTCGTCTAAGTTTGTACTACCCCTATTTGGCTTCATGTTAATGTATTTTTTAAAATTTCCACCATTTATTATACAACTCCCGCTGCAAACGACTTTCAAATACTAATCTCACCATATGTCGTTTTAAGTCTAAATCCCCTAAGTTTATAGATATTTGGCCATTAAGTAAATATTGCACAATAAAATTTGTAAAGCATTTAACCATTTTACCTGTCAACAAATGGTCATTTTGATCATTTTGTACCATACTCAACCAAGAGAGACAATGTCCAAATACCCCAAACTTTTATATGAAAAACCGAAACAAAACAAATTTAAGTATAGTAAACAATATAATTTAACGTCTTAAAATTCGTAAAATATATAAACGGTCATATTCGACTATCTTGCTCGTAAATACGTCTTACAAATATTATAAGAATATTCGCATCGCATATTCAAGAATAATATAAATCGATAATAATATGTGGTGCCTTAAAGTATAAATGGCAAGGTGTTAGGTTAATATCCCATTATTTTTAAATATAAATGATGTGACTTTAAAAAAATAATACCCGAGGAACACTCACACAATAGCATGGCTAAGAACGTTTTTATATAAAAAAGAAAACAAAAATCTGACAAAAGACTCGATACCCCACTGTGCTGATATCTAAACGATAAGTTATGTTTATATTTTGATATTCAATAACAATTTAGAGAAGATAGTCTATTGTTGCAAAAAATGAAAATAAATAAATAGACAACGTATAGCGGTGATATATTATCGAGCCATTAGAATTTTAAAGAAAACAAAATAAATTCGAAGAGGAACTTACGAGAATCCGTTTCCTGACTCAAGTTCCAGGTGCGTATACTTTCCACACAAATAAAACTCAACGTAGATTACAAATTGTTTTTAGGAAATCAATATTCTTTTATTATGTTTTCTTAAGGTGTGATTGAAAAGTGTCCAAATAAATTATTCTCTTTGTGTGTTTAAGTAAATATTAACAGTTTTTTGAAGACGAGATGGAGAAAGAGTATTCATTTTGAAAAAACCACATAAAATAGAATTTTGAAAGTATTTTGAATGTTTATATAATGTATAATGCATATCCTTACAAAGGTAAAATTTATCAGGAAGAGTAAGAAGTTTGGGATGTTTGCAATTTGTAAAGCATTTGTTTACATATGCGCCACTCATATGTTAACAAAATGCTTCAGGATCGGTACTGTGTTTATATTATTTTAGTAGTCTGTCTTGTGAAGATCTAAAGTCTGTCTTGCGAAGAGGTTTTTCGTTCCACCAATGCATTGATACTTTGGTAAAGAACGTCGACATAACCAGTTGAAAAAGTTCCACCTTGATACTCTGCGAATAATTTAGATCAATATAATTGATTGCAAAATCGAATCAAGTGTTTTTTTAAGCTATAAAATGTTTTTTGTTTAAAAGTTATCTTCATCAAAAGTCATCTTATTTTAATAACAAGGATTCGTGTTGCAATTCCCCGAATAAAATTAGCAAATAGTTTTTGTAGTAAAGACAACGGTATAGCTATTTTGCTACGGAACAAACGAAATGTATTCCATGTACATAATCCTTTTAATAGCAAGGAGTTGGAGTTCTTACATAATAAGATCTTGAATTCGGTTAACTGAATTAAACATTTTATTGTTTTATAAAGTAGTTTTAACCAATATATTGCTAAATATATTCTTCACTAGCGTTTGAATGGTAAGCAAACGATAAAATTATTTGTCAGTGACCGATGAAATAATTTTCACAATAAAATATATTTCTGACAGTATTCCTAAGTATATGTTCTATACAAGGTATCTTAAAATTTCAAGATCAAAGGAGGCAATTTATTAAATTAAGTTTTATCGAATTGTTGTTGATGCAAAAGTTATTTCAATTGTAGTGTTTTTTAGTGAAATCAAATGCGCACTCACCAAAAAATTATTTTCAGAAAAACCAACGGTTCTTTTGTTTAACTTTCTGTTTTATTAAAATCAAGGAGAGTGCACCTTTCTAATAAAAATGTTTTTATAAGCTGTTTTATCTTATGTCAAATAAAAAGGTAGTTTTATAAACTCTTTTTGTTTCTCAAATTTTTTGTTGATGTTAAAGTGACGCCAGCTGGAAAACATAATACTACAGAAAGTTGACCCACTATTAAAAAATATGCGACACTAATGCAGATTTTATAATAGGTAAGTCGTCTTTATTAAAAAACGAACTTAACAAAATTTCCAGTTCTAAAATCGATGCTTTGTCAGAAATAAAACAAAATTAATAAATTATTATTTTTTATGCATTTAAAATATTATTATAAGGATTTCCCTCGAATTTCCCTTGTTTTATACAGGAGTTCCCCGATTCTTTTGATTTCTTCCGGTCTTCCCTCAGATTTCCTGGATTTCTCGCGAAACGCTCCGAATCTTTCCAGATTTGCTCAAGATTTCTCGGATTTCCCCAGGACTCTCCTTCATATTTCCCATTTTTTCCCCAAAATTTCCGAGTTTCTTCCGGAATTCCCTAGATTTCCTCCTGATTGTTCCGGATTTCTTGATTTTCTTCTGGATTTTCCCTGGATTTCCCGGGTGTTCTTCAGAATTCCCGAATTTTCCGGATTTTCCCTGTATTTTTTCTTGCCGATTTTCCGATTTTCTTCAGGATTTCGTGGATTATGTGGCAAATACGGTGGAAATCCAGAACAAATCCAAATCCTTGGAAATCAGGAGGGAATCGAGGGAATCCTGTGGAAGTTCATGGAAAATTCCGGAAATCTGGAAGATACACTGAAAAAAAATATGGGTAAAATTTCCGATGTTTTACTTATTTTCCAACTATTTTTATAGTTATAGGCTGTTTTGGGACAACAATAAATAATTGTTGAATATCCCATATTTTTAATACCAATTGAATAGGCGAAACTACTTGTTTTATTTGGCGTGAAGCTATAAACTCCAACGCAATAGATCTGATTGTATGGTATTCAAACTTTAAATATTGACAATCAAGCAATATACATTAGACTTATGTTATTAATCTTTAAGGTAAAATTCCTATATTTTAGTCCCAATTACACTATTTAATACATACTACTACAAAAATTATGAGCAAAATTTCTATTTTCGTTACATCACGCCTATACCATATGGAATTTCATACAAACTTAGTAGGAAAATTGTGTAGTAAAACTGAGCAGTTCCAATTTATATTTTAAAATCTTCTAGAATTTATAAGCTATCGTACAATTCTGATAGGAAAAATAGGAAAAACGACAATGCAAGAAGGGTGCTTTCCAATTATTATAGGATTCTAAACATTTTCTTTTGTAAACAAGCTTTTCTTTTTGAGTGAATTTGAAAATTTACCTATACTTACTCACACGCTTGTCGATATTTTCAATTTTGATAATAAAATAATCAGAATTCACATCACACTTAGCATATTTTATTGTAATAATTTATCTAATATTAAATACGACATACATATATGAAACAGTTTTAGTCGTATATACATACAATTTTTCACTTATATTTATGTACACTACTTTTAATAATTTTTTACTTGGCACGTAAAATATATTATGTAAATTACATATAGTGAGTTTGGAGCGGCAGGATGTTAAAATAATGACTGAAGTTATTTTCCGGTTGTCTCTCTTAAGAAATCAGTAAACATGCAAATAACTTTCAAAACATGATTCTCTCTATTTATTCGCACACTTATAAAAATCCAAAACCTGGCAAATTATCCTCGTTTGTTTAAGTCAGCACAGCACCATCTTTGGGAAATGTTTACCTAGGGAACAATTAAACAAACTTAAACAATTCCATATAAACATAATGATACCAATTCAGCATTTTGCGTAATCCGAAATGAAAAATATATCCTTGCATAAATTTGCTACGCAACTTTATCTTAAATTTTTTTAGTATTGTGCTTATCATTTTAAATTTATTTTGTTTAACACCGATTCACTAATATACTTCACAATAAACAAATTTTGAATTTCACAAAATAATTAATTCATTAATTTTCACCGTCACTTAAAAAAATAGGAGACTAAATGCTCTCATACACGACTGATGTACACAGATAAACTAAGCGTCAAACGCAAGGCTGAGTAATAATTGAATATATTTTAAAATGAGCAATATTCTTGCGGCATTCAACCAAAAAATATAGTAATTTCCACCATTACCATTTATGGATTTTTAAAATATACCGAGCCGCCAATATTAATTCGCTTCTATACCAATAATTTATGGGAACTGGAGCTATACCATTTAGTTCCTATCCAAACAAAACAGTTTCTCGAGTAATCCAATATAAGAAGTATAGTTACCAATAAACTATAAATAAATCACCGAAATTAATATTTTAAATTGCGAAAATAACTTTAAACATAGGATGGCCTCCAATATTTTTGTTTTCTGTACTTTATCGGCATACGATCAATACAATTTTTTCTCAGTGTAAATGGGAAATCCGGATAATTCAAGGGGAATCCATTTAATAATCTTTAAAATTAATAAAAAAATATTTTATTCATTTTGTTTTATTTCAGAGAAAGCGTCGATTTTATAACTCAAAATTTTGTAAAAAGTTTGTTTTTTTAATAAACACGACTTACCTTCTTTGTGAAAAAAATGCATAGAAAACATTCTGTTGTGAGTAACCCGGTGTGTGATACCATTATAAAATCTACATTAATGTCGCCAATTTTTCTGATAGTGAATCAAGCTATTGTTTTACCACTGGCGTCACTTAAACCGTCCAGGTTTTGGATGTAGCAACCGCTTCTTCAGGTGTCGAAAAACGTTGACCTTTCAGTTTGTTTTTTACGTACGGGAATAAAAAGAAGTCATTTGGTGACAAGTCAAGACTATACGGCGGATGATTCATCAAATCGATGTTTTGAGTGCTCAAAAATGCAGTTGTTTGAGCCGATGTGTGAGAGCTCGTATTGTCGTGGTGAAGAGTGATCCGTCTTCGGCAGTTCATTTTCCTGATTTCTTGGAAGACAACTGGCAAACAAATGGTTGTGTACCACTCAGAACTGACTGTTCTGCGTTGTTCTAATGGTACGGTTGCAACATGTCCGAAAAAACAGGCGATCATTTGCTTGCAAGTGCTTCGTGCGCGAACAACTTTTGTTGGATTCGGCTAATCTTGAAACACCCATACAGTCGACTGCTGTTTACTTTCGGGCTCATACGCGTAAATCCACGATTCATCACCTGTCACTATGTCATAGACGTGTTTTGAAGCACCGCAATCGTATTTTTTGAACTTTTCTTTCGACCAATCGACACGTGCCTTTTTTTGAGCGATTGACAAATTGTGTGAGATCCAACGCGAACTTATTTTTTTGACATTTAAATGTTTATGCAATATTGAATGTATGCTGGTCCCAGTAATGCCAAAGGTTGTCTCAAACTCACGATAGGTCACATAACGATCTTGCAATATCAGTTCGCGCACAGCATCAATGGTTTCCGGAACAACAACTGATTCTGGACGACCTTCACGAAATTCGTCTTGGAGTCAACTACGACCTCCATTGAATTCACCATACCATCGATAAACACTGGTCCTTGATGGAGCTTCATCGCCAAAAATTGAATTAAGTTTATCCATGCACTATTGCTGCCTCAATCCACGTCGAAAGTTGCATAAAATAATCGCACGAAAATGTTCACGATTTAATTCCATTTTTTCGCCGAGATGATGAGTTAATGTAAACAACACAAATAGCGCTCGAATGTCAAAACGTTCTGAGTACGTATAATCTCAAAAATGCCAAACTTTACAATAGAGCTGTCAGTTGCCAGATTGCAACACTAGGGTTGTCCAATCCCGAAATATTAAAGGCAACCCTTGTATGTATGTACGCATTAATATTTAATTGTTACTGAAACTTTTCAACTTTAATAATGATAATAGTTTAAATTAAAATTGTATTTATTTACCTGATGTTTATTGTTTATTTCTATATGTGTGTGAAATGTCATGTTTTCGATGAAATTATATTTTATCCGAGAGAGGCGCTTTCCGAATTTTTACAATCGTCAATAGTAATACTATGCGTTATGATTTTGGAATTTGCATAATAAGGTGTAGCCCTCTGTTGCAATCACACAATACTATCAAACTCAACTAACTGTTAAGTACGTTGGATCTGTTCAATAATAACTAATAATCCTTTAAGGTGTTCTGTTAAAAATACGTTAAGTTTAGAATCATTTTTTTATTATTTTTATTATTATTAACTATGCGATCTGTTTTGGGGCTAAAAGCTCACTCTGCTCTTCCACGTACGGCTATAGGACCGATTTAAGACCATCTGCACATTGCAAGCTCTATGTCAGCCTACACTGTCATGTTTGATTGGTCGGCCCATTGGTTTTTCACACCGATAGGGGGTCATAGATGTTTTACATTTCACTACAGATCGTAATCTGTAGATAAAATTTCACTTTGAATCCTGCTCCATTAAGTAGAATCATAATTGTTCAAATTTCTTGAAGCTGATCGCGTAATAAACATTCTAGTGTATTTAACCCATTTGAATTAAAAACTAAGATTTGCAATTTAAAACTAAATTTTTAGCTAACAATACTAAACCGCAAAATATGATATTTTAAATAAGATTACTGATCAAATCTCTATCATATTTTCTTCTATAAACAAACTTTTAGAGCTTTGGGGTTAGCTAAACTGTTAGTTTTTTTTAATTTTTATCAATTATTTTGCTTATTATTTTAGTAATAGGACAGCAAAAAATTGTTATTATATTTGCAATAAATCGATTATAAATGCAATGGTAGTCTATGTTTATGTTTTCAATTTCTTCGTACAACTTTTAACCTAACCAAATAAATTTTCAATGTAAATGCAAAAAGTTTTTTGAAATAAAAACCTAATAAACAAACCCATATGGCCACAAATGACTTGAATGCCAAATAATATAATTTAAAATCCTTCTCCTTTTGCTTATCTTAAAAATAAATTAAATACTACATAATAAATAATTTTTTTTTTAAATTCAATTGAATATTTATTATTGATATAAAAACGATATTAGATTTTATTTTAATTGAAATCTGCATATAAAAAATATTCTCTTGTATTATGTGGTAAATGTACAGGGTACGAGTACATTATTCAGAGACAAAAAAAAAAGATTTTTTTGTCTGTTTTAATTGATTCTGTCTAATTTCAATTATTGGATATAAAACAACAATCGAACATTATTATTATGAAGTGTACAAGTATTTTGTATATTATTGTATGTTGTATGGTTGTGGTTCGGCTATAGAAATTAAAATAAATTGAACTAAATAAAAAAAAATTATGTACTTTTTATGTTAACAAGAAATATATTTATTGTTAACCAAACTTATTGATTTTATTTTTTGGTTTAATTCCAATTTAATTTTAAATAGAAAATACAATTATATGACTTTAAATTTTGTACTTACATTATTATAATTCGAATTGTGGTACTTGATTGATGATCTTTAGTCTTTAGTTTTCATGTTTCTTTATCAATATTTTGTAATAAATACTTTACTTGAAAAAACGTTTAGAAAATGACATTTTTATCTTATTGTAGTCACAAATTTTATAACAAAATAAATATTGAATATATATACGTATAAGTAAAAGACGCCACCAGGTCTTGATTTATTTTTTGTAAGTAATTATAATAAATACAAATTCCTTTAAACTTATAAAAAAAAATGCCTTAGTTAAATAAAAGTAAAACTAAAAAAAATCTTGACTTAATAAATATCGTGATAAATATAACGACAAATATTTCAATTTCTTCATATAAATAACTGCAAGAAATAAATTCGACTACAAACAACAACAACAAAAATCGTTACATGAAATATCCTTTAAGCACAAATATGGTAATTTTTTTTTCAAATACGACTTGCATCACATGCATTTCCATTTTTTTTATTTGTTCTTCATATTATTCTAAAAATGAATTTAATTTTAAGCGAAACAAAAAATTAGTTAATCACGATTTGCATTATTATTATATTTGTTCAAATTTATTTTATTTTTTTATTCGTATTTGTTACTTTATAAATAAATAATATTCAATGCATGCTTTCATTCAAATTTCGCTGCATGGGAATCAAAGCTAAATATTTATGTCTGCACGAGAAAGTCACAGTATAGTATATATTCATCAATATTCTAAACTTCCTACGTTCATTAATTTAATTAAACTAATAATTTTATTTTAAATAAAAGTTATACACCAAATATAATGATTGTATCGGGTCGGAATCCAATTAGCAATTTCATGGAACCAAAAATTTTAATTGAAAATTTGTTATATAAATTTGCCCCGGGTAGAATTTTTTTATCAAATGATGAGAAACATTAAAATTTAAATAAGGTTCATTAAAAAAATATTAGAATTTTGAATATCCTTGATTTTTATTTTTTTTATTTTAATTAACTTTATTTAAGAAATTTCTAGACCGGTCTTGGAGCCCTGCTATATTACCTACATGCAGCTTGTTTCTTAATTGGTACAAAATTTATCTAAACCTAGATTTTATTTGATAAACAATATCGTTACTTGATTTTGATAACGGCAACGTGAAGAAAAATGTGAATTTTAGAAAAATGCGTTTTTTAATTAATTTGTCTATCTGTCATATATGATTTTGTTTAAAATAGCCTGTCGTGTTTTATACAGCGAATTCAGTTTAAAAAAAATATAATTTATAGTCTTTTAGTTTATTCATAAAACCATGGCGTTTTTCGATGGATCCGAGTTATTTAATGTTGCCCATTTAAATGAGATGTCATAGTTTGAAAACAGATAATTGCAAAAAATTATTTTACGTGTGCTGACCATCCACCATGCATTCAGTCAATTTGCGTGGTGGTACGTTTAAAATCAATTTAAAAAGTTTTGACCGAATTGTTTTGATTTTATATGAACATTTATTTGAAGAGCAAGAATCTACCAAAATATTTTGGCGGATCAGATTTTCTGAAAACTCCATTTGTATATTCCGCTACCTGGCAGCTATGAAACAGCTGTAAATGCTACAAGTTCGTTAGCCAAAATATGATTTTTCTTAAAATAATTTACAAATTTTAATTAATTTTATCACCTAAGTGAAATTAAAGTACATGTATTTTCTGTTTACTTGTGGTTTTTATAATAAATTTTACTAAAATCTATATTAATATTCACTTCGCGCTTGTAAATATCTGTTTGTCTAAGTTCGTAATATTTATTTATGTTATAAGCAACGTGCGAACTATTAACTAATTTAATTAAGATATCAAATAAAAACATTTTGTACCTTATTTTAAACTATAAAACATATATGTTGCAATGAAAGTTTTTAGTTAGTGTATGTAATAATTGTAATTGTGCAAATTGAGTATATACATTCTGTATAACTGTGGTTATTTTAAGAAATTGTACTAAATCAATATTAATATTCACTCCGTGCATGTAATTACCTATTTTTTTAATTAACAATTTCAAAATAAATGCATTTTGTATTTTAATTTAAAATAAGTGTTTTCTAATTTTATGTTTTATATGACTGTTAAAATGGAAATATTTACTTCTTGCATGTAATAATTATAAGTGTGTAAAAACTACTATTATTATTTAAGTGTGATTTAAGTAATATCATGTTTACTTGTGGTTGTTTTAATAATTTTTACTAAATGAATATTAATATTCACTTCGTGCATGTAATAATGTAATAATGTAATAATGCGTTTTTTAAATTAGCAGCATATGTGTAAATGTACAATATATTCCGTGAACTATGGTTAATTTGGTTTTGATTAATTTGAAATTAATTTGAAAACTAGAAAACTTACATGGCCCCAAAAATAAAAGTATTAACTTCCTGCATGTAATAATTTTTATCTTATTTTATTTGTGGTTATTTTAATAAATTTAACTAAATCAATACTAATATTCACTTCGCGCATGCAATTATCTGTTTTTCTTATTAGGTAATAACTCTTTAGGTTATAAGCAAGGTGCAGGATATTTCGTGAACTATTGATCAATTTTAATTAAGATAAGAAATAAATATATTTTGTATTTTAATTTAAACTGTAAAGCATGATTGACTGTAAGAATAGAAGTATTTACTTCCTGCATGTAGTAATTACAATTCAATAACAATTACTAGTGTTACTTGAGTGAAATTTAAGTATTATATCCTTTTTATTTGTTTATTTTTTTTTTTAATTTTTTACCAACCCTTTCGAGTCTCATTTTTCATAATTTTTGTGTTTCTTGTTGGCCATATGTCACAATTGTGATGGAAACCATACACGACATCGAATATTTTATTGTATTTATGACTTGAAGCCTGTGTGTCACGTATGTAACAAAAAAAATTGTTTTATCAAAAATTGGCGTTTAATTTTACTTTAGTGTGAATTAACGCCCACATGTCGCAATAGTGAGGGCTAAAATTTAATCATTTTTGTACACTATATATATTTGTCTATAAATATTTTATTTTTCCGTACTTTTGTTCCATCTATTGATCGTTATTTTAACTCTAACAAAATGCAATTTTACTGTAATTTAAATCAATATTTAAAGTTTGGTTATGTTTTAATCGTCAACATGTCTAGAGCACGAAAATCGACTAAGCGTAAGTATTTGTTTTTACTAAGAAAATATTATTATTTAATTGTAGTTTTTATTTATTTTAGTTTATTAAAGTATATTATTTAATTTCCCTATAAAACGAATATACTCAATAATTGATCATTATTTAAAAACTTGAATAAAATTCCTGAATGGCTTGTTGATGAAGATTATTTACAGAAATTGCTTCAAGATTCTGATGACGAAAATGAAGATGATGTATTGGACGAACCGGACAATCTTATTCTCGAATGTCTACATGAAGCGCTCATCGAGGAAGTTAAAATCGAACATAAGACCAATAAAGAGGTCGATGAAGTATCAGTGGTAAGTTCATAAGTTCAGATTTAAATTAAAATAATTCCAAAAAATTGTTATAATATTAATTATAATTGATCACATTTAGAGAAATATTACTGGTGTCGACCTCTGCGACCAGATGATGGAGTATTACAGAACATTTATAAAAACCGTCAAATGGAGAAGAAAAGTTTTCCATTACTATTGATTTGGCGATGGTTAATGAATGGCAGGAGTTCCGAAAAGATTGCGATGCAAACAATATTCCGAAACAACAAATTTTAGATTTACTCCTCTTTCGGTTAGAAATTGGTGATTCGTTGATTTGTACACCTCAAAAACGATTATTTCCAAATGATTCGAGCAGCGAAGTTAGTGATGAAGACGAGCTTGAAAATGGAAATAGAACAACTGTGACACGTTTGCTATAATTGGATAAATGTTAATGCCATTGGCCAATATGGCAGCGTGTGAAAGCACCTGTAACGTCTAGACTAAAGTCATACTCTAACAGAACTTGTAACCGTTTGCAAAAAGTGCAACGTATATTCATGTAGCTCGGCAGATAAAAGCTGTTTCGAGTTATTTCACACGCAGTGACAAATTAACGTTGATTAATCTATTATTATTTTATTAAGTTTTTATTTTTAATATTTTTATTTTGTACTAAAGAAGAAATAATACAATTATAAGTAAATGCAGTTCCTTAAATTTTAGTGCAATTATTAACGAAATGTCAGTATTTTTTGACCGAATAAATTATAAAAGGAAATTATCGATTTTTTAATTTTTTAGATTAATAAGATATTTAACTGAATTCATAAAAAAAATTATTTTATTATTTTAATGTAAAAAACGAAAAATGAATATGAGAAAGTCTATAATTCACGATTGTGATGGTGAGTTTTCTTGAAAATGAATATTTTTGTAATGTAAAATTCGAAAATTTATTTTTGGGAGACTTCAAACGATTAAAAATGTTAATGTAACATTTGTGATATTTGGGCGTCAAAGCGATTAAATAAAAATTAAAATATTATTCGCAACACAGTCATAAAATTAATATCACAGACGTGCGGTTTGGTCTTCAAGTATCGCAAAAAAATATGTTTTGTTGCTATTTAATGTAACCCTCACGTTTGTGATATAGAGGTGCGAATCTGATCTGTGAATCGAATCTCTGATGATCTTCTTTTTTAAGTTACTAATAACTACTTGTATTTATGTTATAAGCAATGTGCAATATATTCCGTGAACTATTGATCAATTTGAATTTAGATATCGAATAGATTTCGAAAAAATAAGCAGCATATTCCATGAACAATTGATCTATTTGAATTAAAATATAAAATAGATGTTTTTACTATTTTAAAATAAACATATAAACATGTGACTGTAAAAATAAATTAATTTACTTACTGCATATAATAATTGTAATCTAATTTTATTTTTGGAAATATTATTATTATTATTGCTTGAGTAATATTTTAGAGTATTTATTATGTTAACTTGTGATTATTTTTATAAATTTTACTAAATGAATAATAATATTTACTTCGTGCATGTAATTATCTGTTTTCCGAAGTTAAAAATAACTATTTAGGTTATGTGCAGTATATTCCGTGAACTATTGATTCATTTTAATTAAGATATCAAATAAATAGATTTTGTGTTTTAATTTAAACTATTAAAACTATATGACTGTAAGAATGGAAGAATTCACTTCCTGCATGTAATAATTGCAAGTGTGTAAAAATTAAGATTATTACTAGAGTGAAATATAAGAACGTATATCCTGTTTATTTGTGGTTATTTTAATAAATCTTACTAATGGAATATTAATATTCACTTCGTGCATTTAAAAATCTGTTTTTATAATTAGCTGTATCTGTGTAAATGTTCAGTTTAATTGATCAGTTTGAATTCAAATAACAATTAATTATATTTTGTATTTTGATTTAAACCATAAAACTTACATGACTGTAACAAAATAAGGATTCACTTCCCTCATGTATAATTGTAATTGTGTTACAATTACTATTAATACTTGAATGAAATTGAAGTACATATATCCGGTTGTTTTAATAAATTTTACTAAATGGATATTAACATTCACTTCGCGCATCTAATGTCTTTATTTCTAAGTTCCTAATAACAGTAGTTACATATGCAATATATTCCGTGAACTATTGATCAATTTGAATTTAGATATGTTTTGTATTTTAATTAAAACTAGAACAAATAGATTGCTGAAACATTATAAGGATTCACTCCCTGCATGTAATTAGTATAATTTAATTTTATTTGTGTAAATACTACTTGTATTGCTAAATTGAAATGTACGTATATAAATTTTAATACCTGTGGTCATTTTAATAAGTTTTAGTAACTAAATATTAAATATTCACTTCGCGGATGTAATTATCTGTTTTTCGAAGTTCCTAATAACTATTTAGGCTATGAGCAATGTGCAGTGAATTCCGTGAACTCTTGATTCATTTTAATTAATTTATCAAATAAATACATTTAGTGTTTTAATTTAAACTATAAAACATATTTGACTGTAAGAATCCTAGTATTCACTTCGTGCATGTAATAATTTATAACAATAACTATTATTACTAGAGTGAAATTTATGTATACTTGAGGTTGTTTTAATTTATTTTACTAAATGAATACGCTGCCCCGGTGGCAAAGTGGTCAGCATGCTTGCTTCAGTAACCGAAGGTCCCGGGTTTAACTCTTGGTGGTGAAAACAAAAAAACTTCAAGGCTGGTTTAAGATCAATTAAATTAGTCACTGATGAAAAATGAAAATATGAATATGAAACCTCATTTGAGGTGATAAAATCCCTTAATGGGATACAATGCCAGAGAGAGAAAGAGAAACGAGTATTAAGTATTCACTTGGTGCATGTAATAACCTATTTTCCTAAATAGCAGTATAGGTTTTAATGTGTAGTGTATTCCGTGAACTATTGATTAATTTTATTTCATTTATTAAATAAATGTATAAGGATATGATTCACTTTCCGCATGTAATAATTGTAATGCAAATTAATTTATTTTACTATTACTATTTTTGCTTGAGTCAAATTTTAATAAACAGTTTTCGTATACGTGTGATTATTTTAATAAATTTAATTTAATCAATATGAATTTTCATTTGTCAATAAATGGAACATGTCTATGACACCCTTTTGGCGTGCAAAATTTATGGGGCGAACTATTTTCCCTGCCAATATAGGCCCGCATAGAGCAGTGTAAAAATGGTGATAAAATAGGGCCTATAGTCGTTCGTCCTCGATTTGGCAAGCAATGCGTAAAGTAGTTCGTGAAAAGCGAACCGCGAAAATGTTAGGAGCGCTTCTGATATAGAACAAAAAAAATATTAATTTTCACTTCGTGCATGTAATAATCTGTTTTTCTTATTACCAGTGTATGTGTCAATGTATAGTTCATTCAGTAAACTATATTAATCAATTTGAATTTAGTTATCAAATTATTGCGTTTTGTATTTTAATTAAAAATAGAAAACTTAGATTGCTGTAAAATATTAGGATTCACTTCCTGCATGCAATAATTGTAATCTAATTTTATTTGTGGACATATTATTATTATTGTTTGGGCGAAATTTAGATGTAAATATTCTGTTAACATGTGGTTATTATAAAAAAATTTACTAAATGAATATTAATATTCACTTCGTGCATGTAATAATATATTAATCTAATTATCGCATTTTTTAAATGAATGCATTTTATATTTTAATGAAAACTAGAAAACGTATATGACTGTAACAATAGAAGTATTTACTTCCTGCATGTAATAATTGTAACCTTATTTTAGGTGTGTAAATATTATTATTATTGCTTGAGTGAAATCTAAGTATATAAATTTTGTATAATTGTAATTATTTTAATAAATTTATCTAAATCAATATTAATATTCACTTCGTGCATGTAATTATATGTTTTTCCAAATTCTATTTTAATATTTATTTATGTTATTAGCAATGTGCAGTATATTGCGTGAACTATTGATCAAAATAAATACATTTTGTATTTTAATTTATACCAAAAAAAATATATATCCGTAAGAATGGAAGTATTCACTTCCTGCATGTAATAATTGTAATTGCCTAACAATTACTATTATTACTTGAGCGAAATGTAATTTCATATATTCTGTTTACTTATGGTTATTTTATTAAATTTTAAAAAATGACTGTTAATATTCACTTCGTGCATGTAAAGATTTGATATTCTAATTAGCAGTATGTGTGTAAATTTGAAGTATATTCCGTGAACTAATAATTAATTTTAAATGAAGTATCCAATAAATGTATTTTGTATTTTAAATAAAACTAGAAAACTTAGGTGGCTGTAACAATGTAAGAATTCACTTCCTGCATGCAATAATTGTTATTTAATTGTAATTGTGTAAATATTACTATAATTTCTTGAGGGAAATTTAAGTGCATAAATCCTGTATACTTGTGGTTATTTTAATAAATTTAACTTAATCAATATTAATATTTACTTCGTGCATGTAATTATCTGTTTTGCTAATTGTGTGCAGTATATTCCGTAAACTATGGATAATTTTGAAGTAAGATTTTTTAACAATATAAGGATTCTATTCTTGCATGTAATAAAAGTAATCTTATTTTATCTGTGTAAATAGTACTATTATTGCTTGACTGAAATTTAATTACATATATTTTGTTTACTTGTTGGAATTTTAATATATTTTAGTAAAATGAAAATAAATATTTTACTTCGTAAATGAATAGACCTGTATTTCTAATTAACAGTATATGTGGTAATGTGCAATATATTCCGTGAACAAATTATGTATTTGAATTTAGTTATCAAACAAATGTATTTTGTATTTTATTTAAAACTAGAAATATTAGATGGATGTAACATTATAAGGATTAACTTCCTGCATGTAATAATTGTATTCTAACTTCATTTGTATAATTATTTATATAATTGCCTAATCGAAATTTAAGTATATAAATTCTGTATACTTGTGGTTATTTTAATAGATTTTACTAAATCAATAATAATATTCACTTCGCGCATGTAGTTATATGTTTTTCTAAGTTCCTTATCTATTTATATTATAAGCAGTGTGCAGTATATTCCATGAACTATGATCTATTTTAATTAATATATCAAATAAATACATTTTGTATTTTAATTTAAACTATAAAATATAGTATATGACTGTAAGAATAGAAGTATTCACTTCCTGCATGTAAAATTCCACTATGTAATTGAGTGAAATTTAAGTTAATACATCTATCCTCTTTACTTGTGATTGTTTTAATAAATTTTACTAACTGAATATTAATATTCACTTCGTGCATGAAATTATCTGTTATTTTTATTAGCAGGATATGTGTAAATGTGCAGTAAAAAAGTAAAGAAGTAAATTCTGTAAACTTCCGCTTCAATTTTTTAATTTTTACTAAATCAATAATAATATTCAGTTCGCGCATGCAGTTAAATGTTTTTATAAGTTCCTAATAACTATTTATGCTATAAGCAATGTGCAGTATACTTCGTGAACGATAAATCCATTTTAAATAATATGTATATAAAATAAATAAATTTTGTATTTTAATTTAAACATATATGACTCTAAGACTGAAAGTATTTACTACCTGCATGTAATAATTGTAGGTGTGTTATTGTTAATTGTTATTTTTACATGACTATATTTTAAGTATATATATATCCTGTTTCCTTGTGGTTGTTTTAATATATTTCATTAATTAAATATTAATATTCACTTCGTGCGTGTAATAATAATTTTTTCTAATTAGCAGTAGTATATGTGTAAATGTGCAGTATATTCCATGTATTTTTTATCAATTTAAATTTAGATGTCAAATAAATGTATTTTGTATTGTAATTAAAACTAAAAACATAACAGGCCGAAACAATATAAGGATTCACTTCCTGCATATAATAAGTATAATCTAATTTTATTTGTGTGAATGTTTATATTATTGCTTTAGTGAATTTTAAGTATGTAAATTCTTTATACCTGTGGTCATTTTAATAAATTTTAATAAATCAATATTAATATTCTCTTCCCGCATTTAATTATCTGTTTTTCTAAGTTGCGAATACATATTTAGGTTATAAGCATTGTGCAGTATATTCCGTGAACTATTGATCCATTTTAATTAAAGATATCAAATAAATACATTTTTTATTTTAATTTAAACTATAAAACATATATAACTGTATGAATGGATGTATTAACTTCATGCATGTAATAATTGTAATTGTGGTACAACTAATACGATAACTTGAGTGAAATTTAAGTATTTATATCTTATTTACTTTTAGTTGTTTCAATTAATTTTACATAAAAAAGAATAATAATATTCACTTCGTGCATGTAAAAATAATTTGTTTTTGTAATGGACAGAACATGTGTATTTCGTGAAATATTGATCAATTTGATTCAAGATATCAATTAAATGTATTTTGAATTTTATTTAAAACTTGAAATTTAGATTGCGTTAACAATATAATCATTCACTTCTTGCATGTAATAATTGTAATTTAATTTTATATGTGCAAATATTACTACTATTGCTTGAGTGAAATGTACGTATATAAATTCTGTATAATTGTAATTATTTTATTAAATGAATATTAATATTCACTTCGCGCATGTAATAATCAGTTTTCTAAGTTGTAATGTAATATAGATCTATCTTTGTTTAGATATCAAATAAATGTATTTCGTATTTAAATTCAAACTTAGAAACTTAGATATAAGGATTAAAATATAAGGATTAACTCTCTTGATGTAAAAATTGGAATTACTTTTTTTTTGTATAAAAACTGCTATTATTGCTTAAGTGTAATTTAAGTATATAAATTCTGTTTACTTGTGGTTATTTTAATAAATTTTACTAAATTAATATTAATATTCACTTCACACATGTAATCTGAGTGCACCAGTACACGCGTTCAAGTAATATTCAGTTTTCTGTGAATTAAATAGAAAAAATTTAAATTCTGTTGCAACAAAAACATTTTGAAATAAATATTGTTTTTTTAATTTGGATTAATCTGTTTTTCTAACGCTGTATTTTAAATAATTTAAAAATACGATTCTATGTATTTTACAATTTTTATATTTTATTTTTTAATGGACTTCATTTGTAAAACTCATAGCTATTTTGTGAAAAGTATTTTATATTATGAAAATTTTTATGGTGGGATTTATTATTGGTTTAAAGGTGCTTGTTAGAAGTGCTTTTTACACATAATATTTTTAATAAGCATAGGGATCTTTTAAATTTTTATTAACCAATTTTATTAACCACTACACACAAATAAATGAAATATAAAAAAATTTATCCAAGCTCTACTTGAAAGCCTTTATTTTATTAATAGTATTTTAACAAACAAGTATACTTCATAGCAACAAATAATGTTTCGTAAATTACCATAATTGAGAATATTTTAAAATACACATAACCACCTTTAAAATTTCTCATATTATGTAGTGCAAAGTGGTAGCTCTATTATATATGATTTTTTTTCTTTATAACCGGTGCCACAGCATTACAAGAGTAGGTACATTTGTTTATTTTTATGTGAAGTATTTCTTCGTAAAATTTAACAAAAAACTCATTATTTTAATTACTTTCAACCCCTGCATCATTGTCGACAGAATTATTCTACAATAACTTAATTTTGTTTTATCACCAGCAACTAAAAAAATAAAGTTATATTCTTAAAATAACAGTAATAAAAATAATATAATTTTTTTTTTGCAATTTAAGATGAGAAAAATACGGAACACTCGCTTTATTCTGTAACAAGAATTTCATTTTTTTACCCTTCTATACACGTTATATTTTTAAAAATATTGAACATTTTTTTTATGTATGTGTGTGTGTTTTTTTTTTGTTATTAATGAATGAATGTCTATTATAGAGTTTCCAACTTTTGATATTTTCATTCCGGAATTTTTATTTAATTTTTTTTTTATGTAAGATGACTTTTAATTTTATTTTGCTCCTTCTTTAGTCGTCTATGACAAACACAATAAAAATGAAAAGACGGAAAACGAAAATTTCACCCCTTGTGAATACAGATCGGTACAAAAAAAAATACAAGTACGGGAAAAAAATCCACACTCAATTATTAAATAAATTTGTCAATTTGTATGCATAACAAAATGCTTGGTGGTGGAAAAGTCATATAATATACCAAGGCAAACATGAAAAAAGACAAAACGATTTACCACTGGTATAGGATTTTGATTTTGAATAATAAGACCAAAAATATTTTTGGCTAGCTTAATGGATCCTGGAAGGAAATCGAAAGGATTAAACAATGCTTTCAGATTTTATAACGTTTTTGATTCAAATATAAATTGGATTTTGTTTTTTAAATTTTACGCAAATTTAAGTGTATTCAAAAATTCTATTTAACGCCTAATTTTTTAACCAAAATTAGTATAGTAAACCGTTTTTTTAAAAATGAGTCCGAGCTTCAACAACTAATATTTGTTAAGAAAATATTTTTTTTTATTTGTCGTAATTGGATATATTTTTTATAACGATCTCAATTTTCATGGTCACGAAATACAAAAACTTTATTAATCTTCTGGTATTTTATTTTCGATCAAATTTGTACTGTATAAAGTTGGCACAGCCACACACATACCAATTTAAAACTAACAAGGTTTAAAGTTATTTCTATTTCTTGTATGATTAGATATATGTTCCATTTCCGAAACACAAAAAAGATGCGGATATAATTTGTTACTGTAAGTTTTGTCCGCCCTAAACTTTTTTAATAACTGGTATTCAATAATACGAAAAACTAAAGCATATCTATATTACCAAGTCTGTAAAGACGTGTTCAGTATTTTATTTCTAAGTAGAATTTCTAAATTAGACCACAAAAAATAAAAATATTTACGAAAACAAAAATCTGTGTACAAATTTTATCGTAAAATCCTTAATTTTTATTTAATAATAACAGAAATTGAAGTATCCTTCAGAATTTGTAGCAATTCAAAGTATAACCCCAAAATGCAGCTACAAATAATAATTAAACTAAATTGATGTAATTAAATTGTAACAAACGTAATATTGGGTTAATTAGGAGCTTTGCAACACTTCAACATTGAAAAGAAATTTGTATAATAATTTCGATTTGAAATTCTAGGCCAGAGTGATTGAGATGTAGAAAACATACAAAAATTTGTAATGAAATCTCGTATCTTATTCGAGCATTTTTTGCTTATTCATTAACAGAATACTTTTGAATTTGTTTAGTGTTCCATATTTTTTTTACATTTAAAGTTTTAATCATTTCTGGTCGTATTTAAGAGTGGCAAACCTAACGATAGAATACAGCAACTCAATAGGTATGTACGGTTATTGTAGACTTAGTGTGCGTGAGTCGTTGAAACCAATAAATGGGCGGAGTTAATAGTGATACGTCTAGTGGTACTTATCCCCCTCATTTAATTTATTCAACCATAATTCACGCATCTCGCTTCGAGAACCCACCCTCATTTCTCTCCGTATCGTGAACTACAAGAAATTCGATTTTCTGACAATGGAGCACTCTTTGTTAATATAAAACAACACTTCTCTGAATTATATTACAACTCTTTTACAGAACTTTTTGATATGCATAGAGCTCTTTCGGATTTCCTATCCTCGTTCTTTGGCATATTCGCCACAGTCCCTCTTGTTTCTAATTTTTTAACAATCCGATTAATTGTAGGCTTTGACTGCACCATATTCATTGTGTTAAAGGCTTTTACTATTAAAACATGTTATGACTCCCTGAAACAGAAACAATTCTTTTTACTCTTTCGTTTTCAAATTTTTTCTTTGATTGTTTGAAAAATGCATTTTACTGATGGCATTGCCTGTGTTATGTCATTGGTATTACATTTTTTGATGAATTGGACATAAATATTTTGTTTTGATTGGGCATTAATTTTCTGTATTACGTAAACGTCGAATGGTTTTGAAAGCGAGACCAATGTGTACTCCTTGTGCGTCTGTGCGAGCGAATAAAATATAGAAATTTTTTTTTTTTGTGTTTTCTGGTTTTAATGCGTGCAGCTGATGCGGGGAGGATGGAGCGTGTAAGTGATTCGCATGAAAACTTTGTGATTAGGTAAAAGAAAAGACATTAAACGATTATTGGAAAAAGTTTGTAATATTTTTTTTCTGCTGTAAAAAAAAAATAGCTTTATATAAATACCTTTTGTTAGTATAAAATAAAAAACAAATTTACGAAAAATAATGATGTTAGTGATTTTAAATGGTTTTATGTCGCATACTATTTCGTTAAGATCGCCGATTATTTAAATCTTGATTTGTTGGAAGTTATTTTTGTGGGAAACAATTTGATTGTAAAAATGTAAAATAAATTTGGTACGAGTGCAATTAGAAATCATTTTTTGTGGCCATATTAAGAGAAATATAAACATTTTTTAAGAAGAATTATTAAAGTCGTCCGTGAATTTAATTTTTTTAAGATTTTTTCAGCTTTTCGGACAAAATATCATTTTAATGGACACCCATACAATGTTTACGATAATTTTTGTCGCAGAAAACAAAGAGGCCATTTAATAACAATATTTCTACCACAAAAGTAGAAAAAATGCACTCCCCTCCCCCACGTTTAACCCCATGTCGTAAACATTGTATGGGTGTCCATTAAAATGATATTTTCTCCGAAAAGCCGAAAAAATCTTAAAACAAATTAAATTCACGGACGACTTTAATAATTCTTCTTAATTATATGTGTTGGCTTGTTACACACATACATAATGAGAATTTCCTGTGGTTTCTGATTTAGTGATATATAATTCGCTAAATTAATATGTTCTTGTTTTGTATTATCGGTACAAAGCAAGAGTTGGATTTTTGCAGTTTGGTCGTTGCAACCTGATGAATAGACCAACTTTTTATCAGTACGAAACCAAGCTGCCAAGAAGCTACCTAAGGGAGTTCTCATTTTTGTAAGGGTTTGTGTATCTTTGTGTACACAAGTGCCCTGGGGTTAAACGTGGGGGAGGGGAGTGCATTTTTTCTACTTTTGTGGTAGAAATATTGTTAATAAATGGCCTCTTTGTTTTCTGCGACAAAAATTGTCGTAAACATTGTATGGGTGTCCATTAAAATGATATTTTGTCCGAAAAGACGAAAAATACTTAAAACAAATAAACATTTTTGGTTCGAATTTCCGGTGACGCCATAAAAAAAATTAAATAAAAAAAAAAAATCAAACGATAGTAGCTAGTATATCAGCAGTATCTAGATAAGTTGAAATAACACAGGTGTTAGAGGGCATGGCGGCAGATTGATGTTTGCGAGATAATTTATTTCGCCCGCTGACAATCTCAGAGGGTCTCTCTAGCAGACTGAGTACTTGTCACTAGAGAAGATCCGGTTACCGTCAGATGGACACACCCAGTTATTATTAAATAAATTACGTTCCTCCAGTTTCGTTCGACAAATTCTGGTCGACGTAATTTAAATTCAGTTTTTGTATTGATGGCCTTTGATTTTGATTTTTCTATTCTACCGTGTAGGCCAGGAGCATGCAAGCCACTAATTCTTCAAGACCCATGCAAATTCTGTGAGATCTAGATGGCAAAACATCACCGTGAGAAAGGCGTCTGTGTGCTTAGTGAAATTTGGGGGCCTTGAACCATCCGTAACCAAACGCAATGTTCATATGAATACTTTCCCAGATGTTCATTATGAATTTTCAATATTAATATTCGCTTAAATGAGTTTCTGATAGAAGGTGCCTATCAGAAAGTCATTTAAGCGAATATTAATATTGAAAATTTATAATGAACAGTCGTGAAGTACATACGTGGCAAATTAGTTCTGGAAAAGTATTCATATGAACATTGCGTTTGGCTACGGATGGTTCAAGGCATATAAATTAAAAAGAGCATAAAACTGTATTCGCCAATTCTAGATCTTTTATTAGGCACCAATGTCCAAAGAAATTGGTTTCCAGGAGTGGATAAAACTGTGTTTCAGACACCGGCAACCGGCCAAAACAACTTGATTTTTAAGACACCATGCCCGGAAGATGTTTTCGGCGTCCTTCTGAAAAAAAAATTGCAATTGGCCTTAGACAGCGATTAAATAATCAGTACATGTTGGGCTTAAGAGATCTTAATCTTAAGAGGCAAAATCACAGGGAAACGTAAATATGGTTATTATCGCCAAAAGTAGCCAATTTATGATCTGTCCAAAAGTTTCCGACCTATTAATCTTACGTTCCTTCAAAATCACCCTATATAGAATTGTCAAAATAAAAATAAAATCTATTGATTAATCGCTTGATGAAGCTATAGAGTGAATTAAGAAATTACAATAAAAACGATTTTTTTAAGATCACTCACAAACATTGCGGAGGCAGTGCATGAGCATCCTACAACACTTTGATCACTGGCGTTTAAAGACATAGCATGAAGCCCAGTATTGCCAGTTGTTAATACCATTCTTTATTTGTTTCACTATAGTTTATCCGGAAAGACGAACTGTTGGTATGTATGTCCATATGAAAATGATATTTAATGAAGGCACAACTAAGTGTCGTCAAATTACTTATCGGTGAATCTGAAGAAAACTGTAGTTCTTATTTTTACGAGAAAAAGAATTTTAGGAAAATTGAATCTCAAAACAATAGGTTTTTTTTGCTGACGTGCTTTCGTCGCAGACCATAGCTAACTAGAAGTTTCATCCACAGTTAATTTCAAGAACCATTTTCTGAAAATGTATAGAACTACATGATGTAAACCATTGATAATAGTGCTGTTGAACACTGTTAAATCTCGAAAAAAATAAGTAAACTTCCAGCGATTGATATTGTTACGGCTCATGTTTCTGATTGTAACTCATGTTCACTTTTATCGAT
This sequence comes from Nephrotoma appendiculata, assembly GCA_947310385.1. Taxonomy (NCBI): domain Eukaryota; kingdom Metazoa; phylum Arthropoda; class Insecta; order Diptera; family Tipulidae; genus Nephrotoma; species Nephrotoma appendiculata. The sequence continues at coordinate 119,915,309 of OX371223.1, forward strand.
CAGTTAGTGATGGTACTAACTTGCACGCATCCGATCTTCAAATAAATTTGGAATTTTTCTGTGAACAAGTAGGCCAGCACGTTTCAGATGGAAAGTTGTTGTGAGAATAAAATTGACTGCAAGGATCATTTAATATGAATAGCATGAGACAACAAGGTTTTATGAAGGGCACGTTCTTTACTTTAAAATAATAATACGGTTCTGCTCCAGATTACTTTCGAGGGTTATAAATTTAAGATTGCCATCTTTTTCGCCACTATCTATGATCCTTCTTCTTTTTTATTGTCTTCCTTTGCAAACTGCACTCTATTTTTGGATGTATAATATATATTTATAAAAAAATTTACGTAATTCTTTATCACACAGTTATTTGTAAAATAGTTGTAAACTTGAAACCGATCTTTCGGATCTATTTTTTTAAATAATTATGGGACAAAAAGGAAAAACGATTGAAGTGCAATGTGAAAAATGTACGAAATTTTCGCCTTTATCGATAATTTTGTTGTTACAAAAAAAAAAAAAAAAATCTAGTTTGTTTAATAGCGACAATAAAACAAAATTTGTGCCAATATCAATTAAAGTAGCAACAACGGTGAGCTACAACATAATTCCACTAAAAATCCAGCGCGCGTTAACTCTGTACGAATAGTCATATAGCTTAAGAATAAGCCCTGCGTCAGTTCATAACATTGGTAACAAGAGTAAGATAGAAGCGCACAATATACCAATACGAAGAAAGATTTATGTTTTATAAATTTTATATTTTTGTCTTCGTTCATTGTATTTTTTCCAGTTTTCTTTATTATTTTTTTCATGTCTTCCCATTAAAAATTTAAAAGAAAATGATAAAGTTTTCTTCTGTTTTACGGTGTGTCGTAACTCGTAATATTATTGTTATTTTGATCATGGTATGGTGCTGATGCTTTATATCCAAAATATATCTAAAGAAAAGTTATGTAAGAAATGTGTATGTCTAACGTTACACGGGAAATAATGAGATTTTTGGTGGGATGAAGAATAAGGAAAATTACTTACTGCAATCCATATTTTATTTTCGCACTATATCTTCCTCTTTTCTCTTGGATGGGATGGTGTTAAGTTGGTAGCTCGTTTCCTTATAAAATAAAAGTGCATTAATTTGCGAGAAAGTGTTTGTATTTACTGTCGCATATTTCCATTATGTAGGATAATTTGCATATTACTACTTGTTATAGTTGATACTTTTACAAGTTTTCTTTATGAGGTCGGATGCTGTTGGAATTAATAAAAATTATTAATGATAAACGATTTGTACGTCTGAAGCATATGATGAGGAAGTTTTCAAATTAATTTCATAATAATATTAATGGCATTACAATAACAACATGATATTTGTAGCAGACTCAAAAGTAAAATTTATGAATATAAAGCAGAATCAGTTTTTGTTAAAATAACAACACAGTGAGTAGTTTTTCAGATTCTGAGTTGAATTTAATCTATAAATCAGAAAATTTGATTATCATATGGTTATACAAAGTTAAATATATTTTTAATAATCTACGCGTTGTATATCTGATCCTAAAACGAGTTTAAATGAATTAAAATAGGGGAGACATCTGAACATATTTGATAAACCTGGAATAAAAATATATGCGACCGTACATCGTTGACGGCTGGCCAATAAAAATAAATATAAACTATCATTAATTTCTTATGGGCCCTCACGTTAGGGGATATTATATGTGTTGCAAATCAGCTTTTCAGATTAATATTTTTCCATTGTTCCTAGCAGTTGATTCGGCCCAAATTTGATTCGGCAATACCGTTTCTAAGGCAAATGATGTATGTACTTGCTTTATAATTTTAAAAAGAAAAGTGTATCAGTACCTTTTCCTAAATAAAAGTCAGAAAATCCGCTGCAGTAGAGGCAACTAACACAAAAGGATCTACTTAGGCCTCAAAAAAATCTAATTCAAAAGGACCAAGTTATAACTCGAAAAGTAAAGCTTTATTTTACACTAAAAATAGGTCCCATATTATATTGCACCTGATCTATTTTTAAACAATGATTCAAATTTATTTGTTCCAAATTTTAATAACCTTGAACTGAAAGTTGGCATAAAATTATCATGTAAGTTTCTTGTGTCCGCAAGTTAATTATATTTTAGACTTGCGGTCGTTGCCTCAGGGTTAGAGTACGCTAAGCGACAACGTTACTGTTTTAAAAAAATTAAAAAAAAACTTTTTAAATAGTTAGAAGTTATTCGCTTTACAACTATAAAAAAATCTTTGACACTATTTTGTTACACGGAATTTTCAATACAATTTTATTATAGATTGTTAAGTTTAATTAAATTAAAATTATTATTAGGAACAGATTTGTTAATAAAACTTGCAAGTAAAAATTATAAACTTTTTGTTTGGCCTAATTATAAAATGAAATAAATGTAATTTACTCTACGATAATTGATTTGCCCTTAAAATCCACTGTTGTGAGCCATTCATCATTAACCGTGTTGTTTTTTTGAAAAGCGCCATTATAGAAACGTTGATCTTGTTTCGGCATAAATTTTAGGAGACTAAACAAATCCTTCAGTTTCAATATTTTTGAGAGAAGCATCCTCCATGAACTTCAAATGCGCTTCGCACGCTTTTTGACCCACTTGACTGTAATCCGAGAAATCGATGTTTTATATTTGAAAAACTTTCAAAGTTACTTTTAAAAATTTTGGACTCAAAAGAAGACGAATCCATCCAATTGGACTATATTATATTATAATATTTTTTAAGTATCGTTCCAAATTGCTTTAAACCGCATCGACTTCTTGCAAAAGAGGGTCGCCTGGCTTGAAGTACTTTTGCTCCGAAGGACATAAAAGACTTTTTAAAATACAGTTTAATGTGGAGTTAGCTTAAATTTTTTACGATGTACAATTAGATTTTCAAATATTGAAAATAGCACAAAATCTGTTTAAGCGTTTTTTCTTTTTTCTGGATATAGATTATATAAAAACTATGGGAAACAGGTTATCTAATTACAATGTATATAGTTGTAAATGAAAGAGAATAGTTGCAAACCAAAGAAACTACTAGAACCTGGAAAACGGTAAAATGGTAGTTAGCGTATTCGAAACCTGTGGCGACGTTTAGTGAAAAATTTGTTGACTTCAATATTCTCATATCGTGTCGTCAAAACGTTTACTTCAGGTTACATTTAGCGATTATGTGCATTCTGTTCATGACCTAAAGAAGGTTGATCGCTATAGGGCAATGTATTAGCATGTTTTTTTCTTGCGAATATATTGAGAAAAGAACTAGGTAGTATAATCCGATCATGAAAAATTAAACCATTTAAGCCCCAATTTTTACTGTATATTTTTGAATAGTTTACCTAAAAATACATATTTGTGCATATTTTGAATATAAGTGCATAATATATTAAGAAAATTTGAATAATATTTACATATTTTGCCAATTTTATTAGCCTTATTTAGCATCAAAATGCGCTGGTTTCCATTTCTGAATATATTAAAATTTTTTATCGATATAAGTAGCGCCACTGCTTGAAAGTGGATAAATTATTGCTTAAAGGAAGTTATTTGTTTAAGAAGAAATACCAACTTCGTTACTTTTGTAAACCTTTTGTTAGTTTTTTGACATTTTGCTTCGTTAAACTATCGTGTGAAATAACATATTCTGTATATTAAATAAAAAGAAAACGAAATATTTCTTGGAAAAATACAGCGAATATAAAGTGCTATCAGAAACCACTTTACGGGCGAATAACGTAGAGGATCTAACCAAAGCGACCATTGAAAACATTAAAAATCACATTCAAAATCGATATTATTATCGCAACAGGCAGACATGTGGCCAATGTCAAAATTGGTATTTTGGATCCAAATGAAATAAACGCCGAACAAACATTTTTAGTAAATACAGTACATCTGGACAGAGCGAATCATTCAACCATTTCACTACTTTTTGATGAATCAGTGAATATGTTAGGTTAGGTCATAATTTCAGTAAATATCCATACAAGGCAAAAGAAGCTCAGGAAATACAAGTATTTCTTCTAAAATAACTCATGTAACTTGCCTTGCCCATGGAATTTGTGTATGTGAGTATTATTAAGAAAAGGTTATTTCGTATATGGTGATCGCTTAATTTCTAATGTTAAAAAAATATTTTTGAAAGCACCATCTAGAGTAGAGACTTTTAAAAAAATTTCACCTGTGCTTACACTGCCTCCTCAACCGGTAACCACACGATGAAGTTCCCCATCAGCAACTAAATATTATGCCAATTATTTTGAAATAATAGTCAGAATCTTTGATACACTGAGCGACGTTCAAGCAGCCTCAATTAGGATATCGAAGGAATTATTGACCACATGACAGCACAATCAGATCAGATTTGATTTTTGTTGCAACTAACTTTGGATTTATCGAAACGACCATTACAAAACTAGAAACTAATGGACTGGCCCTTGCTGTGCAAATCAAATTAGTGGTAGACGCCGTTAATAAAATAAATTGTATACAAAACGAGGCTGTTGCCAAAAAATCGGGGATTTACAGTATTATCTAATATTTCGGCAAGTTTGACTGGCACATCAGTACAAAATTGCCAAATGGCATATACAGTTGCGATTTCACCATTTAAACATGCATCATTTCGGTTGGTGTCGAGAGAAGCTTCTCCATGAGAGCTTCTTGTTTGAAAACCTAAGTGAAATTTTTGTCATTTATTGTAACCAAAATTTAAATTAAATATTATTTTATATTCTAAAGCGAGAACTAATTTCTAATTCTACTTCTTAATTTTGTCAATTTTTCGTAATTTTTTGTTGTTATACAATTTTACGAAGAAAACAAATTTTCCATTTTGTTTTTAGAGCATATTTTAAATGCATAAAATCATATTTTACGACATATTTAAAGCGCTAAAAAACATATTTTAAGTGCATATTTTTGGTTGCCCTATTGATCACCTTTCTTAATTTAATCACTCGATTTTTGGTTGTGACTTGTTTGAGTTTTACCGTTATAAAACTACTCAAATTTGTCTTTCGAATAATTTAATTAAAATGTGAATTGTGCTTGTATGATAAATTAAATTTTTCTAAGACATTGAGAAGAAAAAATATTAATTTAGAAGTTATGTAGAAGAAAAAATATTACATTACAAGTAACCAGAACTAAATTGTTTATAATAATTTGGGTTTAACAAAGGCGATTGTCATTTGGAAAAGTTTGGCTTCTTCGTTAAAAAATATGAGCTCCATAATAATTTTAATGCATTTTGGTATGAACAAAAGAATGATAAATTAAAACGAAACCAAATAACATTTCCAGAATTACCATTACTAGGTACAGCCTACAGCCGTTAACTGTAATATGCTTTTTATTATACCATAGAAACATATCTGGTTTCGTTATTTATATATTTCTTAAAGTTCTATAATTCGGCGGCTATGCCTCATTACTATTAGTAAAAAGAAAACGAAGTCATTTCTGGCCAATTGTAGGTCATTAATTTAACTTTAAACATAAACATAGTTAAACTTGTTCGTATAATTATTTCTAAAACACGATTCGAGTATCGCGCGGAACTTTTACTTTAATTAAGAATCACATAAAATTCCTCGTACGAAAGGAAACCACATGTAGGCCCCCATTGATATAAGATAAAAAATTGGCTTTCGCTTTGTATACAGAAGATTCATCAGCAGAGTACTGAACCATATAGCATCATTATTTGGTGTAGTTACATCAGTTGGAAAAATCGTCCTAGAAATTTCTGAAGCAATTTTCAAACTAAACCGTAATACTTTAACGTTTATAAATTTACTCCCAAAAAAATTGAAGAAATGGTTCGGGGGTTTAAGGTTTTTTTTTCATAAATCACCACTGTATTGAGACGAACAAAATAAAAAAAATGTACTAAATATATGAGAAAATAAATTTTCTTGATAACTTTTTTTTGGTGACTTTTTTCAATGTTTTAATAGTTATTATGCTATTCGGAACGGAGTCAAATCCAACAAAATAAAGATCATAAAAATCGGTCCAGCCGTTCTTCAGTTATAAATGGTGTAACTAACCCGACTTAGTTTTATATATATAGATTCTAAAGATAAAGATTAATTTATTGTAATGATGAACGACTTCGGAATCTTCAAAATATCTAAGATGAAATCAGAACATCAGTTTAGTCTACTGTCCCAGAGAAATAGTAAAACTATCGAACAGGTCGAAGTTCCGGTGCTTTTGATTGCGAATTCTGGGTCTCGAATTTCGAACATGTTGATGACGCCATATCAATTATAATAAAGTGCTTTACTAAATTATCAACCGACTTTTTTTCCAATTTTACTGGCCTCTGCCAAAAGATCGTTTGATCGCTTTAATTCCTCGGCCACAGATTGAGATGATTTCTTCATTAACTTTTTTAATTTCATTGTAATCATTTTCTATATTTTTTCTTTTTCTAGCACGTAAAGGTGGTGCTGATGCTAATAATGATGTGGATGATTTTGCTGGTAGTCCACATCCCGAAATATAGATGGATTGAGAGATGCCGCACTAAAGTATTTCATGGAATTTTGTATTATGCTTATAAAAAATATACAAGTGTTAATAATATACTAACCAAACTATAACTATTATTTGACATGTCCTCAATATTTAAACCTGCCATTGTATAATAATTGTTCATATAAATTATCTATATATGTTACGGTTAAAGTGTATAATTGGTTATTTTATATCATAACCGGTTATTATACATAATAACCAACTGCGTCTGTTAATATGATAATTTTTTTTAGAATTATTCACTTTTATCATTAATTATATATAAATAGCAAACCCCTTTGATCGAACTGATAAAATGAAAGTTTAATACTATAATAATAATACTGACGTAATTTTACTTTACGTATACAACAAGAAAATCAGATAAAGAGTAAACATTTAGAAATTTTTAAATAAGGGATTGTTTATCAAAAGCTTTTAGGCCGTTAAATTTTTTCTTTTTATTTGTTCAAAATAAACTAAGATGTTATTTTTTTTGATAATTTTTGACATAAGAATTGTGTATCTTTAATTTTTAGAAAGTACAAGCCAAATTTTCCGAGAAAATATTTCTCAATTTCCTCGATTATTTTACTTTTCGAATTTTTTTTCTTAGAAAAATCATGTTTACTCAATTTTCATGAAACTTGATATATGCGAACATTCTATATCCATAGGCAACCTTCATGAAACTGATGAGGATCACAACCTTAATACAAATGAAAATGAAGATGAAGAACAAATTGACGATAAATTCGTTTTTTAATAAATTAAAATTTTGAATTAACAAACTACTTTTTATTTAATTTAATATAAGTTTAATTCGTTGTATAGAACACCTTAAAGGATGGGGGTTGCCGTCCCCAAACCATTGCTTGCTTTTCCAGAATTTATTAAATTCTTCAAGCGTCACATTTTATTTATAATTTTAAACTAACCCCCCGATTCTGACAATAAGACCAGTAAGACCATGTTAACTAAGACTTTCTTGTGAAGACTTTTTTTTTGTAAGACTTAAGTCTTCATAGAACTTCTGAAGGCAGTAGTCTTAAAATTTTATTAGAAAGTTTCCAAAAACTTTTGTGGAGCTGCCAAAACCAAATTTTCACAGTATTGTTTCAAATTTATGAACAAGTGACAGTTCAATTCAAAATACACATAATTATTGTTCTTGTTTAAATATCAAAATTATGACTCCATACATGATTTCTCGACCTGCTATCTGAATACTAACGGGTGATTTTTTAAGAGCTTGAGAACTTTTTTTTTAAAAAAAACGCATAAAATTTGCAAAATCTCATCGGTTCTTTATTTGAAACGTTAGATTGGTCCATGACATTTACTTTTTGAAGATAATTTCATTTAAATGTTGACCGCGGCTGCGTCTTAGGTGGTCCATTCGGAAAGTCCAATTTTGGGCAACTTTTTCGAGCATTTCGGCCGGAATAGCCCGAATTTCTTCGGAAATGTTGTCTTCCAAAACTGGAATAGTTGCTGGCTTATTTCTGTAGACTTTAGACTTGACGTAGCCCCACAAAAAATAGTCTAAAGGCGTCAAATCGCATGATCTTGGTGGCCAACTTACCGGGCCATTTCTTGAGATGAATTGTTCTCCGAAGTTTTCCCTCAAAATGGCCATAGAATCGCGAGCTGTGTGGCATGTAGCGCCATCTTGTTGAAACCACATGTCAACTAAGTTCAGTTCTTCCATTTTTGGCAACAAAAAGTTTGTTAGCATCGAACGATAGCGATCGCCATTCACCGTAACGTTGCGTCCAACAGCATCTTTGAAAAAATACGGTCCAATGATTCCACCAGCGTACAAACCACACCAAACAGTGCATTTTTCGGGATGCATGGGCAGTTCTTGAACGGCTTCTGGTTGCTCTTCACTCCAAATGCGGCAATTTTGCTTATTTACGTAGCCATTCAACCAGAAATGAGCCTCATCGCTGAACAAAATTTGTCGATAAAAAAGCGGATTTTCTGCCAACTTTTCTAGGGCCCATTCACTGAAAATTCGACGTTGTGGCAGATCGTTCGGCTTCAGTTCTTGCAGGAGCTGTATTTTATACGGTTTTACACCAAGATCTTTGCGTAAAATCTTCCATGTCGTCGAATAACACAAACCCAATTGCTGCGAACGGCGACGAATCGACATTTCACGGTCTTCAGCAACACTCTCAGAAACAGACGCAATATTCTGTTCTGTACGCACTGTACGCATTCGTGTGGTTGGTTTAATGTCCAATAAAGTAAACTGAGTGCGAAACTTGGTCACAATCGCATTAATTGTTTGCTCACTTGGTCGATTATGTAGACCATAAATCGGACGTAAATCGCGAAACACTTTTCGAACCGAACACTGATTTTTGTAATATAATTCAATTATTTGCAAGCGTTGCTCGTTAGTAAGTCTATTCATTATGAAATGTCAAAGCATACTGAGCATCTTTCTCTTTGACACCTTGTCTTAAAATCCCGCGTGATCTGTCAAATACTAATGCATGAAAATCCTAACCACAAAAAAATCAACCGTTATTGCAATCTACTTTCTCTTTCTATCAAAATTTGACAAGATGAAGTCTAGTGTGGCAAACTAGCTATAAATTGACGTTTTGAAATCATTCTTTTGTCGATAGCCTAGACTACAAAATATTTGAATAAATACTTAAAATGTCAGCAGACGCCATATTGAAATAGAAGAAACGTTAAAATATGCCTGCTAAATACATGCTATCAAATAGCCGACATAGCATGTATTCATAGCATACAGATAACATGTAAATATTATTGCGCGTGAAAACTTTTTTTTGTTGAAATTCCGGTTCAAAATGATTAAAGGTGCACTAAACAACACGTTGAGCTCGAAAGTACCGTTTGGATGCATAAGGAAAGCGATGGTTACTGGAAGTTTCGTATTTTGAAATTCTGCCACATTGTGTTTCGAACCTGGATAACAGGCAAAAGAGGTGACATATTGAAACAAACTAAACGTTGATCTACTCATAATTACATTGGTAATCCAAAATAAACGAAACATTCGGAATCCGTGACTATGAATTTTATCCGTTCAAAAAAAGTAAGGCTAACCATCACGTTTTTTCGCAAAAAAGTGGAAACTTTTTTTGTTGATAGTCCGGTTCAAAATGATTATAGGTACACTAAACAATACGTTGAGCTCGAAAGTACCGTTAGGATGCGTAAGGAAAGCGATGGTTACTGGAAGTTTCGTATTTTGAAATTCTGCCCCATTGTGTTTCGAACCTGGATTACAGGCAAACGAGGTGACATATTGAAGCAAACTAAACGTTGATCTACTCATAATTACATTGGTAATCCAAAATAAACGAAACATTCGGAATCCGTGACTATGAATTTTATCCGTTCAAAAAAAGTAAGGCTAACCATCACGTTTTTTCGCAAAAAAGTGGAAACTTTTTTTGTTGATAGTCCGGTTCAAAATGATTATAGGTACACCAAACAACACGTTGAGCTCGAAAGTACCGTTAGGATGCATAAGGAAAGCGATGGTTACTGGAAGTTTCGAATTATGAAATTCTGCCACATTGTGTTTCGAACCTGGATAACAGGCAAAAGAGGTGACATATTGAAACAAACTAAACGTTGATCTACTCATAATTTAATTGGTAATTCAAAATAAACGAAACATTCGGAATCCGTGACTATGAATTTTATCCGTTCAAAAAAAGTAAGGCTAACCATCACGTTTTTTCGCAAAAAAGTGGAAACTTTTTTTGTTGATAGTCTGGTTCAAAATGATTATAGGTACACCAAACAACACGTTGAGCTCGAAAGTACCGTTAGGATGCATAAGGAAAGCGATGGTTACTGGAAGTTTCGAATTTTGAAATTCTGCCACATTGTGTTTCGAACCTGGATAACAGGCAAAAGAGGTGACATATTGAAACAAACTAAACGTTGATCTACTCATAATTACATTGGTAATCCAAAATAAACGAAACATTCGGAATCCGTGACTATGAATTTTATCCGTTCAAAAAAGTAAGGCTAACCATCACGTTTTTTCGCAAAAAAGTGGAAACTTTTTTTGTTGATAGTCCGGTTCAAAATGATTAAAGGTACACTAAACAATACGTTGAGCTCGAAAGTACCGTTAGGATGCATAAGGAAAGCGATGGTTACTGGAAGTTTTGTATTTTGAAATTCTGCCCCATTGTGTTTCGAACCTGGATTACAGGCAAACGAGGTGACATATTGAAGCAAACTAAACGTTGATCTACTCATAATTACATTGGTAATCCAAAATAAACGAAACATTCGGAATGCGTGACTATGAATTTTATCCGTTCAAAAAAAGTAAGGCTAACCATCACGTTTTTTCGCAAAAAAGTGGAAACTTTTTTTGTTGATAGTCCGGTTCAAAATGATTATAGGTACACTAAACAACACGTTGAGCTCGAAAGTACCGTTAGGATGCATAAGGAAAGCGATGGTTACTGGAAGTTTCGTATTTTGAAATTCTGCCACATTGTGTTTCGAACCTGGATTACAGGAAACGAGGTGACATATTGAAGCAAACTAAACGTTGATCTACTCATAATTACATTGGTAATCCAAAATAAACGAAACATTCGGAATCCGTGACTATGAATTTTATCCGTTCAAAAAAAGTAAGGCTAACCATCACGTTTTTTCGCAAAAAAGTGGAAACTTTTTTTGTTGATAGTCCGGTTCAAAATGATTATAGGTACACTAAACAATACGTTGAGCTCGAAAGTACCGTTAGGATGCATAAGGAAAGCGATGGTTACTGGAAGTTTTGTATTTTGAAATTCTGCCCCATTGTGTTTCGAACCTGGATTACAGGCAAACGAGGTGACATATTGAAGCAAACTAAACGTTGATCTACTCATAATTACATTGGTAATCCAAAATAAACGAAACATTCGGAATCCGTGACTATGAATTTTATCCGTTCAAAAAAAGTAAGGCTAACCATCACGTTTTTTCGCAAAAAAGTGGAAACTTTTTTTGTTGATAGTCCGGTTCAAAATGATTATAGGTACACTAAACAACACGTTGAGCTCGAAAGTACCGTTAGGATGCATAAGGAAAGCGATGGTTACTGGAAGTTTCGTATTTTGAAATTCTGCCACATTGTGTTTCGAACCTGGATTACAGGAAACGAGGTGACATATTGAAGCAAACTAAACGTTGATCTACTCATAATTACATTGGTAATCCAAAATAAACGAAACATTCGGAATCCGTGACTATGAATTTTATCCGTTCAAAAAATGTAAGGCTCATCACGTTTTTTCGCAAAAAAGTGGAAACTTTTTTTGTTGATAGTCCGGTTCAAAATGATTATAGGTACACTAAACAATACGTTGAGCTCGAAAGTACCGTTAGGATGCATAAGGAAAGCGATGGTTACTGGAAGTTTTGTATTTTGAAATTCTGCCCCATTGTGTTTCGAACCTGGATTACAGGCAAACGAGGTGACATATTGAAGCAAACTAAACGTTGATCTACTCATAATTACATTGGTAATCCAAAATAAACGAAACATTCGGAATCCGTGACTATGAATTTTATCCGTTCAAAAAAAGTAAGGCTAACCATCACGTTTTTTCGCAAAAAAGTGGAAACTTTTTTTGTTGATAGTCCGGTTCAAAATGATTATAGGTACACTAAACAACACGTTGAGCTCGAAAGTACCGTTAGGATGCATAAGGAAAGCGATGGTTACTGGAAGTTTCGTATTTTGAAATTCTGCCACATTGTGTTTCGAACCTGGATTACAGGAAACGAGGTGACATATTGAAGCAAACTAAACGTTGATCTACTCATAATTACATTGGTAATCCAAAATAAACGAAACATTCGGAATCCGTGACTATGAATTTTATCCGTTCAAAAAAAGTAAGGCTAACCATCACGTTTTTTCGCAAAAAAGTGGAAACTTTTTTTGTTGATAGTCCGGTTCAAAATGGGTATAGGTACACTAAACAACACGTTGAGCTCGAAAGTACCGTTAGGATGCATAAGGAAAGCGATGGTTACTGGAAGTTTCGTATTTTGAAATTCTGCCACATTGTGTTTCGAACCTGGATTTCAGGAAACGAGGTGACATATTGAAGCAAACTAAACGTTGATCTACTCATAATTACATTGGTAATCCAAAATAAACGAAACATTCGGAATCCGTGACTATGAATTTTATCCGTTCAAAAAAAGTAAGGCTAACCATCACGTTTTTTCGCAAAAAAGTGGAAACTTTTTTTGTTGATAGTCCGGTTCAAAATGATTATAGGTACACTAAACAACACGTTGAGCTCGAAAGTACCGTTAGGATGCATAAGGAAAGCGATGGTTACTGGAAGTTTCGAATTTTGAAATTCTGCCACATTGTGTTTCGAACCTGGATAACAGGCAAAAGAGGTGACATATTGAAACAAACTAAACGTTGATCTACTCATAATTACATTGGTAATCCAAAATAAACGAAACATTCGGAATCCGTGACTATGAATTTTATCCGTTCAAAAAAAGTAAGGCGTCACGTTTTTTCGCAAAAAAGTGGAAACTTTTTTTGGTGATAGTCCGGTTCAAAATGATTATAGGTACACTAAACAACACGTTGAGCTCGAAAGTACCGTTAGGATGCATAAGGAAAGCGATGGTTACTGGAAGTTTCGTATTTTGAAATTCTGCCACATTTTGTTTCGAACCTGGATTACAGGCAAACGAGGTGACATATTGAAGCAAACTAAACGTTGATCTACTCATAATTACATTGGTAATCCAAAATAAACGAAACATTCGGAATCCGTGACTATGAATTTTATCCGTTCAAAAAAAGTAAGGCGTCACGTTTTTTCGCAAAAAAGTGGAAACTTTTTTTTGTTGAAATTCCGGTTCAAAATGATTATAGGTACACTAAACAACACGTTGAGCTCGAAAATACCGTTAGGATGCATAAGGAAAGCGATGGTTACTGGAAGTTTCGTATTTTGAAATTCTGCCACATTGTGTTTCGAACCTGGATTACAGGCAAACGAGGTGACATATTGAAGCAAACTAAACGTTGATCTACTCATAATTACATTGGTAATCCAAAATAAACGAAACGTTCGGAATCCGTGACTATGAATTTTATCCTTTTTATAAAATCAATGAATAAGCATTTCATATAGCATATTCCTGTCATTCATGTTCATTGCCATCCGAAATATATAGAGGCTGAATTTGTGCTAATTCAGAATTGGCCCAATTCCGTTAAACAACAAACACCGTCGAATGGACAGTTTTAAGACAAAACATGTTCTACAAACCAATGAAGTTGGCACTTCTGATTGCATATTTTTATCAGGTATGTTCATTGCCATCCGAAAAATATAGTGGCTGAATTTGTGCTAATCCAGAATTGGCCCAATTCCGTTGAACATCAAAGACCGTCGAATGAACAATTTTCTGAATATTCAAGCAGAAGTGTCAACTTTTTTGGTTTGGAGAACATTTTTTGTCAGAAAATTGTTCATTCAACGGTCTTCTTTGTTCAACGGAATTGGGCCAATTCTGGATTAGCACAAATTCAGCCACGATGTTTTTCGGATGGCAATGAACCTACCTGTTAAGAATATACAATCACAAGTGCCAACTACATTGGTTTGTAGTACATTTTTTGTCAGAAAACTATCCATTCGACGGTGTTTGTTGTTCAACGGAATTGAACCAATTCTGGATTACCACAAATTCAGCCTCGATATTTTTCGGACGGCAATGAACATTCGTGACAGGAATATGCTATCTGAAATGCTTAATCTTTGATTTTATAATAAAATATTTCATTATTTAAATGATTGTTCAACAAAAATATTATTGAACGGTATACATCTGTATGTTGTTTGTTCAATATAGTATCTTTTAGGGGCTTGTTTGTTTCTACTCAATTTATGAATTAAAATTTATGAAAATCATATTTCTATGATAAGCACAAATTTTTTCGTTGAAGCCGCTTTTGTAGAGTTTTAGAATTAGGCTTAAATTATTTCTGGTTTTTGCTAAAAATTAGGTTTTATTTTTTTCGTCTTTCAGGCGAAATTTAAATTTTCTTTTACCGTTTTTTCGGCTCCTGGACTAGCACTAATTTTTTCCCTTGAGCACTAATTAGCACAAATAGAGCTTAATCGGTATGCCAAGTTTCATTTTGAAATTCGAAAGTTTCCCTGCTACAGTTACCCACACGACCAAGGGGTTTGGTATTTATATATAATAACCGGTTAAAATGTAAATTTAAAGGAAAATCATTGATATTTCACAAATTTACCAAACGCACTGGACATTATATATAATTACCGGTAATTATATATAATCACCGGATTATACACTTTGACCGAAACATATACGGTCACATACGGTCATTGACGTACCATGTTTCCTACGATAAATATTACCGATTTGATTTGAATTATTTGATTTGGATGATTATTTCGAACACTTTTTTAAAGAGCGGACAATCAAAAGAGGAACCGTCATATACTTCAGTTTGTTTTTTTTTTCTAGCCTGTAAAGAAACGTATTTCACATTGAAAGTACTATTAAAATGCAAATATATTGAATTTATTTACCAACATCTTTAAATTATTTATTTTATTAAGCAGCTCATAGAATTTACAATAATATTGAATTCGGCTATTTTTTGGGACATTTCAGCCATAATATATTTGTGTATTTTGGCGTTTTGCACAATTTTGGACGTTACCAAATACGCTTAAAATAAAATTTAATTTATTTAATAATGTTTATTTAATATACTCCGTATGCATAATATAGGAAAACGCCAAGTCTCGTGCCCCGAATTTCGAACAAAATTGATCGGAATATGTTAATTACAACAAAATTTGAATCCGTTTACTTCCATGTCAAAATTTTTCGAGAACTACTATTACTCGTATCTTTGAGATATTTCTCTGTTAGAAAGTACTAAGTTATTCATGCTAATATTCATTTCTGAAGGAAGCGGAGGTTCAGAAGTGCTCACGTTGCCAATATTTATCAATTTACTTTCAAAAATTTGCATTCGTTTTACTTCCTTCTCGAAACTATTTGAATACTTCGTTAACTTTGAGATGCTTTTCTATTAGAGGGTACTGCAGAATCATTCATGCTAATATTCATTTTTGGGGAAAACGGAAGTACGAAAGTTCTCGTTGCTAATTTTTTCAATATGTTTCTTTCATTTGCATTTGTTTTACCTTTATGACGAAATTATTCGAGTACTTTTGTTAACTTTAAAATGAATTTTATTAAAAGGTTTCTACATATTATAGAACGAAATAGAAATAAAATAGAAAAACTACAAATATTATTTTTTGATTACAACAAATATTATGAAGTATACAGTCGCGAGCAACTAAATCGACTCAAACCTTCAGCGCTTACAGAAAGGCGCATTTTAACCGATTTACACAAAACATTTTTTTTGGGAGCCTTATAATTTTATTTTAAAATTGCACTATCTTCAAGAAAATTGGTTAAGTACTTTTTTTACATTGTATTTTTAATGAAAACGCAAATAAAACTGATGATTTAAAATTGATGATTGGATATATTTAAATTTAAAATACAAAAAAAATTCAAGCAAGACAAAAACAGTTTTATTGTTTAAAACTAAGTATTACCGCTCTTCTCATCTACAATGGTTTGCATGCGGTTCTCCATTTACTTTAAATAAGATTTTGACAAAGGCTTATGGGATCGCATCCTACTTCGCATCCAACGTAATCTTGATGTCACTGATATTAGATGGTAGCGCATTTCTAGCTCAAATCCTTCGTTTTCTCTCCATAAATGTTCAATCGGATTTTTGTCTGAATTAAGGGTTGGCCATTTCATAGTCTCGAGTCCAACCTCATACTTGCACTGTTGGATCGTTCGAACTGTGTCAGACCAGACAGACCAGGCACAAACCACTGCCATACGAGACTATTTCAGCAAAACAGTACTGCAAAAATCACTCTCCTGGACACAGGTAGACCCGGCCTCTTCTCTCACTGCCATGGAGGTCCGGTCGATTTTAAGCATCTTGCGGGCCAAATTGAGGTTGGCTACCTCGAATCGTCTTTTTTTTGCCCATTTGTATAAGAGCCCGATCTCCAACTTATGTTAGCTTCTTACTGCACAACGACCCCGTGAGATGACGGGTTGTCACAGTTAAGTTGGTGCATTTCTCCGATTCAAGGTACCAGTTTGCTGAAACCTTGTAGAAACTCTTAAGACAGCAGATGGGCTCATGTTTAGCTGACGAGCTACTTCTTGTTGATTACATCTTTCCTACAATAAACCAACAACTACTTCGGCTTTTTCTGGTGTAGTAATATCCATAATTTTGAAGAAGAAACTGGTAAAGATTTGTTCAGGTCAACGTCTGATAAGTGTCTGATTTCGAATATGGTTCAACGTGGTATTATACACTACATAGATTTTAATGATAAAGGTGTCCTTGTGAAGATAAAAGACTGAGCTGCAAAAAAAATTGTTTTACGAAAATCGTTTAAGCTATTAAAAAAACGACTTTTTGTACGCGCTGAGGTTGCTAGTAATACAATTTATTATATATTAATGTAAAAAAAAAAATGGGAAATATCCATAATTTTAGTCCCAGAGCATTTAGTATTCCTTATTTTATAGTGGTCTAACGGTGGTACATTGTATATAAAATTTTTGTGTTTTATATTTTTATAACAAAATAGACAAAACTTAACAGTTTTTTAATTAATTTAATTTAAACACCTATACGGTAAAATTTCAATAATCCCTGGCTGACGCATTTTTACTACCAAATCATCTAAAGTTTATCGTAAGTCTTTACTTCTATTTTAGGTATATCAATTTTTATAAATTTTTTGTTAGTTATATCAATACAAAAAAAAAAAAATATTAAAAGATAGTGAAGATTATAAAAAATGAAAAATCTTAATCGTAAAGTAGAAGATTATACCCGAAGCCAAAAGACAAGAGTGTTTACTGAACGAATACATTAATCAAACACCAACGTTTACTCCTCATGTATCATGTATGTATATTTATATCTTCAGATTTATTTGGCAATTTAAAAATATTTTTCATATTGTCCGGTAAAGTTGCGGATAAACGCCGATTTGGAACTTTAACCGTAACATATTTATTCAATGTTTCACTAAACAAAATATAAAACATTTAATATTTTCTCTTCACACAAAATTTCACTTGTCAAAAAGTGACAGTCGCAAAACCTATAAGGAACCTTGAAATAAACAAACCAACAAAAAACAATGTATCCTTAATTTTATTGCTATTTTGATGGTTTAATTATTTTACCTTACTTGTTCGGTTATTTCCTGCACAAAAATAAAATTATTTTAATCGTTTTCCTTTTATTTTCAATTATTGGAAGATAATTATGTTCATCAGTGTTACGTATGTCTAACGGATATTTCTTATTTTCTAACCTTTATATTTTTTTATGATAATGGATGAAATTAAGAGACATAAAAATAATGTTTTTTCTGTTTGCTTAAAATAAGAGCACGAAAAACAACAAAAAAGGAATTTATTTTATAGGTTATAAGCTATAAAATGGCACAAAAAAGATAAACGTTACCGTTAAATTATTCAAGTGTAATAATTATTTAATATCAATGTACTGTGCTTTTGTTCTATCGACATTTTAATGACTGTGTTATAATTTTTTTTCGAATTTGTACGAAATAACCAATTTTTCCTTAAATCAAAAGCTCATTTTTGTTGTGTTTTTCCCAAAAGGTGAAACATGAAAATTATTATATTAACGTGATATTGAAATGGTATTAAATCATGAAGTATGGTATACGTGACGCCAACCGAAATCTGCTTATATTTTTTTAACCACACGAACAGAAGCCGCACCATAAAAAAAATATTCGTTCATCTTCCCCATAAAAGGCAAAAACAAAATTTGTGTTTGCTGATAAGATTTTTGAGGTTTCTCTCCAAAGACGGAATTAATTTAACATATTGTGCTAAACATACTTTTTATTTTAGAATATTCAAAGTACATCACTTAACGCGAAACGGGGAAGCTTTTTTTTATTGCGTTACTTAACCTTTGTAGAACATCAGGCATAAAGAGTAAAGGAAAATAACGAAAATTTGCTATAAAGAAGCGAATACGTAACATAATTTTTATGTCTTAAATCATAAACCGTGATATTTTAACTTTGATTTTTATTTCCATCATGTATATACGCATGAAGATAATTTTGGTGTGTTGAATTTTATTTCCAGAGCATAAAAATGCTAAAGATTTTTATGTTACGTAATTACGATGCGGGAATTAACACTGTGTACTTACATACGTACACGGTATATATACATTTGTAGGTACAAGGCGTACATATGTTTGTAATTTAACTTAATACGGAGATATACAAAATACGAATTGCTACATAAAGGGAAAATTGTTACGAGTGTAACATTATAGGTAATTTTAATTGGGCGAATACTGTAAGGATTTATAATTTATTTACATTTTGTGTAATTTGCGCAATGTTATGTGCGAGTTGATGACTATGCAATTTAGAATATTTAAGTGGAAAATTAGGCATTTTTAGGGAACATATTTTGTTTTATGACCGTATAAAATAGCAAAAACATATTATGTTTTTATTGTGCATGAGTTCTTATAAAAGTAATTAGGTTACTATAACGATTTTATTTTATATCAAATAAAATATATATGCTTTTCAAAAATTTCTAATGTAGGTAAATGCTGCGCAAGGTATAATTTTCTTTACTACTTATTTGGTGCTTTTATTGTACATAATTGAATGCGATGAGATGACCTAACGTAAGTTGCTCTAATGTTAATGTAAACGACTTAGTTGATAGTCAATCCTTCGTGAGCTAATCTGGTGAAATGTTTGACACAATAAATTATTCTCTGATTTAAATATAATTCAATATCAATATTAATTTGAACCAATTTATTTCTGAGTTCAGTAATTGTATATAGACAACTGGTGCTCATAAGTAATTGATGTGTTATTATCGGCCATGTCTATTTTGACAACAACAATTATGTTTGACAAAAACAAAATTTATACTCCGATTTAAATATAATTCAATACCAATATCAATTTGAACAAATTTAAATCTGATTTCAGTAATAATATATAGACATCTAGTACTCACAAGTATTTTATGTGTTATTATCGGCCTTGTATATTTTGACAACAACAACAAGGTTTGACAAACACAAAATTTATACTTTGATTTAAATTTTATTCAATACCAATATCAATTTGAACAAATTTAAATCCGAGCTCAGTAATTATATATGGATATCTAGTACTCACAAGTATTTTATGTGTTATTATCGGCCATGTATATTTTGACAACAACAACAATGTTTGACAAAACAAAATTTATACTCCGATTTAAATATGTTTCAATATCAATATCAATTTGAACAAAGTTGAATCCGAGCTCAGTAATTATATATAGACATCTAGTACTCACAAGTATTTTATGTGTTATTATCGGCCATGTATATTTTGACAACATTAGCAATGTTTGACAAAAACAAAATTTATACTCTGATTTAAATATGTTTCAATCTTAATATCAATTTGAACAAAGTTGAATCCGAGTTCTGTAATTATATATAGACATCTAGTGCTCGTAATGTATATTTTGACAACAACAACAATGTCTGACAAAAACAAAATTTATACTTTGATTTAAATTTAATTCAATGCCAATATCAATTTGAACAAATTTGAATCCGAGTTCAGTAATTATATATAGACATCTAGTACTTATAATGTATATTTTGACAACAACAACAAGGATTGAAAAAAACAAAATTTATACTCCGATTTAAATATGTTTTAATATCAATATCAATTTGAACAAATTTGAATCCGAGTTCAGTAATTTATTAGACATCTAGTACTCATAAGTATTTTATATGTTATTATCGGCCATGTATATTTGACAACAACAATAATGTTTGACAAAAACAAAATTTATACTTTGATTTAAATTTAATTCAATACCAATATCAATTTGAACAAATTTAAATCCGAGTTCAGTAATTATATATAGACATCTAGTACTCACAAGTATTTATTGTGTTATTATCGGCCATGTATATTTTGACAACAACAACAATGTTTGACAAAAACAAAATTTATACTCCAAATTAAATTTAATTCAATGCCAATATCACAATGGACCAAATTTAAATCCGATTTCAGTAATTATATATAGACATCTAGTACTCACAAGTATTTTATGTATTATTATCGGCCTTGTATATTTTGACAACAACAACAATGTTTGACAAAAACAAAATTTATACTCCAAATTAAATTTAATTCAATGCCAATATCACAATGGAACAAATTTAAATCCGATTTCAATAATTATATATAGACATCTAGTATAGT